>JACCEG010000154.1:137897-191847 GCA_014065205.1 Tuber brumale
AAGGCTGCAGTACATAAGAAAAATAACCGAAATATCTCGCATATGCAATAAGAAAATATATATCCAATTATCCCATCGTTATCTTGAAATATAAACGAAATACCCCATGTATATACTCTTGCTGTAGTAATGTTCGTGATCTATAGGTAAATCAAAAAATATAACTAAGGAGAGAAATACAAGTTATTTAAAAGAAATATACTTTATGAAACGAATGATAGAAAGTTTCAACAGGACACAGGTGATGGCGAACCGGTCGCAATCGACAATGCTCCATGATAGGGCAACCAAGGACCCATCAACACGGGTCTAGGTCCTTTTCTCAAATACCACCTTTGCTACCCCGGCTCCCTCAGACGATTCAGAACCATCAGTGTATATAACCACTCCTGAATTCGCAGCCAGTTTCTCGAACAACTGCGGGTGTCGAAGTGTCATTTCTGCCTTGCTTTTCCCAATTGTGATGGTGGGTCGGGAGGCGAGTATCTTGTCAGAGGTCTGCCATTGTGCAACTATTCCTTCCTCTTTCCAGTCGACCCGAATATGACCAAACTACGGATGATCATTGCAGTATCGGTAATTGATACATGGGCTATAGCACCTCTGTTATAGGTACCTGCCCTAAATATGGACAGGTAGAGTTCCGAGTTAGGCCCGCAGTACACTATTCGCCCGCTTAATCAGAGCCCATAATACAGAATGATGAGAAGCGTTAACATGGACCAGAATTTGTTTCACATACGATGTGTCGTCGGTTACAAACTCAAGTCCGTAATAAACAGTCACAAGGTAGGCTGCTTGCACCAAGCAGTAGGTTTCCCACGCTCCAAATTTCCCAACACTCCCAAACCTCCTTCTGCGTGCCGAAATCATTTTTCTTACTACCAAGCCCCTTTCCAACCAATACCTAACAAGATAAGAAAAATTAAGGAAAATATTAAATCTGTACCCTAGAACCCGGAGGTCCATGGATGGCAGTGCATTGTCTTCCAGCAATTCCATACCTTCCCATCCTTCATCGCCAAAACCAATCTACTGCATCTTGTAGGCACCAAAGCCCATCCCATAAGCCCTTGCAACGTGATCACCATCAGCAAAAAGCTCAGCAGCAGGGCCACAAGCCATCCAGCTTGTTTTTGCAGTCACCATGATGACCCTGTCATCCACATACGAGACCACCAGGTGCTTAACCCCGGGGCTGTATCGCATCCTTGGGTTGCAGATATCTGCCACATATGCGCTGAACAGGAATAGAAAAAAAAGTGAGCCTTGCAGTATTTTTTTACAAAGGTGGTATACCCACCAGACCCAACAGTTAAACCTGAATCGAACCATCTGATATAGCATCTACATCCATACCCTTGCAAACATATTCACAGTGCATCCCCAAGCCATCAAAAAATCTGACTGTATTTAACATTAGTATTATCAAAACCTCGCTCGACATCGATTAACAGTAGGAGGTGCTGGTATCCCACGTTATGTTTCACAAATTCCATTACTACTGCCATGGCATCATGTACTCCTCATTTCCAACAAGTTCCAAGCTGCGTTTCTCTAAGGTTGAAGCAAGTAGTCAACTGGAGCAGTACAATACGTTCCGCAATCTTCACCGTAATAGGGAGCAGGTGTATTATCCTCCAGGACTTGACGACATCGTATCTGGGCTTCTTGGCCATAGGTATAAATACAACCTCAGCCTGGTGCCAGTCCGCAATGTCATGCCACAACCCATAGTCCTGCAATCGTCGCATAGTCATCACGTCCTGCCTTTTCCAAAACCTTAGAAAAGTGTATCCCAGATCATGCGCACCGGGCCCCGTATTGGTTGGCGACCGAGCAATGGCAATTTCCATCTCCTAAGCACTAGCTATATCGACTGGAGCATCCACCGAATGGGTGGGGTCGTTAGGAGAGAGTTGTTGTGAAGTCAGGTCACTAATGCTTTCATGCGAGGTTGCTACCATCCCATCAGATGGCTCCCTTGAAGGCAGTGTATGCTTAGCCATCAACTTTCTAGCCAACAGAAAGATGGCCAGGTCCTTACTCTCGGATAACTTGACCATGACGTGTTCAAACTGAGCCCGTAACAGGCATGCCCGATAGATGCATCTGACCAGCTTGTAGTTATCCAGACACTCCGCCTGCTTTCAGGAATATCTTTTGAGTCTCACAACATCTAGCCTCATCATTTCTAATTCCGGTATCCACTACTCACACTGGCCTTTACAAACCGAGGCTCATGGGAGTGCGTCCACCACACTTCTCACTCCTTTCCACAGCCCCTTGTCCTCTACCTGCTGCAGGGTGTCGAGTTGCTCTCCCACCTTCTTCTAATCTGCCTTCTTCCAAGCCAGGCACCTCCGAATGAGGTCTTTCAGGAGGTTCACATCCAGCCTGACAATGTCCAAGTACCTGTGTTTGACATAAGGTGACTGGTGCAGGCACAGATCAATCACGGAGATGTCGTGAAAGGTGGTTTGGTTTGACGGAACCAGGTTGTAGCAGTGTAGCATGAGCCACTCTCTAAGCCATCTTCCTGGTCTATTGTAGTGGTCGGCATTGGGATCCCAGTCTGTGTGCCTAGCATTAAAGTCACCAAGTACAGTATCCAGTTTCTTACGCTCTGTCCACCATGCCAAATAGACCGACTTGGTATGGGTAGGCAGAAAGCAAATTCCCGTCACAACTCCCCTCTCCCCCGTCACCCTATATCCAATCTGGGCACTACCATCCCTATACCCAACAACTTCAAACAACCCACAAATGTGGGAACGAACAAACACATCAATGCCTGTACCCTTAACAAAGCAAAACAAATCCCTACCATCAGCCTCTATCGGTACATGTAGCCCATCCGGATCAACTATAGGCTCTAAAACAAAAAACACATAAAAGTAAGAAAACAAATCAAATGCTAGTGCCTGATTTCGCCCACTCCTCCCCATGTGTTATACTATGGTCATAATAAATATTAAATGAGGGATTCATAGGATCCTGCTGAGCTTGTAGGGCCTGAGTTCACAACCTTACCAGTATCACCGTCAATGATCCTGTACTCTGGAGCCACTTTACATATGGGGGCAGGGATGGGCAGCCTATGGCTAAATGCCAGAATGGGTATAGATAGTAGGGGTTCTCCAGAGGTAGCACATTTCAAAATCCCTTTGCATGGGGAGGGAGAGGTAGAGGGGGAGCATTTGGCTGGATCCTTGCCCTTAGTCTTTGCAGACTTGGGCTGGGGGGCAGAGGCCTCATCAACCTCATTATCTGCTTCTCTGGTAACGTCCTCAATCCAGGGCACTGAGATCGTCCTCACCTCAATCTCTGTCACTTGCATCTGCTGCTTCCACCTTTCATTTCCAGGGGTGGCATCTCTTTTTCATCTCCGGACCTTGGTTCCAAGGCGCAGGACTCCGTAGCCGTCTTCTGGGGAGCGAGTGTGGGGGACTTTGCTGTTGCATGAAGGGTCAAGCACTGGTCATAACCAGTGAAATGATCGGACCTATCACACAAGTAGCATATCCTGCTAGTATGCCCACAGGCTCCCCCAATTCCTCCTGGGCAGTTCAACTTGCCACAAGTATATTTTCTGAGCAGGTGTGCCCCAAAACAAAATCGACAGCGGGGGGGGAGATTACTAGTTGCCTGAAGGTGGCCAGCCTGTAAACACCTACCCAAACCTTGACAGCCTTGTTGTTGCTAAAGACCCTAACATTACGGGCCCTACAATGGAGGAAGATCTTTTCACTCCTTAGAGCTTCATTGACCACTTCGTTCTTCTCCACTATGAACCTGATGGCACAGGTGCAAGCGTTGCCCTGTCTCATGCCATGGATGGACCCCACAATCTCAGGGTGGGCAGCGGTCACTACACTCGGGTTGGAGGCTTCTTGGTCAGCACGAAGGCCATCAGTAGCATTATCACCAATCCATCCTCCTACTGCCCAAATCAATTCTCACCCTGTGTCAGCAAGTAGGACCCCGGTAACAAAGATCTTAACCTTCTCAATATCCATCTGGAACTCTAACTCTGGTATGTTCAAATCCCGGAGCAGACACAACTTGGCTTTGTCAAGCCTGTTCCCTAATTCCCATGCACTATGATTGGCAAGGAAGAGGAAGATGCACCCGACATGTGCCCAGATGTTGGCCATCTTAATGTATGGCGTAGACCCACGGATCTTTGCCGAATTAGAAAGAGTTTGATTGATGCGCATCCTGATGGATTCTACTGCAATACCTTGCGGGTGCAGAACTTCTCTTCTTGTCGTATACCTCATGATAACGTTGCGTCCATGAGCACTTAGCATGGGTGCAGAGGAGGAGGGGCCGGAGTTGAAATTGGTGGGTCCGACAGCCCGGCTAGAGTTCTCTGAACCTGCTCCTTGACCGGGACCTTGGTCTAGTTTTCCTTGGTCATTGCTGCCAGTCCTGTGGAGAGGGGTGGGGAAGCACATTCCAGAGCAGGCGGTCTTGCTTCCGGGGTAGCCTTGCTGGTCTCTACCTTCTCAGGTTGGGGCTTTGAGGCCTGGAAGTCTTTCACTTCTCTGGCCCAGCTTTTGTGGTGCCTTTCAGCTATGGTCCTCTACCTGTGCACTTTCTTGCCATCCATAGCCTAGGCAACTTCGATGGTGTCTGCTCTTTGCACTGAAGAGGTACCCAGAGCGGGCTTGGCCAAGGGTATGGCCTTGGCTGAGGTTTTGGCTTTAGGAACCGAGGTAGCCTGTTCTGGCACATATGCTAATCTCTTCACTATCTTGGTGAAGGACAGCTTCTTAGTAGCAGAAGCTTCCATAACAGATTCCTCCAAATTAGTGGGGCGCAAAGCGGTTTTAGGGGCAGGGGGAGGTGGGGGAACAGGGATGGCCCCAAAGTTTATCAACTCAGCTTCCATGTCCTAGATGTTATCCTGCTGCCGATCCACAACCTGAACCAGCTCTCTGACAACATGTTCCAACTTGTGCATCCTTCCACAGTGTTTCCACTATTCCTGGAGTTGGCATGCCTCCACCGGGTCGTCCATCTGTTCCGCCAGGTGTTTCATGTCCTCTGGCCCTACTGAGGAAGATGGGGAAGTTGGAGAGCGCAGAGGCTCATTGTCTCCAGCCAGGACCTCGTCCTAGCTGTCCAGGATGGCGCTAGTCACACTTGACCCCCTAGTCTGTCTGTTAGCAGGGACCGGGAAGAACCTACTATCTTCAGCCACCATCTCATCGGCCCCTTCCATGACAGTGTCTCCCAGAGCCACATTGTCATCTGCGTCCTCTGCCTGGGTTGGTGGCAGGGCTACTACCAATGTGGTTGCTAGTACCTGGCTACCCAGTTCAAGTATGTCAGACAAGTCTGCCTCCACTTCTTCAAAGTACCCAGCAGAAGAGGAGACCAATAGCGGGGAGGATCTCAGAGTAGGGGAGTTGGTCAATGCAACTGCAGAGACTGCATACTTGCTGTCTCCGAGGCCAGTCACTTCTGAATTCCGTCCTTCCTCCAGGACTATAGGAGTATCCCTGATGATGAGTGCTGAGAATGGTACTACATCTCCAGTGAGGAGGAGTGGGGGTGAGGGAGGGGTGGACTCTACCGCTGTGATGTCCAGAACTGGTGGTGGCTGTGGGGCCAACCATTTTTCAAGGACTAGGAGAGGGTGACCGGAGGTCAGTCTGATGGTAGGGGGATGGTAGGTAGGAAAGGGGGTGGAACAATATTCCTTTTTTGCCGGTCCTGGGTAGGAACCGCTATCCGTGATTCTCCAAATATCTTCATAAGTGATAGTGACAGGGTACGGATCTTGCCACTTGGGACAAAGGTCTCATTCAAGGACCAATCCAACTTAAACTTCCAACCATCGAGGGTGCCTTCCCCCAAGCAGAGGCCCAATAGAAATGATGGGACAGCAGAGGAGGAGGTGATACCACTAGGCGGCTGGGGTGTTTGATTGCCAACTTTAGCTGGTACATGGGCGAACAGGCTTGCCACAGGCCCGAGTTGAGGGAGGTAGGTGGACCATATACTGGCTTCAACTATAGTATCGGTCGTGTCATTCTGGGCATGTTGTAGTCTCCTCACGTATGAAAGCCTGTAGGTCTGAGGGAGGGGAAAGGGCGATTGATGGTATGTAAACCGAGCTGCAGTCAGTGTGGTAGCAAATCAGGAGCCCCATAGTTGAGCCCTTATTCAAGCCATACTGGACTGAGCAGCCATGCCCAATCAGGTAGGCACGCACTAAAAACACCACGTCTTTCATCATCATGGGCACGACTGTAGCAACGGTCTCCCTCACCAAGGCATCAAAGTTGGCTGACATAGCATTGTGGCAACCTTGCATTTGAGAAAACTGAAGGAAACAACAGTCTCCTCCAGGAACAGTATAGGACCTTGTGACAATTGTGTTGAGGCCAAGGGGAACCTCAAGAGCAGGGGTGGGAGCATGGACCGGGTGAGTGGCCTAAGGCACAGAGGAAACAACTGAGGAGCAGAGGAGGTCTTTCCTAATAGAGGACAACATCCCAGAAACAGGAGGGAACTCCGAGGAGGAAGAAGAGGAGGAAGAGGAGGAGGAAACCAGCCTCACTCCAACAACCAACCTGTATTACTGAGACCAAGCTGTGGATATCTCAGCGTTAAGGCATTCTAGGTGAAGACAACTTTCTAACCGACCGCTAAATGATAAACAATAGATACACTTCTTGATAAAATGAAGCAGATTGTGAAGATGAAAAGAGCGCAAAACTAGGCTACCATCACCGAAAGCGAGAAAATAGGAAAGTATAATAGGTGGTTCAATCTAATTTTCATTGATACTGGTGCTGTCAAAATTGGCATACGACCAGTCTCCCCCATCGCAACATTCGCTAACCTTATCCTACACACAAAGCCTACATACAAGTGCCCACACCAAACCCACCCGCCATGAACAGCTATAAAGTACAAGACAATCAAAAGCCCACAACAATGCAACACAATCAGTCCACTCAGTAAACCCTCTGGTATAAGCCGAACCAAAGCTCCCGTAGCCAGTCCGTATTTTTCTCGGTGTAAATCTGTGAAAACCTGTTGTGAAAACTAAGTGACAGGCAAGACCCAGGCCAGAGCCACAGGGCAGAGGGAGTAACCAAGCACCAACTGGTACAAAGTAAACAAAACACTACCACCGCCCAAACGTGGCCTCATAAACCCATAACACAAAAGAAACCCTCACCCACACAAACAACCATAAACAAATGAAACACAGGCGACACCAAGGCGGAGAGGTATGGGCAACACCCCCAAACTCGCATCCGCATGCCAGGCCATTGATCCTGCCCCCACAATTACCAGTCCTCACACCGGAAGAGACATGTACCGTCCTAGTTACCTCTGAAGAGTATACAGGTTGAGCGGAGCCTGTACCTGCTGCTCACCACCACCCCCACACCCGCCACCAAAATCTACCCGAGCCCTCTCCTGCCGAATGCGAAACCCCAGGGGAAGTTGAAAAGATTTTACCAACCGGGTACATTTAAAGACCTACCAAAACTACCACAGGCCCGCACACCCCCAACCCAAAGGCCAGAAAGCCAGCCGAACCAGAACACATGCCGGGGTGCAACTGAGAGAGCGAGCACAACCTGTACCCTACCATGCCAACAACTGAGCCCTAACACCTGTCCCATGGGGGCCAACCAAAACTGGTACTCCCTACAAATAACAGGTCCGCACAACCCCAACCCGAAGGTCATGGAGGCCAGCAAACTACAATGAGTCCTGGAGTGCAACATAGAGAGCTAGCTTGACCTGTACCCTGTCATGCAAACAATCAAACCCAAACACCTAGTCGACGTAGGAGGTCACACAGAAATCCCCCATACCAGGAGCGAGACAAGTGCCAGTGAAGCCAGGAATGCCACACTTGTCCCCAAAGGGAGTGTGCAACTACCAAGCCCCAAGCAACCTATCCGGTCCCCAGATCATAATCCACGCTAGGCCCTGGTGCAGGGCCTAGCAATCACACACCTTCCACCACCCTAACAGAACCGTAATCCTAAGGGGGGTAGGGAAATTGACAGGGTCAGAAGGCTTTCCACCACGAAGGCGAAAAAATCAATCTGTCATCATCCAGGAGAAACGAGTCCCCCCTGGCCCCAAAGTAAAACCACCCTAGATCCTGACTATAGAAAGTGTGCAACAGCCTAATCGTTAGCCCAAACTCACAGTAAGAGCAGGAGCCATCCGGTAGGAAGGGCGGCAGAGTGTTTTCCTGAGCATTGAACCCTTGGAGGAAAGAGGTGAGCTCCAGGGCCCATATTAACGTCCCGCAGTATAGCGTAACCAAGATGGGCATTATTATCATGAGAAATGAGCTGGTGATCCTCCATTGCCCCCAACTCAAATAACCCAGCCAAACACACAAACCATCAATGCCATCCCCCTAAAGAGTCTGGTCTGGATACCAGGTAAACCTAGATAACTGCCCAATTGGGAGAAACTCCAGTTCGTGATGTGAAGTGGTATCCACCGCGGCAGTGGAGTGCGAGAAGGTAGGAAAGTATAATAGGTAGTTGCAAGAAAAACTAACCACTCAGTTTCTTTTTTTTCAACTTTTTTTTTTTTCATCTTCAATTTCATACTCTGTTTAAAGGTACACTATCTCCATACAGTGCAAGGTATAGTAGTCTTCGGTGGATACCAAATACTTAGCATAACTGAAGGACATAGGCCAAATCTTTAATCATAGAATCTGTCGAGGAACACTCATATCGATAAAATAGGTAAGGTAAAGATTTATTGTGTAAACAATATTTTATTGATAAGATCTCTACTCTGTTACTTGATGATATTTGTAAAGCTCGCGTGCTACTTAGATATTTATATCCCACATCTCATTATTCGTGGACTACTTCTAACTACTATGCGTCCCAAGCATCACTCTAGTTTTAATACACAAATGTCCAGAATCTTACAAATGCGAGCACCATTTGACCCTAAAACTTCTCACATCCTTTCACAGTTATGAAATAGTATTCCTCCATTGAGATGACTGCGCTATTTGCTATACCCAAGAGTGGCCTTCAACATAGTTATTTGTATAAACTATTATACTACTTTAGTCTTGTTAACTATCATTCCAGTAGTCTCTTTGGTCAGGAAGTAATCTGTTTCATGCTGGGCCACCTGGTGCCAATTGCAAGTTCAAGCCTGACATGTCAGCATCTTATGAGTCTTCGATTTATCTAGGTCCTCCTCTCTGAGCTTGCTTTCCCTTGGTTCCCCTGCCTCCATTTAGGAGTCCTATGACTAGGACCAACCAAGCTACAGCTGATCTCAGAATGGTATAGGTAGATTCAGTATATCCTCAATAGCCTCTACTACTGGAACATCCTCTTGGAGTATTTCACCAGAAGCATCCCATCACCTGTGGCCCATAATTAGGAAGCCTAACTTTGAAGCCTATTATCTCGATACCACTCTGACAGACTTCTTCCGTTTCACTTCCCAGATATCACCAAAGGTCCCCTCTCATATATCCTGTAAACAGCATGTGGTCAGATGTACAGCAGTGATGTATATGGTGTTATGAAGTAGACTTCATTGATGTGATATTTTAATTACCAGACACAACTCACGAAATCTCGCTAATGATTTGTGGACCCTATAAGGGAGCCGGAAGGGGCTGTTGGCTTTCTCAGAAAATTAAGAGTCTGTGTACAGTTATCCTACCATGAGGTCTGTGCACTTATTGTCTCAAATTTCCATATGCCTAATAGGTAAATATACTAATCTTTTCTCCTATACCAGCCCCCCAGCAGCCAGAAGAAAAACTATTATGAAGTACTTCAACAACAGCAACCTAGTACCCAACCCTCAAGCCCCACAACTTGAATACTGAAAAGTCTTATTTGGAGTTACTGACTCTAATGCCCCACATAGTCATAAAACTCCCCCATCCAGCAAACTTGGAGTATACATAAATGGTAAAGAATGTAAAGTAAAAGCCCCCTAAACCTATTAATACGAAGGAAAAACAGTGCCCCAACAGTGGCCACAACCTGTGATAAAAACCTACCCAAACAACCTGAACCCAACTATAGAGCCAAAGCTGTTAAGCCACTTACAATAAATATATCTACAGCCAATGGAGATATACCTAGCGAAAAGTAGAGGGAGACGAGAGGTAAAGCCCAAGCAGAAGGCAAAAGTACTTATGGCAAAATACAGAGACTAATGTAATCTAGGTCAGGAGACCTGAAGGTAATGCTAAGAGAATGCCGAGTAAAGATATCATAGCTATAAGGTATCAGCTAATTCAACTGTAAGAAAGGTATGAAAACTGAACATGACCAACTGCATTAACTCTCAGAAATGATGTTTGTATCTGACTTGGCAGTACCTAGAGAGGGGCAGGATATTTTCCTATGTCACTCATATAGTCCCATGTTCTATGAGAGATAGAATGACTTAGCTGATAAGATACCACTACTTGCTGACTGATGGGAAAGGCCAGATTGACTCAAGAGCCTAGGGGGATGTTCTCGCATATATCAAAGTATATTCCCAGCCATCTGTTACATGAGAAGCGAGATGAATAAAAGAAATAGGCAGCAGAGAAGCAGTACTAGAACTCAAAGAGGGGAAAGCCTTGATGTGTAAAAAGTAGATGAGGGCAGTAAGAAGAGGAAGGGGATGGCCATCACTCCTAAGCAGAAGCTATAATAGAAATGGAAGGAGGATTGGAGGAGGATCATGGAATTCGTGCATTGAGGGTTGATTTCAAGCATGAGGAAAATAGAGGAAACAGAGGATGAACAAACAACTTTGGTTCCTTTTCTTTTTATTATCTTCATATATTTTATTGTTATTTAGCATACCAGAATTTTCATATAGCACTAGCTATTTCATAAAGCAATCCCCATTCCTCCTTCTGCCTGATCTTACTGTATTCCCAAGACCATCTAGTATGGATCTAACTGCACATCTTGCTTAATGAAAAACCTGTCCCTATCTCACATGTAAACTCAGAAAATAGGTGCAGCTTATCTAAAAATAAGCAAGAAAATATAGGAAGGTAACCACCCAGAACATCACAGAAAAACAAAGTAAAAGATCACCCCAGATCCTACAAACAACCAAGCCAAAGGATAGATGCTGGCAGATAAAATGTAGAAACATTCCTAGAATGCAATGCAGGCCAAGACAGGTACCAACTATAGGAAACAGCAGAAGTGGATGGAGTAGTAGGGCGCCAGCTAGGGAGTGGGTATAGCAGTCAGGTACAAGTCAATCCAACTGTAAAAACAGGACAGTAATTGACTATGACCATGTCAACTATCGATAATTATGTTTGTATCTGATAAGGCGGTATCTAAAAGAAGAAAAGCCTGAGATCAACTGAGGATTTGTTGAATTGTTCTTACTTACTATAAATAGTGTTCCCAGCCCTCTGTTGTATGAGAAGCGACCAGTCACTTACTGTGAGGAGGGCCTTACTTAGCAAGGTGAGAAGAAACCAGGAAGCAGAAAAGCAGTACCAAAACTCAAGAGAATGAAAGCCTCAATGTATACAGAAAGCGAAAGAGGACTATGAGAAGAAAGTGGGGATAGCTGTCAATCCTAGGCCAAAGCTTTGATGGGAGGAGAAGAGGGGCAGGTGTTTGTAAAAGTCTTGCATTAAGAGTTGATTTCAAGTGCAGGGAAATTAGAGGAGATGGAGGATGAAACTATCCACTCCGAACTTTCTTTTTTCTTTTTTTATCTTCATATATTCTTAGTTATAGTACAAGAACTTGCATGCAGTGCTAGCTATAGCATAAAGAAAACCTTAATTCCAAACTGCGGATATAACAAAAAAAAAGTCTCCTACCAATCCTAATCCAAAATCCTCCAAGGGTCTCCGATAGCCAATACCAAATCCCTAAGGAAATAAAACAAACTAATGCATAGTCATAATGAAAGATTAACTAAAGCAAAAACCAAAGCAAGCTATGATGACGGGGAGCCTTGGGGCCTAAACCTAAAAATGAAGTGAACAAACCTGGGTAGCAGGATGCCCCTCGTGAGGGGGAAGGTTAAGCGGGGAGGTGGGATTCCTAGAGGAAAGCCTATCACAATCTCGTTGATGTAGGCCACTAGGGCCTTGAGCTGGACCTTATCAGACCAGAAATACCTGTCCTGTCCGATGTCCATAAGCATGGGGAGGAGATGCTTTCGGTGGGAGGAGCAGGATAGGCGGTACAGGATTGCATGCTGGAAGTCCTCCTTATCTACCTGGCAGATTGTTAGGCATATGGAAATCCGAGACATGTGCACAGACCCATGGTAGGGTAAATGCGCACAGACCCTCGATTTGCTGGAGTGCTAACACCCCCCTGCAGCCCCCTTATGGGACCCGCATGTCATTAGCGAGATTTCGAGAGGTGCGTCCCATAACTAAAAAGTCAGATCAATGAAGCCTACTTCATACTACTATATAGGTCACCACCATCCACCCAACTGCATGCTGTTCGCAGGTTATATGAGAGGGGACATTTAGCGACACCTGGGAAGTGGAACGGAGGAAATCCGTAAGAGGCGCATCGAGATAGTAGGTTTCAAAGTTAGGCTTCCTAAACTGTAGGCTGAAGGTGACAGGACATTTTCAGTGAAATACTTAAAGAAGATATCCCAGTAGTAGAAGCTATTATGGGTATACCGAATCCACCCATACCCTTCTGAGATCAGCTATAGGTTGGTTGGTCCTAGTAATAGGACTCCTCTACGGAGGCCAGCGGACCAAGGGTAAGCATGCTCAGAATGGAAGACCTAGATAAGTCAGAGTCCCTTGAGACATTGACATATTGGGCTCGGACTTGAAATTGGCACTAGGTGGCCCAGCATGAACTTGATCACTTCATGACTGACGAGACTACTAGAACGATAGTCAACCAGACTAGAGTAATATAATAGTCTATGCGGATATCTAAGTTGGAGGCTGCTGTTTGGCATAACAAATAGCGTAGTCAGCTTAACGGAGGAATACTATTCCGGGTCCACGAAAGGGTGTGATAAGTTTCAGGATCAGGCGGTGTTCACACGTATAAGATTCTGGATGTTTGCGTATTCAAACCAGAGTGGTACTTCGGGGGCATAGTAGTTAGAAGTAGTCCACAAATACTCAGACGCAGGATGTAAATATCGAAGTGCCTCCTGAGCTTTACAGACATCATCAAGCAACGGAGAAGAGATCTTATCAATATTAAATTGTTTACCTCATAAATCTTTACTTTCCCTTTACCTTATCGAGACGAGCCTTCCACGACAGATTCTCTGAACAAAGATTTTGTCCTACGTCTCTCAGTTATAGCAGAGATTGGCGTCCGCCTAACAGTATATTGATAGTTCTCCTGTTACCAAGGCTCACTATATGAACTACGAGTTCACTTCAAACTCGACCTTCACCTCAGACTTCGACTACATTTTCGAAGCTCCTCACTGTGCCATCTATATTCAGACATTCGAAGAAGTCTTTGACAGCGAGTTGTTCGAAATCGAAGAAGAGTTTATCACAGAACCCTCGTAGTTCACAATACCTTTCGGGATCCCAATGAGGGATCAATTCAATCGCATATATCGCACCTGGTATGGAGTAGACTTCGAGTGGAGTTCCACGAAGTCAGAAAACTTCGTTGAGTGGAGGACCCAGTACTCCAATAACAAGAAATCAGGCACAGCCATCCGAGGGCCAGACATCCCCTTGGCTTGTGCCTGACAAAATCCTTATATGTACTATAAGTATATTCTAAACCTCAACAAAAGGGAAGTTCAGATTCTGAGTCCAGAATCAGATCAACCGACTCCTTTCATACCTACACCTCTAGAGTATCTCAAGCGTTGGATACCTTACATATGATTCCTTAAACCCTTTAAAGAATATCAAGAACTCTGGTACGAAGTACCCGAAATCACGCATCTAGGACTATTAGAGCAATTAGCCTACCCGGAAAGCATCACAATGGCTGTGATACCTTAAGACCCGGGAAAGAGGATAATGGCGGGAGAACCCACAGACACCCGCCCAGATACGATAGATAAAACCGATGATTCGGCAATATGGAGCCCCTCCCTGTCAACACCACACGAACCTATGTACCAGCGAGGACATGCCCCTACTCACCGATGCTCTAGTGTTCCAATCACTCATCGGATATCAACGGCCTCCACGCCTAAACCAGGACGAGACCACGCTGTAAACTTGGGCAGGTTCGCTACCCGTTTTGGAATAACCTTGGGTCGCATAAGGCAAAATATAGACACCTCGCTTGACCAAGCTAATATCGCCTTCAAACATTTGCAGGGAGCTACCCAAGACAATACCTTAAAGTTAATTAAGGTGCAGCAACAAATCGCAGAAGAACAAGATGTCCATGGTAGCAAGATTGGACTCCTGTTGATGCAACTGGCTGGAGTAGAAGCGGAGGTTAAGGGGATACAAGAAGAAATGCTACGGGAAGTGGCAAAGAAAATAGACGCCCAAGAGTGGTGTCAACAAGAACATGAAGAGGTAACCACGAGGTTACATGGAACCCTCGAGCAAGAAAGCCAGGCGGCATTAGCCTGAGATAAAACTTTGGAACAAATGGTCATCAACCTAAGGGCGGAATTCTTAGAATTCCGAAATCAATGCACCACGCGGGAAAGAGAAGTCAACCATACCCTCGGACAAATGCGCCTAGATCAGACTACTCGCCAAGCAGAGATTCGCAGGTCACAAGACCAGCAACAGCAGCAGAATAATGAGATGAATAATACCCTAAAAGTATTAACGGCATCAATAAATAGGATGTTGACCACCGTACCAAGTCCTGAAGCCGCAGGTCCCGCACCTCTACCCGCTGTCCAGGAAACTGATGATGAAAAATCCTACACTCTGCCTACAGGCAGAGAAAAGGAAAAAGGCAAGGAAGCCGCTGATGCATTCCCCTCAGGTGCCCAAGGTGGTGACCCTGGAGATCCTAGCGACGATGATGATGATGATGATGAGAGAGGAAGAAGGAGAGGAAGTCCTAGCTGCAGAATGCAAGGACAAACACCAGAACAGTCTGGTATGGCAGAGACCCTTGCCAACGCGATAGCGCTAAACATCAAGCAACCATCAGAGCCATCCCCACTCTTTGAAGATCAGCCCGCACAAGACATATATGTCTGGATTCTTCAATGTACCGACTATTTCGAGCGGAATACGCGACTTTGGGATGATGCCCGGGAACGAGTTATATACGCACTCAGTCGTACGTGAGAAGAAATAGTGCTTCCATATACTATCTGGTATGGGAAAGCTATGGACAGACTCCAAGAGGAAACACAGCAACCGGAACTGTCGATGTGGACTCATTTTGAACACGATATGATCAAACAATTTGCCCCAGCGGAAGCCGAATGACTAGCACTTCAAGGTATGAAGCTAGTCGTGTATGATAGTAGTATTGAACGTTACCTAATAATCATGCATAACCATAACATTCATGCACATATGACCAGAGAGTCCTGGAGGCAGAAAGACGAAGCTAAACTTCCAAAACAAATTGTCCGCAGATTGTCAGCTCTGCAGTATACAACGGATCAGGAATGGGAGGAGGCGCTAAGGCTATGCGGTTGGTCAGAAGAAGGGCTTCTGGCGAGAGAAAACATTGGGCAAGATAAACTGCCCAAGCCTAAAGTAGTCCAAGAGGTCAAAAGAGAAGACCAATGGGACTCGAAACTGAAGCAACAAAGGGATACTAAACCTTATGTCAAAGGAGGTGGAGCCCAACCACGAAAGCAGAAAAGGAACAACGAGCCAGAAACGGCTAGGAAGAAGTTGGGCGGTACAACCAAGACCACCCACACAAACTTTGACCAGGCCCATACCGGTATCCCGCAGAGTGTGATAGATACTCGGAGGCGAGACGGGGATTGTACATATTGTGCAAGAAAAACCACACCTATCAGACGTGTTGGGGAGGCGCCCATATATCGGCGGTAATGGTCAGCTCAAGACCAATAAAGATAGGAATTCGTCATGCACAGTCAGCTGTCGTAAAGCCGAAATTAGCGCGAAGAGTCCCTTCTGCCCCACAACCAGCCCCCGTGAATAAGATCTGGGAACTGGCAGACGACGAGGAACTGACCAAGGTCAGTTCACTGGCACCAACGGCTATGGCGATTGGGTATTCAGCGTCCATATGGAGCTGGAATCCAAATGGGAACCCCCTTTGGCTGGGGTGTATTGGGTACTGACTACAACGAGGATTGGGTAGTCCGTGTGCAACTGCAGGAATCGAAACTCAAAATGATCAAAGCGGCGCGAAGCGAGTCTCTCCTTTCAGGATCAACGCAAGTAGGCTTTAAGTGAATGGACCCCACGAGGGACTTATAAGCTCGAATACAAGAATCAATATATGAAGAGTCTTGATCGAAAGAGAGGATAGTCAACATGCCTACATGGCCCAGGAGCCAACAGTACGAAGTTCCTTGAGTCACCTGGTAGTTACCTGCTACATGTGTTCAAGCAAGTTACTATACCAAAGAAGTTGGGACATAGCAATGCAAGATCTACCTGATAACAAATACACGACAAGAGGACAACCGACGTGGGCCGTTCCACCTACCCCACGAGTCTGAGTCGTATTAGACGTATGTACTATCTTGCCTTCTGGCCAGAGTGTAGGATAGAGATGTACCACTTTGGTGCGCAAGGCCCCTCTGAGAGAGCTAGACAGATAACTGAAAACCTAAGGGAAAGGATCGATGAAAGCGGGAACCCCACACCAGGGGAGTAAAATGGCTAATAACCGCCCAAAGGTTTGCTATGAGCCTAGGTCTAGCATGTCGCGAGAAGGCATCGAGCCTGAAAACTGGTCGTGCACAATTGCGTACTGGTGAAACGCCGCTTAGTGTAGACCCAGATTGTTAGAGCTAAAGAGTTACTACTTTGTCTGTGGAGACCTCAATGGTCTAAACTACGTGGGCGTAGTAACAAACATCTTGTTACCTACATCCAACACCAACAATGCCTAAATGAAAGAACCAAGAAAGTCTTAACTGAGCTAAGCGCATAGAGTTAGAAGCTGCAAAACCAAAACGATCCCATTGTCGGGAGGGGATCGCTTAACTCTACATACACGATCAGCGTTACAAAGTTAAAGTCTTTTTAGACTTGAGATCCAACGTATTCCTTATCAATGAAGACCTAGTTGAAGACCTTCATATTCCTACCTTGGAACGCAACAATGCAGTTGATATCTTAGGCTTTGACGGATTGTCAGCCACCTCAGGAGGGAAGTGTTACACTCTCTCTATTAAATTGGAAATAGGAAAAAACCGACACATCTCTGAAGTGTTGTGTGAAGTAGCTAAGGCAGGTCACTACGGAATGATAATTCCGTTTGGTTAGTGGTATCGTGAACACCCTGTATCTCACATAGAAGATCCAGAAAATTGGACATTCTCCGCAAAAAGCTGTGAAAGCTGTGTGGAAGAAGATGAAGAAATAGTGGATATGTACAAATATGAGGAAGTTGTCACCTGGGACCGTAATGCTGGCTGCATTGGAAGAATTGGTGTCATCGAAAATACGGTAGAACTCGAATCGTTACTGAAGGAATACTAGCATTACAAACATCTGTTTGAAGCCAAGATGGCAGAAAGATTACCTCCAAGACGGATATTCGATCACAAGATCAAGTTGATCCCAGGATCAACTGCCCCCTGGGGGCCGATATATCTATTATCCGAGAAACAGCTTCAGGCTTTACGAGAATACTTGGAGACCATGATCAAACAAGGAAAGATCACGCGGAGTCAATCTCCTGCAGGAGCACCCATATTATTCGTACCAAAGCCAGATGGCAGACTACGCTTGGTTGTAGATTACCAAAATCTAAATAAGATTACGATCCTCAACAAACATCGCCTTCCACTAATGTCTGAACTCAGAGATAGAGTAGCCGGCGCAAAGATCTTCACCAAGCTAGACCTTAAAGATGGTTACCACTTGATTGGGATAAAGGAAGGCGATGAATGGAAAACGGCATTCTGTACAAGATACGGACATTACAAATATAAGGTCATGCCTCTTGGATTGGTCAAAGCTGCCGCAACGTTGCAGATATGATGAACCAAGTACTCCAAGGATACTTATATGTCAAAGTCATGTGTTATCTCGACGATATTCTCATGTACTCAAAGGATGAAAAAGAACACATTGAAGCTATCAAGAGAGTCTTACAATGTCTAGTGGACTTTCAATTAGCGGCAGCCCTAAAGAAATCGACATTCCATGCAACAGAGGTAGAATTCCTCACCTATATGGTGGCAGTCGATGGGGTATCTATGAGCACCCGAAAAGTGGAATCCATAATGATTTGGAAAGCACCTAAGTCGGTTAGAGAAGGACAAGTATTTATAGGATTCGCTAACTTCTAGCGACGCTTTATAAAAGGTTACTCGGCTATTTGCAAACCCATAACTGAGACATTATAAGGAAATTCGAAGAATTTCAAATGAAGACTAGAACAGAATATGGCTTTCGAAGAACTGAAGTACCGTTTCACTGCATCCCCCATACTTCAACACTTTTTCCCAGAAAAAGAGACCGTGGTAGAAACCTACGCTAGCGATTTTGCACTCGGTTGCATCCTTTCACAATACTTTGAAAAAGGTCACATCGAGTAGCATGCCATTCCAGAAAATTAAATTCGGTAGAACACAATTATGAGATTCATGATAAAGAACTCCGCACAATCCTTGAAGCATTTAAAGAATGGAGACACTACTTGATCAGAACTGAAAAACCAATTATAGTCTTTACTGACTATCAAAACCTACAATACTTCCTCACCTGAAAACTCAGGAGCGATAATCAAATTCGATAGGCTCAGTAGCTAGGGAAATACAATTTTCGTATTGTATACCGACCAGGCACTAAAGGCGGAAAGCCTGATGCATTAAGCAGACGGCCGGAGTACCATCCTGAGGAGGGAGCTACATATCGTGAACAAAAGATTTTGAAAGAAGGAAATTTCTTGGTATCTCTAGTAGCGAGGGTAGGCGATGAAGGAGAAGACTGGGATGGAGATAAGGATTTGGATTTGGGACCTCCAAGAGGTGGAAAAAAACCCGTTATTAGGGTCAAGAGATTGAGCAAAAGGGTATACTTGCCAATGAAGGGCTCAAGAATGGCGGCAGGACATGACCTGTATGCCATAGAGGATGACATTGTCCCGAAATATGGACAAGCATTGATAAGAATGGGTATAGCTGTGGGGCTACCTGAAGGAACCTGCAGAAGAGTTGCCCTGAGAAGCGGATTAGCAGTCCGAAGCGGATTCTCTACCGGCGCAGGAGTAATCGATGCAGATTACACTGGCGAACTCAAAGTCGTACTTTTCAACCATAAGAATGTGGACTGTCAAATAAGAATGGGCGATCACATAGGTCAACTAGTGGTAGAAAAGGTCAACACCTCAGACATGATGGAAGTAGACGACTTGGAAGAGACGGAACGAGGAACCGTTGGATACAGAAGCACCGATATAGCGACAAGATTCTCGATCGTTAAGGAATAGGAACCTAGTATCAGCTACCTACAGGCATCGGCTAAAGACAATGAACATTGGTATGATTTTTCAGAAGTACCTGAAAAGGTTCTAATATCAAACACCATTATCTTGCAAAAAGGTATGAAGCAGTTCAATCCTGAATTCCTAAACGAGATACTGGCAGCTATCGTGTCAGATGCAGCACGGAGGTAACAGAGGGAAGAACTCATTAGGTTATGAGACGAAGGAAAGGATTTTGCCAAGGACTGGACCTTAACCGACGATCTACTATATTATAAGCAAAGACTACTTGTACCAGATAGTCAGGGGCTATACACTAAGATCGCAGAAGGATGTCATGAAGCAAAGGTTGCAGGACATTTCGGACAAGGAAAGACTTTGGAAATAATCATGAGAGACTTCTACTGGAAAGGACTTGCGGCATGGGTCAACGACTACGTACGATCCTGCGATGAATGCCAACATAACAAATCGCCTAGACATGCTAAGTATGAATTATTGCAACCACTGCAAATACCATACGCAGCATGGGTGTCCATCTCAGTGGACTTCATCACACAACTACCAAAGTCACAAGGTTGTACTCAAATTATGGTAGTAGTTGATCGATTCACAAAGATGGCACATTTCATCGCACTTCAAACCTCGGCTACGGCCAAAGATGTCGCTAACACATTCCTGAAAGAAGTATGGAGACTGCATGGTCTACCAACCGAAATCGTCACGGAGATGGACTCAAAGTTCCCTGGAGAATTCCGCGAATCACTCTGCAAAGCGCTGGAAATTAAGCGAAGAATGTCAACGGCATATCACCCTCAACCTGACGGACAAACCAAACATACCAACCAAGTGCTAGAAGGATACCTGTGAAGTTTTGTCAACTATGATCAGGATGAGTAGTATCAGCTATGACCTCTAGCTGAACATGCTTATAACAACTCTGCAACCAACGCTCATAAGATGTGTCCATTCTATGCAAACTACTGTTTCCATCCACAGACAGAGTGGATGAAGGAGCGCAAAGCTCAAAATCTAGGAGCAACACTCTATGCGAACTGGATTAAGATGATACATGAACTAGCGAGGGGGTCACTAGAAAAGACACGGGAAGGAAAGTCAAAATATTATGACCAGGAAGCATGACAACAACCGGACTTCAAGATTGGGGACAAAGTAATGTTAAACGCAAAGAACATTCGTACCCGACGGAAATCAAAGAAACTAAGTCCAAAGCTGTGCGGTTCTTTTCAAATTATGGAAAAATGCGGATCACGAGCCTTCAAGCTCAACATATCCGATCGATAGAACATTCACCCCATATTCTATGTCGCACTACTGGAACCCTATCACGAATCAGTTCATGATAATCGCCAACAACCCCCTACAGAACTGGAGGACATTGATAGCGATGTACAATGGCAGGTTGAAAAAATAGTAAGAAGCGAGTATCGCTCTTACAGAAAACAAGTACGCAGTCGCTACCAAGAGAAGCGGGAACTGTGGTACTTTGTTAAATGGCAAGGGTGTTCAGAAGATGAGAATACCTGGGATGCTGCTACCAGTATGGAAAACGCGGAAGAAGTTGTTGAGAATTTTCGTAATGAAAATCCGGACATGCCAGGAAGGGCAGACGTAAGATAGTGAGGAAAAGGTTTTCCTACTGTGGCCCAGTGAATGCGGGAGGTTTTTCACCCTGGCCACACTGAGTCTTAAAATGTATTTAGAAGAAATTACAAAAGGTTATAAAAAAGGCATTCGAGGTGAAGTCTGATAGGAGAGAGCTCATGTTAGGCATATGGCGATCCGAGACATGTGCACAGACCCACGGCAGGGTACCTGCGCACAGACCCTCGATTTGCCGGAGTGTCAACACCCCCCTCCGGCACCCTTATGGGGCCCGCAAGTCATTAACGAGATTTTGAAAGTTGCGTCCCATCACTAAAATATCACATCAATGTAGCCCACTTCATAACACCATATACATTGCCGCCATCTGTCCGACCACATGGTATTCACAGGATATATGAGAGGGGACCTTTGGCGACATCTGTGAAGTGGACCAGAAGAGATCTGTCAGAGGCGCATAGGAATAGTAAGCTTCAAAGTTAGCCTTCCTAAACTATGGGCCGAAGGTGACGGGACGTTTTCGGCGAACTACTCCAACAGGATGTCCCAATGGCAGTGGCTATTATGGGCATACAGAATCCACCCCTACCCATCTGAGATCAGCAGTAGGTTGGTTGGTCCTAGTAATAGGACCCCTCCACAGAGGCCAGCAGACCAAGGGGAAGCACGCTCGGACAGGAAGACCTAGATAAGTCGGAGACCCTTAAGACGTTGACACATTGGGCACGGACTTGCGATTGGCACTAGGTAGCCCGGCATGAACTTGATCACTTCATGACTGAAGAGACTACTGGAATGATAGTCAACAAGACTAGAGTAATATAATAGTCTATGCGGACAACTAAGTTGAAGGCCGCTGTTTGGTATAACCAATAGTGCAGTCATCTCAACAGAGGAATACAATTCCGTAACTGCGAAAGAGTGTGATAAGTTTCAGGATCAAACGGTGTTTGCACTTATAAGATTCTGGACGTTTGCGTATTAAAATCAGGGTGAACCCTGTGAGGTGTAGTAGTTAGAAGTAGTCTGCAAATACTCAGACGCGGGATATAAAAGTCAAAGTACCTCCCAAGCTTTGCAGACATCATCAAGCAATGGAGAAGAGATCTTATCAATATAATATTATTCCACACTTTAAAATCTTTACCTTACCTATTTTATCGAGATGAGCCTTCCTCAACAGATTCTTCAATCGATGATTTTGGCCTATGTCCCTCAGTTATATACTTGAGTTTGGCGTCCGCCTAACAGGCCCACACAGCATTAGCGAGATTTCAAGAGTTGTGTCCTGTAACTAAAATGTCACATGAATGAAGCCCACTTCATAACACATTATACGTTACCGCTGTCCATCCGACTACATGCCGTTTGCAGAATATATGACAGGGGAACCTTGGCGACATCTGGGAAGTGGAACCGAAGAGATCTGTCAGAGGCTCATTCTGATAGTAGGCTTCAATCTTAGGCTTGCTAAACTATAGGCCGAAGGTGACAGGATATGTTCGGCGAAATACTCGAAGAGGATGTTCCTGGAGCAGAGGCTTTTGAGGACATATCAAATCTACCCATCCCCTTCTGGGATCAATTGTATGTTGGTTGGTCCTAGTAATAAAGACCCTCTACAGAGGCCAGTAGACTAAGGGGAAGCACCCTCAGGAAGGAAGACTTACATAAGTCCAAGACCCTTAAGGGGTTGACACATTGGGCTCAGACTTGCGGTTGCGACTAGGTGGCCCGGCTTGAACTGGATTACTTCATGGCCACAGAGACTACTGGAATAATAGTCAACAAGACTAAAGTAATATAATAGTCTATGTGAACAACTAAGTTGAAGGCCGCTACTTGGTATAACAAATCGCACACTCATCTCAATGGAGGAATACTATTCCGTAACCGTGAAATAGTGTGATAAGTTTCTGGGTCAAACAGTGTTCGCACTTATAAGATTCTGGATGTTTGCGTATTAAAACCAGAGTTGTACTTAGAGGCATAGTAGTTAGAAGTAGTCCGTGAATACTCAGACACACGATATAAATATCACAGTGCCTCCCAAGCTTTACAAACATCATGAAGCAATGGAGAAGAGATGTTATCAATATCAAATAATTTACAAACAAATCTTTACTTCACCTATTTTTATCCAGATGAGCCTTCCTTGACAGATTCTCTGAATGAAGATTTTGGCCTACATTCCTCAGTTATACTAGAGATCGGTGTGCACCTAACAGTATATTGATAGTTCTCCTGTTACCAAGGCTCAATATGAACTACAAGTTTACTTCAAACTCCATCCTCAGCTCACACTTTGATTATATTGTTGAAGCACCTCGCCGTCCCATTTACATTCTTCCATTCAAAGAAATCTTCGTCACTAAGCTATTCGAAATTGAAGAAGAGTTTATATAAGAACCCTTGTGGTTCGCAATACCTTTCGGGATTCCAATCAGGCATCAATTCCAGTTCATATATCATACCTAGCATGGTTCGAATTTCACGTCGAGTTCAACCAAGTCAAAAGACCTTGTCAATTGGTGTATCCAGTACTCTGAGAATAAGAAACTAGGCACTATCAGCCAAGGACAACTCACTTTTTTGGCTTGGGTCTAAGAAACCCTTCTATGTACTATAAGTACATTTTAAACATTCAGAAAAGGGAAATCCAGATTCTAAACCCAGAATCGTATCGTATCAACAATTCCTTACCATCTCCCAAAGAATACCTCCTGCTCCACCTACGATTCATCAAATTCCTCAAACCCTTTAGAGGAGATCGTGGATATTGGCATGTAGTACCAGACCCAGAACTCAACAACACAGTGTTAGGGTTAAAGTTATCAGAAAATCTTTACAATGGGATGGCAGAAATTCTAAAATATCTGGAAGGACCAAAACAGATTGTGGAAGAAGAACCGGTGGATACTCGACCCTATATCTCAGATGATGTAAGCTCAGCCTACTTCGCTCACGTCCCCTCCGCCAGTGACACCCCTCATTTCAGTCAATCTCTGTCCCGTACTCACAGTTTTCAAAGGGCAGATATTCTCAGTGGGCTATGATTTTCCTGTATATCCAGTACACACCGGATATCAAGATCAGGGACCCCTAATCCTTGCATGGAGCATGATACCAACTTAAAGAATTTGGCCAAATGCTTAAGAATAACTCTCACATAAATTCAATGAGATATTGATACTTTCATTGACTCCACCAATATTGCCTTCAATAGGCTAAGAGGTGCAACTCAAGAGAATGCACTAAAGTTGATGAAAGTACTATGGAAACTAGAAGAAGAGCAGGACCTCCACGATAATAAGATAGCTGTCTTATTGAGACAGTTAACCGCGGCCGAATCTGAGGTGAAGGATATAGAAGCGGCGATCATGCATGATGTGGCGGCCCAACTAGCCGAATAAGATTAGTGACAGCAAGACCATAAAACTATACCTACCTAGTTACATGGTAGTCTAGGTCAGCAGAGACAGGAAGCCCTTGCACGAGGCAAAACTCCCGCAAAATTGGTGTCAGAACTTTGCAGTGAGTTCAATCTTTTCCACAATCAAACTGTGGAGTGAGATAAAGTCTTTATAGCATTGCTGATGGATATATACGATAGCTTGAAAGAACAATGTATGAGCTTATGCACGTTGCAAAGAGAGTGAAGGAAAATGGCTGAAAACACTATGGAAGATGTCATGTCTTTTGTAAAATCCTTAAATAATTTGGCCGAGACGACAAAGGAACCGATGAGACTGGTCCTGGTACTGCTACATTCAGTCCCAGAAGAGGGAAATGATGAAGACTACTACTCTCCACCTACACGTAGGGAAAAGGGGAAAGGCAAAGAAGCCGCTGATGCATCCCCCTTAGGTTCTCAAGGAGGTGACCATGGAGATCCTGATGATAACGATGATGATGGCCACGAGAGAGGTAGAGGGAGAGGAAGTCCTAGCTGCAGTAGGTGAGGACAAACACCAAATCAGTCTGGTATGGTAGAAACACTTGCCAATGTAATGGTGCTAAATATTAAGTCACCGTCGAAACCGCCCCTATTCTTTGAGGCCAAATCCACAAAAGACGTTTACATCTGAATCATACAATGTACCGACTATTTTAAAAAAGATCTGTGGTTCTGGGACAGCGCAGAGGATCCGGTCATCTACACGCTCAAGCATATCCTAGGACATGAAGTCTTTCCATATACCATCTGGTACAGGAAGGCTATGGATGGACTTCAGAGAAAACTCCAGCAGCCAGAGTAGGCTATGTGGACCCAGTTTGAATGTGACATGATCAAACGTTACACCCCAAGAGAAGCCGAAAGAAAATCGCTTCGTGACATGAAGCAAGTCATGTATGCGGGCAATATCGTACTGTTCTTGACATTCATGCATAACTTCAATATTCGACTACGCATGACAGAGGAATCCTGGCAGGAAGAAGTTGAAAAGAAACGTCTCGAACAAATAGTCCACAGATTGTCGGCATTACAATATAATATGGATCAAGAATGGAAAGCAGCACTGAGGCTGATTGGTTGCTCTGAAGCATTACTCACACAAAAGAAGCTGGCAGGAGACCAACGACTCAAGCTATGAGAAGTCCACAAAGTCAACAGAGAAGACCGACGAGACTCAAAACCAAATGAACAAAGCACTAATAAACCTTATGTCCAAAGAGGTGGAGCCCTACCACAAAAACAGAAACAAGATGATGAGCTAAAAGACTAAAGAAGAAGATAGGAGGTGTGGCAAAAACAATCCACACAAACTTCTGCGAGACTCTCACCAGTCTCCAGCAAAGTAAGATAGACACTCAGAGGCAAGAGAACAAGTGTATACATTGTGGAAAGAAAAACCACACTTATCAGACGTGTTGAGGAGATGCCTATATATCAGCAGCAATGGTCAGTTCAAGACTGATAAAAATGGAACCTCATCGTACAGGTTCAGCTATTGTGAAGCCTAAATTAGCATGCAGAGTCATAACTGTCAAGCAACCAGCCTGAATGAACATAATCTGGGAACTAGTGAATGTAAAAGAACTGCCCTAGGTCAGTTCACCTGTACCAACAGTGATGACGCTTTGGTAGTCAGTGTCCATATGGAGCTGGAATCGAAATAGGGACTTCCTTTGGCTGGGGTGTATTGAACACTGACTACGATGGGGATCGCATATTCCGTTTGCAACTACATGAGTCGAAACTCAAAATTATCAAAGCAGCACTAAGGAAGTCTCTCCTTTCAAGATCAAAGTAAGTAGGCTCTAAGTAAAGGGACCCCACGAGGGACTTACAAGCTCAAAAATGAGGAATCAATATATGAATAGTCTTGATCGAAAGAGAGGATAGTTAACATACTCACATGGCCCTGGAATCAACAGTACGAAGTTCCTCAAGTCACTTGGTGGCCACCTACTACCCATGTACAAGCAAGTTACTATACTGAAGAAGTTGGGACATAGCAATACAAGATCTACCTGATAATAATACACAAGAGGAGGACAACCGACGCGGGTCGTTCCCCCTACTACACGAGTCTGAGTTGTATTATACCTTTGTACTGTCTTACCTTCTAGCCAGAGTATGGGGCAGAGATGTACCCTTTTGGTGCTCTAGGCCTCTCTGAGGTAGCTGGATGGATAACCGATATCCTAAGGGAAAGGATCCATAAAAGCAGGAACCCCATATCCAGGGAGTAAAATGGCTAATAACTGCCTGAAAATCTGCTATAAGCCTAGGTCTGGCATATTGGCAGAAGGCATCTAGCCTGAAAATTGGTCTTGTGCAATTACATATTGGTGAAACGCAACTTAGTATGTAGACTCAAATTGATAGAGCTAAAAGAGTTACTAGTTTGTCTGAGGAGGCCTTAATGGTTGAAACGACACAGGCGTAGTAACAAATATCTTATTACCTACACCCAACACCTATGATGCCTGAATGCAAGAACAAGGAAAGTCTCATCCGCGCAATGTGCATGGAATTAGATGCTCTAAAACTAAAGCCATACAACTGTCCAGGAGGATCGCTTACCGCCATATACACAATAAGCAATACAAAGTGAAAGTCTTGTTGGACTCAGGATCCAACATGTTCCTTATTAATAAGGACTTAGTTGAAGACCTTCACATTCCTATTGTTGAATGCAGCAATGCAGTGGATATCATAGACTTTGATAGATTATCAGCTACCTCAGGAGAGAAGTATTATACCCTACCTACAAGGTTAGAGATAGGAAAAAACCAATACATTTGCGAAGTGTTATGTAAAGTGACTCAAGCAGGTCATTATGGAATGATAATTCCGTTTGGTTGGTGGCATCGTGAACACCCAGTGTCTCACGTAGAAGATGCGGAAAATTGGACTTTCTCCGCCGCAAGTTGTGAAAACTATATGGGAGAGGATGAAGGAATAGCGAAGATGTTTGGATATGACGAATTAGTCTCTAGGGATCCTAATGCATGTCGCATTGGATGAATAGGAAATATCAAAAATAGTGTGGAACTCGAATTACTACCGAAGGAATACTGGCATTACAAGCATTTGTTTGAAGCCTAGGTGGCAGAAAAACTATCCCCAAGACAAACCTTCGCCCACGAAATTAAAATGATTTCAGGATCAACTCCTCTATGGAGACCAATATATCCACTATCTGAAAAACAGCTTAAGGCATTAAGAGAATACTTGGAAACAATGATTAAGTAGGAAAAGATTACATGAAGTCAATCTCCTGCAGGAGTACCTATATTATTCATACCCAAACCTGATGGAAGGCTTTGCCTGATTGTAGATTACCGAAATCTAAACAAGATTACCATTCACAACAAACATCCTCTTCCACTAATGTCTGAACTCCGAGACTGAGTAGCCGGCACCACGATCTTCACCAAGTTAGACCTTAAAGACAGCTACCACTTGACTAGGATTAAGGAAGGAGATAAATGGAAAACAGCTTTCTGGATGAGATATGGGTACTACGAATATAAGGTTATGCCATTTGGATTGGTTAATGCCTCGGCAACTTTTCAAGATATGATGAACCAAGTACTAAAGGAATACTTGGATGTGAGAGTCGTATGTTACCTTAACGATATCCTTATATATTCAAAGGATGAAAAGGAACATATCGTAGCTGTCAAAAGGGTCCCACGAAGTCTATCGGACTTTCAATTAGCGGTATTGCTAAAAATATGAACCTTCCATGCTAAAGAAGTGGAATTCCTAGGCTACATAGTAGTAGTCGATCAGGTGTCTATGAGCACCTGCAAAGTGGACTCCATAATGGTCTGAAAACTACCCAAGTTAGTTCGGGATTTACAAGTCTTTATTGGATTCGCAAACTTCTATCGACAGTTCCTTAAAAACTTCTCTGCTATTTGCACGCCAATGACCAAGACACTACAAGGGAATCCAAAGAATTTTAAATGAGGGATTGAGCAGGATACAGCTTTTGCAGAACTAAAGCACCGATTTATAATAGCCCCCATCCTACATCACTTCTTTCTAGAAAGAGAAACGGTCATAGAGACCAACACTAGCAATTTCGCACTCAGTTGCATAATTTCTCAATACGTTGAGAAAAAACTACATTTAGTAGTATTCCATTCACGAAAATTAAACTCAGTAGAGTACAATTACGAAATTCACGATAAGGAACTTCTTGCAATCCTCGAAGCATTTAAGGAATGGAGACACTACTTGATTGGAACGGAAAAACTGATTACAGTCTTTACCGACCATCACAACCTACAATACTTCTTCACCTTGAAAGTCTGGAGTAGCCCTCAAATTTGATGGGCTGAAAAGTTAGTGGAATACAATTTTCGTATTGTATACTGACCAGGCACGAAGGGTAGAAAGCCTGGCGGGTTAAGCAGACGGCCGGAGTACTGTCTGGAGGAGGAAGCTACACTTCGTGAACAGAAACTTTTGAAACTGGAAATTTTCTTCACATTACTAGTAGCGAGGGTAGGCGATGAGGAAGAAGATTGGGATGGAGATAAGGATTTGGATTTGGAACCTCGAAGAGGTGAAAAGGAACCCATGATTAGGGTCAAGATATTGTGCAAAATGGTATACATGCCAACAAAGGACTCAAGAATGGTGGCAGGACATGACCTGTATGCCATAGAGGATGACATTGTCCCAAAATATGGACAAACATTAATAAGGTCAGAAATAGCCATGGGGCTACCTGAAAGAACTAACGGGAGAATTGCTCCAAGAAGCAGATTAGCAGTTCAAAGCGGAATCTGCACTGCAGCAGGAGTGATCGATGCCAATTACACTAGTGAACTCAAGGACATACTATTTAAACATAAGGATATGGACTGCCAAATAAGAATAGGCAATCGCTTGGCCCAGTTGATGGTAGAAAAAGTCAATACCTCAGACATGATGGAAGTAGACGACTTGGGAGACACGGAATAAGAGACTGCCAGATTCGGAAGCTCCGATATAGCGACAAGATCCTTGATCATCAAAGAACAATAACCTAGTATCAGCTACCTACAGGCATCGGCTAAAGACAATGAATACTGGTACAATATATCAGAAGTGCCAGAGAAAGTTCTAATATCTAATACCATTATCCTACAAAAAGGTATGAAGCAATTCAATCCTGAATTCTTAGGTGAGATACAGGTAGCTATCGAGACAGATACAGATTGGAGGCAATAGAGGGAAGAACTCATTAGGCTATGAGACGAAGGAAAAGATTTCCCCAAGGATTGGACCTTAACCGACAATCTACTATATTATAAACAAGAACTATTCATACTAAATAGTCAGGCGCTATACACAAAGATTGCAGAAGGATGTCACGATGGAAAAGTTGAAGGACATTTCGGACAAGAGAAAACCTTGGAAATCATAATGTGGGACTACTATTGGAAAGGGGTTGCAAAATGGGTCAATGATTATGTACGATCCTGTGATGAATATCAACATAATAAATTACCTAGACATGCTAAGTACATGCTATTACAACTATTGCAAATATCCTACACAGCATAGGCGTCCATCTCAGTGGACTTTATCACACAACTACCAGAGTCACAGAGATGCACTCAAATAATGGTAGTAGTAGACCAATTTACAAAAATGGCATATTTCATCGGACTACAGATATCAGCTGCGACTAAAGATGTTGCAAACACATTTCTGAAGGAAGTCTGCAGGCTACACAGCCTGCCAACCTAAATCGTCTCAGACATAGACTTAAAGTTTACAGGAGAATTCTGGAAATCTCTCCACAAAGCACGGGAAATTAAGCAAAGAATGTCAATGGCATACCACCCTCAAAGTGACGGACAAACTGAATGTACCAACCAAGTGCTGGAAGGATACCTGTGAAGTTTTATCAACTATGATCAGGACGATTGGTATCAGCGACTACTACTAGCTGAACATGCCTATAATAACTCTGCAACGAACACTTATAGGATGTCACCATTCCATGCGAACTACAGATTCTATCCACAGACACCGTGGATGAAGGAGTGAGAAGCTTAAAATTCAGGAGCAATACTCTATGTGTACTAGATTAAGACGATACACGAACAAGCATGAGAGTTACTAGAAATGAGAAGAGAAGAAATGTCAAAATGTTATGACCGGAAAGCTCGACAACAGCTGGACTTCAAGATCAGGGACAAAGTAATGTTAAACGCAAAGAACATTCACACCTGACGGAAATCAAAGAAGCTAAGTCTAAAGCTTTATAGTCCATTCTAAATTTTAGAAAAATGCAGAGCACCAGCTTTCAGGCTCAACATATCTGATCGATGGAACATTCACCCTGTATTCCATGTCGTACTATTGGAACCCTATCGTGAATCAGTTCATGATAATCACCAGCAACTCCCTAGAGAATTGGAGGCCATTGACAGCGATCTACAATGGGAAATTGATAAAATAGTAAGAAGCGAGATTCACTTTTACTGAAAATGGATATACAGCTACTATCAAGAGAGGCGGGAACTGTGGTACATCGTCAAATGGCAAGGGTGTTCAGAAGATGAGACTACATAGGAGCCAGCTACCGGTATGGAAAATACAGAAGTTGTGGAGAATTTTCATAATGAAAATTCAGACATGACAGGAAGGGCAGAAGTAAGATAGTAAGGAAAAGGTTTTCCTACCATGTCCAAGTAAACGCAGGAGGGTTTTTACCCTGACTACACTAAGTCTTAAAATGTATTTAGAAATATATAAAAAGTTATAAAGGCATTCGAGGTAAAGTCTAGTAGGTGGGAGTTCATGTTAGGCATATGGATATCTGAGACATATGCACAGACCCAGGGTAGGGTAATTGCGCACAGACCCTCGATTTTCTGGAGAGCCAACACCCTCCTCTAGCTGCCTTATAGGACCCCCATGTCATTAGCGAGATTTTGAGAGTTACGTCCTGTTACTAAAATGTCACATCAATGAAGCCCTCTTCATAACACCATATACGTCGCCACTGTCTATTCGACTGCATGCTGTTCGCGGGATATATGAGAGGGGACCTATCGTGATATCGGGGAAGTGGAACAGAAGAGGTCTGTTGGAGGCACATTGAGATAGTAGGCTACAAAGTTAGGCTTCTTAAACTATGGGCCGAAAGTGACAGGACGTTTTCGGCAAAATACTCTAAGAAGATGTCCCAAGAGTAGAGGCTATTAAGGACATATCGAATCTACCCGTACCCTTCTGAGATTAGCTGTATATTGGTGGGTCCTAGTAATAGGACCCCTCTACGGAGGCCAGTGGACCAAGGGGAAGTACACTCAGAAAGGAAGACCTAGATAAGTCAGAGACCCTTAAGGTATTGACATGTTGGACTCAGACTTGTGATTGGCACTAGGTGGCCCAGCATGAACTTGATCACTTTATGACTGAAGAGACTACTGGAATGATATTCAACAAGACTAAAGTAATATAATAGTCTATGTGGACAACTAAGTTGAAGGCCGCTGTTTGGTACAATAAATAGTGCAGTCATCTCAACAGAGGAATACTATTCCATAACCATGAAAGGATATGATAAGTTTTAGGGTCAAATGGTGTTCATACTCATAAGATTCTGGAAGTTTGCATATTAAAACCAGAGTGGTACTTCGGGGGCATAGTAGTTAAAAGTAGTCCGCAAACACTCAGACACAGGACATAAATATCGAAGTGCCTTCCATGCTTTATAGACATCATGAAGCAACAGAGAAGAGATCTTATCAATACAAAATAATTTATAAACACATCTTTACATTACATATTTTTATCGAGATGAGCCTTCCTCGACCAATTCCCCAAACAATGATTTTGGCTTTTATTTCTCAGTTATGCTAGAGACTGGGTTCTGCCTAATAAGGACCCAGGAGATTAGCTCTTCATGCTTCAGTGTAAGTGACTTTCTTACTTATTACTTTATACTTTTACCAATATAAAACCTTTATGCTCTTTATGATTTACCTACACGAGACAAGAACTCTACTATGCAGGTAGAGTTGAAGAAAGAGTACAACAGGCGATAAGGATCAGGGACACAAGAGTCTCTCCCACCTCATTATAGGCATATGCCTAAGAGCTCTCATCGAGAGAGAAAGAAAAGCGAAGTATCGTCTACCTATTACTGAGAACTAATACCAGTTAAAGATCACAACCATAAGCTCTAAAACAATAGAGAGTAATCAACAGCTGAAGCTCAGTAGTAATTTGCTGTTCTTGATTGAATAATTGTTGGTGAAAATTGGAGAAAAAGCAATAATAGATAGAACTTTACTGAAGCTTGTAGGAAACAGGAGAGCAAATGTACAAAAATGATAGACAAGCACAGGCCTAAGTGAGTATAAGGAAATATTTAGATAAAAGTCAATTCCTCCTCTAGTTTTTGGAAGAAGGCTTCATGTTTGCAAATAGCACTATGATTGAACTTTTACCAATAATAACAGAAGAATATGACGATTTAGAACTTGTGGTGCAAGGTCTAGTGGATATTATTCAAAAACTCTAAAAAGAAGTACTATGATAAGTAGTTCTTTAACAATTTATTCACAATAGGATAGAGAAGGCATTTCAAATTCCTTGACTTATATTGTAAATAAATCTTGAGTTTCTCATTAAATCATTAGTATCTTCATTTGTCATGAGAAAATTATCCTACACTAAAAAAGAAAATTCATCGCTAGTAACTAGTAACCATTTATTTTGCTTTTCAAGCTAAGAGTATACCACCACTCTCAGAACCACCAAATAACCTTGCATACCACATCCAGAGCTGGTACTAGTACAGTTTTGTCTAATAAGTTTCTGTACACTCCTTAGCAATTGCATAACCATACCAAATAGTAGATTTCACAACCTTCTTCTAAGATAATAACCTCAATTAAAAGAGTGATAAAAGAAATAATAAATAACAAGTAAATAATACTACCATTTTGTATGACCTCCATTTACATCCAGTACAGCTTGAAGTCTTTCAGGCATTCTTTCAATCCACTTATCTAATATCTTTTAGAGTATAAGATTTTACTCCTCCTTTACTACCTGAAATAATTCAGCAACACTATTAGGCCTTCTCTCAAGCTTGGAGAATCACTTTTTAAGGCCTTTTTTGAGAAGTCTCTTGGTATTCTTAATTAGATTGAGATCTAGTGAGTTAGGAGGCTAAGCTAACTTTTAATATCCACAGTCCTCATGCAAACTTTGGTTTTTCTTTCTACTATACTATGAGGCATTATTAGCAGCCATATAGATTGTTTTTGAGGCTCTATTTATTCCTTCTATGAAGAAGATAAGGTAGGACTAGTGAATCTCAGCAGCATATTGGTGGAAATTGAGTCCAAGCCTGTTCTTTTCACTCATTCTTTCCTCCTCATTCCTTTTCTTGACCAGAATTAACTCTGTCCTTCTTCCATACATAATTGCATCATAGATCTCAATATTGGTTCTTCCTGACTTAAAAATGGATTTTAAGTTTTTTTCTTCTAGCTTCTTACTAACTCTAAGTCTAACCTTTCTTCCTGTAGGATTTGGATCATACTCAATAGTAGCTTTATCAATAAAAATCACCAACTTCTAAGCTCTTCTCCTATTCCTCCTTATCATAGCGAATACCTTTCTTTTCTCCCTCTACCTTTTACTTTAAAAATGCTTTTTCCCAGGTATTTTGAGCTTAAAACCAGCTTCTCCAAAGATCTTATTGATAGTGTTTTTTCCAAGACCAACATTAGCCTTTAGGGTAATATCCTTTAGCGTTAAATGAGGCTCAGCATCAATAAATATCAAGAACTGCCTGAGTTTTAGTACTAGTAATCTTGGTTGGTCTGCCAGCTCTGAGAGCATCATAGATATTGCCACCATGATTTTCAACCTTTTTGATCAGGGTAGAAATAGTTGACTTGGGAACTTTGATGGACTTAGAAATTTTATCATACCCCATATAAGTGTGCTTCCACAGGGCATAAATTTCTCTACTGTGGTCTTCTCTTGCTCTTTGGGTATGTGGTAGGACCATAGTTGTGAGAAGATATTGTGGTGATAGTGTATTGTCCATTTGCCAAGTAACTGTATGGAAACTTATTAGACAGAACTGTACTGTACAGTCATGTCTGGAAAGTAATAATACCCCTACGAAGCAACCATATAATACAACCACCTTGACTTTCTATCAACCACCATGGCTCCACCATATACCAGAAGAGAAAACGAAGATCAGAATCGAGGAATATATACCCTGTATAAGTATACAGATATGGGGTATAATAAAATTTCAAAAGCTATGAAGGTCTCAAAAGCAACTGTTCAAACGGTTGTGAGAAGAGCCAGAGAAAGAGGTGGAGATACCCACTATGCTCCAAAGCTTGGCCACAAAACCAAAATTACCGATGCCAAAAGAAGAGTGGTAGAGGCTATTATCAATGCTGAGCCTCTTTTAGCATTATGCAAGATCACCCCAAAAGCAAATATTGGTCTTGGCAAGACCAGTATAGATAAGATCATATCAGAAGCTGGTTTTAAGCTTCTGATACCAAGGAAGAAGCTGTTTTGGAGGAAAGGACAAAAGGAGAAGAGAAAGGAGTTTGCTAGGAGAAGGAAGAATTAGAGAGGGGCATGGAATTGGGTGGTTATTGTGGATGAGGCTACAATTATCTATGATCCAAATTCTGTAGGCAAGAAGCTCAAGATAAGATATGGTGAAGAGTTGGAAGAAAAAAACTTAAAGCCTAGCTTTAAGTCAGGAAGGACTAGTATTGAGGTCTATGCTGCAATAGTGAAGGGTGGCAGGACTGAGTTAATTCTTGTAAGAAAGAGGGGAGAGGAGGAAAGGACCAGTAAAAGAGACAGGCTTGGTCTCAACTCCCACTAATATGCTACTGAGATTCACCGGCCACACCTCATTTCTTTTATAGAAAGTCTGGATAGACCTTCTAACAACATCTACCTAGCTGCAGATAATGCCTCATGGCATGGTGGTGCAGAAAACCAGAAATTGCAGTCAGACTCTGGTTATCAGAAATTGCCTTGGCCACCCAACTCCCCAGATCTCAATCCAATTGAGAATTCCTGGGCACTTCTCAAAAGAGCCCTCAGAAAGCGATTCTCCAGGTTGGAAAGAAGGCCCCATAGTGCTGCTGAATAATTTCAGGCAGCAAAGGAAGAGTGGGATTTAATTCCCCAGGGGACATTGGATAGGTAGATAGTTAGAATGCCAGAGAGAATTCAGGCTGTATTGGATGCAGAAGAAGGTCACACAAAGTGGTAGTAGAATTTTCTTAAAGCCTATTGTGTCTACTTTCAGCTCTCTTTTAATTGAGTTTCTATTTTTATTTTTTTTATGGTTGATTGCATCAATGGTGGTCATTGTGGTTGCCGTGTAGGGGTATCATTACTTTCCGGACACGACTGTACCGTGGTTCATTTTTCCAGTTCACGGTTCATGAACTGCGAACCGGCTCTTTGAACCGTGGTGAACCACCGGTGTGAAACCCCCTAGTTGTTCCAGCAACCGGGTACAGTACTGTACCGGTATCGTAATATAACAAATCACCCACTTGTAGTGCGCTACCAGTCTTAACCCGCAATTCCCATACAATGCCCCGGGTGTGTGCCAATACCAGTATCATACAGATCCTTCAAGGAACAGCGCAACCTGCCCGACCCACCGTTAAAGCACCTCAAGTCAGCTGATCCGTCCCATAAGCAATCAGCAAAAATAAGAAATGGAGGTGCTGCGTTTCTATTGCCGGAAATGAGAGGCACCGCATCGACAGATGCCTTGCCCAAAAGCTGTACTGTACCAGGGGCAAAATGTAACCCCTTGCTCAAGCACAAATCACAACACTCGGGTGCTCGAGCGAGCCTGCGAGAGTCGATGCCTTTGTGTTGTCACGATGCCGACCGATTCACAACAGTATCATAATAATATGAGATTGTACCAATTAAAGCCCGACCCCCGGTCTTTTTTGTTGAAAGTGGGAAAATGCATTGCAACAACAGCAATCCAAAGAAAACGTTTTGAGATGACTACCAGTACTTTTATGTTAACACTTCCTGCAGAAAACGGTAAATCAAGACACTTTAAATTTAAATAACACAACTATTTAAGAATCAGCTATTATTATTTGTTCTTCAGGTAGCTAAGAAGAAATAGTAATTTATGATATCAAAAAAAGTAGGTTTTACAAATTTTGAGTTTTTTGCATATAAAACATGTTACAGAGGTCACTAGAGGATCAGAAATATTTCCCCAGCTACTGAGGACATACTTAACCTCCCTAACAGGTCAGAAATGCAAAAATAATTTTTTTGTAGTTGAGGTCCAAGAGTCAGGTTTTAATTGGTACAGGTTTATATCATAGCTTGACCATGATTCGATCCCTAACAACGGCTCTAACATGCAAGAACCCCGTGGTCAGGGCAAATTTCCATAAGCTCGGCTGAGCATGCAATTATCGGTGCGTATTCGCTTATCCCCAAGTAAATCATTTCTCTCCACCAAATTTTCACTGCCACCCAATTCCTTCGAAAAGTTGAATGAAGGGACGGCCGGCTCGATCACAATCTATCACTCTGCATCCTGATACCATCCTCTTCCCAGCTTTAGTGTGGGGGATTGTTTCGCACCCGTAGAAACACCATCGAAGGAATGGAGGATTTTTCTTCCTCAGAAAGGGACATCCAGGGGTATTATTATTGAACAGAATCACAGAAGTAGAGACTGAATGAGCAGATGTAGGATTGAGACCAAAGTGTTGATTGTTTTGAAAGGAGATGGTGATTATTCAGAAAAAAAAAGAAAAGAAATTGGAGAAAGCAGAGAAAGGGAGGAATTCCTATAATTTAGAGGTAGGCCTACAGACATGAGAGTGACCCGAGCAGTCACTGAATGTCACTCGGGTGAGGAGTTTTTGTAAGAGCAAAAAAGCCGATTCCCAATACCGGTAGGTACGATATCAGAATTGCCCGAGCAGGGATGGGGTTCTCGGTACCACGAAGGAGCTGGGTTCTATCTGCGAGTCGGGCTGGGTAGCCGTATATACGTACCGGTACCCCTCAGGCAGACATAAGAGCACTATTATACGCATACCTGGGCACATCTACACAGAAGCTCAAAATCTGTGCGTATTGTACTGCGTATTCACTAATTACCAATAAATCGTAGCAGTCGTACACCGGAAAACGTTGTCTCCACGTAACCAAAAGTAACTATGCTCGCCGGAGACGCAAGTAGAAAGACTCTATAATAAAGGGGGCATGAAGGGAACTCTCCACTAGAAATCCACAAGGCCGTTCTAGAACGACCTTCCCGCGAACACAATACTTCCATCCTACAAGCAAAGAAAACTAGCAAAGCACAAAAGAGCAAGAAACCTTTCCGAAACATTGATATGGAAAAGAAAAAAACCCAGGATATCATACATCACAAGAAACTTATCTATCGTGCCAAGATATATCCCACAAGCAACCAAACGAACAAAAAAAAGATACAAACTAGAAATACCATCCCCCATCTAGATTAAGCCAAAACCTGGTTTATGTAAAAGGAAGATAAAATAGAGCCTCACCAACACCCTCTAATACTCTCCACAAGCTTCCACCTCGCATCCCATTCTCTCAACGCCCCGTCCGCACGCCCCCCCGTAACCGCCTCCTCCCCACCCTGCGTAAAATAGGTCATTGGTTCATGAAGCAAATACATATTCAACCCCTCGCGAACACCATCCCTTCTCCCCACACCCTTCCCCCAAAAATCCAACGCCCAAACTCTTCCTTGCAAACCAGCATACACCGTCTTCCCGCCACCGCCAAGAGCGAGGGAGTGCACGGGGCTTGCCCGGTCGCCTTCGGTGCGGGATTGGATGTACGTTGCCCAGTTTTTTGCCGAGAGGACAGAGGGGGGGCAGGAGGGGGAGCGGATATCGAAGTATTTTAGCAGGCCGTATCGGCTTGCACCGGTTACGAAGGTGTGGCTGGAGAGCGGGAGGAGAGAGAAGATGGGTGTTTGGGAGTCTATCGGATCGCGGAATTGGGAGACTGCGGGTTGAGGGGTGCGGAGGTCGTGGAGCCTGAGTGTATGTTAGGAAGTGGTGGTGGAGGGGAAAGGAAGGGGAGGGAGATTGCCTCGCTATTCCATCCCAGCATCCGCTGAGGAATACATCTCCATTAGCGCTCGCACTCGCAGAACCCCCGGGCAGAGGCTTGATAGCGTAGACAGAGGCACTCTTCATGTCTGCACAGTCTTTCGCCGAAAACTCCCTTATTGGTTCCTGCGTAAGCCCTGAGGGTGTAATTGCATGAATAGCGATCGGTTTGGTAGAAGCCTTCCCTACAGCAACCCTCGTATGATCTAGGAAAGAAACTTCCCACGGCTGCTCATCAATAAACCGTACTTCAGACGCTTCATTAGCCGTCCTCACTGGCTCCCCCACACCAACAGGCTGCCGAACATTGTAAATGCTCAACGAAGAATTATTCAATATCGCCCCAATCAGAACTCCCCCTCCATTTCCCTCATGTATCATATCCATCCCCTTCACCATCCTCCCGTCCGTATGGTACCGAACCACAACCTTCGACCTGCACGTGCCCCCAACTCCACCTCGCGTGTCCAACTCCAGCATTTCTAACCTGCCATTCGCCCTCCCAACAAGCGCGACCTCCACATCCTTATTCCCAGCCTTCTCATATGGCCTCAACAAATGCAGCCCCGTGATATCGTCCCTCCCCCCCCTCTCCTCGCGATTCTCGAACCCCCACCAAAAGACCCCGCGCTGACCCCAGCCTTTACAAACCATGACATCCTGCCCCGCGCCAATGGCAAGCACATCCCGATCGCCGCGGAATTCACCGTATGAGTCGACCATGGGGCGGTATGCCACAGTCTGCCTCCTCCCGCCGCTGGCGCCTCGAATGCCCGGTTCCCAGGGCCATGCGTTGACCCGTCCGCTACCGGGACCCCTGCGGGGGCCCCGCGGGACGTACATGTGTATTATGGGCCTCAGTGCTGTGGCGATGAATCCTGCACGGGAGCAATTGCGGGATACGCGGGTGGCTTCTTCGGCCCATCTTACCCAGTTGGCTTTCGAGCCTTGGTATCGAGGCCCGTGCTGCTGCTGCTGATGGTGGTGGTGGTGGTACTCCTGCAGGACCTGGGCGTGCGCTGTGGGGAGGTGGGTTTGTAGGTAGATTCGCCAAGCTTCAGCGCTTGTGAATGCGTTGTGATAATGGTTTGTTAGTGAGAGTGAGAGGATGTCTTGCGGAGTTAGGTGTTGAATTATTAGGGAAAGAATTTCGGGGGGGAGAAGGTAGGACTTTTTGGCAGGAAGGGGGTTATGAGTGAAGGGGGGGCTCTTGTCGTTCATGGTTCTGGAATTGTGAATGGGGGTTGAGAAGGAAATAGTTCCTTTATATCAATAGAATGAATACAGGTCAGTTATGTTGTGGAAGTCTGCTCGAGTGCCGGTACAAAACACGATTCTTTATCCGGAATGATCATGCTGCTGTATAAATGATAGGATGGGATGTACAGGGGGTGGAAAAAAGTAATGCGACACTCCTACAACACAAATTCCCATATATCAACAACATCAACAACATATAGTGCTACCTCCTCCTGCAACAACATTTAATAAATAAAATAATTAGAGGAGATAAAAATAATCCTCAGTATTCCATTGAAGTAAAATAAAAAGAAAATCATAAATCAATAATGAGTTTGGTGCCCATTTCCTGATAGCATTGATAGATTCAAACACAGGTACTACAGTGAACTTTGAAGCTAATTTTTTCCTCCAATTCAGCAGCTATCTTTCTAAAAGAATATTCTGATATCTCCCAGAGGGCAATAATTCAGATCTAGTTATCTCACATCATTTTCTACTTCAAGTGTTGCCTTTTCTTTGTCAAAGATCATCACTGCTCAAGATTTTATGAATTTATTGTTAAATTATTTTATCCTGTAATTATTTGGACTAACAATATACATTTATTTAATTAAACTACTTATGCTCACTGTGGAGAGTTTCTTTTACCCACTTATCACTTTCCTGAAATGAGTTGAGGGGCTGTGATGAATACAGTTGATATTACGGCAGTTTGGTAGGCAGTGAAGGTGTGATCATGTGGGAAGTCATTGCAATGGTGTCACACTATTTTCTTCCACCCCCTTGTACTCGTAATGTCCTGACGTTTGTGAACACGACCAGGCTTGCATTAGTGTGTATTGGCATACCTTAGGGTGTATTTCAGGGGTGAACCAACCAGAAATGAACAAGCTAGATATTACTAAGTACTTGTCCATCGTATCCAATGTTTGTGAGAATAATACGCGTAAATCATAACATTCCTTCATACTATCCTGAGCCACAAAGCGAGAAATGTCAACACCACAAGGACCAACAACTTCCATGACCAAAAGAGGTCAGATCATGGGCTATGCAATGCTAGATGGTGCCCAGAAGATGACTCTGCAACAAATATCAGAGAAAACTGGAGTATTGACGAGTACATGCTCTAATATTATTCGAACAGCACGAGAACGAGCGAGCCAAAATGGTATTACTGACCTTTGCGCAGTGGAAAATCTATCTCCTCTACCAACGTCAGTCAAGGGTACAAATGGGGTTCTTAATGATGAGGAAAAGAATCACCTAGTTGAGACTACTTTAAAGGATAGTGAGCACTGTCGAATGACTTTTGCTCAACTTGCTGAGGCCAGTACTGGAATCTTTTTTTTTTTTTCTTTTCAGAGTTCTCATTGATTTTAATATAATATTATATACATATTAACTAAATAATAAATAAATAATTATAACCAATTTAGATATCAGCAGACAAACAGTTGCAAAGGTTTTAAGAGAAAATAAAATCTTCCGCCGTAAGCCAACTACGAAACTGACTTTACAGCCTGCTCAAAAGGCTGCAAGGCTTGCCTTTTGTCATCAGTATCAAGCACAAGATTGGAAGTGTACAATATTTACTGATGAATCATACTTTGAAACCGGCAGTCTTAATAACCGCAGGACTAAAGGTGTTTTAAGACGTGCGGGTGAGGCATATAAACCTCAAAACATTCAGAGAAAGTTTGCCCAAGGTGCAACTGTTATGTTTTGGGGTGCTATTTTGTATGGTAAAGATGGTATAAACTTAAAATTCCAGTAACTATTATTTTATTTATTATTATAATATTTCTAATGTACATTAAAGCTAATTAAAAATAAATTAACATAACATAGGAAAAGATCTTCCTTATCATATGTATACTTCTCCTTACGAAAATTCAAAACAACAAAAAGAAGCATCACTTGTGCTCCAGCGGGAGTATGAGTATGAGAGAGGTGAAAATACTAGATGCCTGTTAGGCATATGGAAATCCGAGACATGTGCACAGACCCACGGTAGGGTAACTGCGCACAGACCCTCGATTTACTGGAGCCAACACCCCCCTCCGGCCCCCTTATAGGGCCCGCACGTCATTAGTGAGATTTCGTGAGTTGCGTCCCATAACTAAAATGTCACATCAATGAAGCCCACTTCATAACACCATATACGTCGGCGCCGTCCATCCGACCGCATGCTGTCCGCAGGATATATGAGAGGGGACCTTCGGCGACATCTGGGAAGTGGAACGGAGGAAATCCGTCAGAGGGGCATTGAGATAGAAGGCTTCAAAGTTAGGCTTCCTAAACTATGGGCCGAAAGTGACGGGACGTTTTCGGAGAAATACTCTAGGAGGATATCCCTGTAGTGAAAGCTATTAGGGGTATACTGAATCCACCCATACCCTTCTGAGATCAGCTGTAGGTTGGTTGGTCCTAGTAATAGGACCCCTCTACAGAGGCCGGCGGACCAAGGGGAAGCACGCTCAGAATGAAAGACCTAGATAAGTCGGGGCCCCTTAAAACGTTGACACGTTAGGCTCGGACTTGCGATTGGCACTAGGTGGCCCGGCATGAACCTGATCACTTCATGACCGAAGAGACAACTGGAATGATAGTCAATAAGACTAAAGTCATATAAAAGTCTATGTGGATATCTAAGTTGGAGGCAGCTGTTTGGTATAACAAATAGCGCAGTGATCTCAACGGAGGAATACTATTCCGAGTCCGCGAAAGGGTGTGATAAGTTTCAGGGTCAAACGGTATTCGCACTCATAAGATTCTGGATGGTTGCATATTAAAACCAGGGTGGTACTTTGGAGGCATAGTAGTTAGAAGTAGTCCACGAACACTCAGACGCGGGATATAAATATCGAAGTGCCTCCCGAGCTTTACACACATCATCAAGCAATGGAGAAGAGATCTTATCAATATAATATTGTTTCACACTTTAAATCTTTACCTTACCTTACTTTATCGAGATGTGCCTTCCTCGACAGATTCTCCAATCAGAGATTTCGGGCCTACGTCCCTCAGTTATATACTTGAGTTTGGCGTCCGCCTAACAATGCCTCTCCCTTGGACTCGGTATCCCATTTCCGGAACCTGAACTTAAGGTTCGCAAAGTGGATAAAAAGGGGGGTATAGATTGGTTTATCTATCGTGAACGAATTCTAACCCTCCTTCTCTATCCATTTACAGGACAGGCCAAACATGATTTTCCTGATAGGGATATCATAATAATGGAGGATAATGCTCCAGCACATATCCACCATTATCATGATATCCCGCGGGAAAGATTAGGTTTTAAAAGACTTATTTGGCCTGCAAACTCGCCAGACTTGAATCCGATCGAGACGATTTGGACTGAGCTTAAGGATAAGCTCCATCAGGTCATTGGTGTCCGAATGACAGTAAGGGAGATTCGCACTGTTCTTGAGCGTGTATGTCTTTCTTTCTTTCTATATTTTCTATTTTCTTTCTATTTTCTTTTATCTAACTTATATATTATATATTCTAGGAGTGGAAGAACTATTCCCAATCACGTATAAATCACCACATAGACTCTATGTCTTCTCCAATTGAGGCCTGCATTGCCGATGAGGGGGGAAACAATTTCAATTACTAGTCTTCTATTTGTTCGTTTAAATTTTTACTTTTTTTTTTTTTGATTATTTCATTATTTGATTATTTATTTACTTATTAGTTTCTTTGTTTATTTTCATATAAAATAATAGTATATTGCTGTTCTTGATATATGAGTGACTATTCAAGTTGTACCTGAGTATACTCGAGTATGTGGTCCTCACGACTGCAAATTATGCCAATGCCTCCTAATGCACACTAATGGGCACTAATGCACACTAATGCAAGCCCGGTCGTGTTCACAAACGTCAGGACATTACGAGTACAGTAGCCGAGACATGCTAAAAAGCTATGACTCCACAAGGCTGAAATACTCGCAGCTAGCTCCAGGCCCATGAATCTTCTCGAGTACCAGTACAGTACTGACTGCTTTAGAATCGATAAACAAAGTTCAGGGATGCTCGTACAGTATGACGCGATGCTCGCTGTGCTACAATTCCCCTCGGGTACTCTGGGGTGGAGGAAAATACCGGTATATTCTCATCATTTGGATAAAGGGCAGGGATATCTAACAACAAAAAGGGTTCCCCCTGCCTAAAAGAGCTACGGTTTTGCCCCGAATTAACATAGCCTTTTAGACTAGCCTGTAATCTCGAACTCTACTCGAGTAGTCATAACGCTCAGCTCCCAAAAAGTAGGATTTAGTGTCAAGACCTGGATGGAGTAAAGGATATCGTCATGCCGGTACCGCAAACAACAAAATACATCTAAAACCAACAAATCAACGTTTCTCATGGACAACTACTCTAGTTGTACTCGAGTATTATCAGCAACATACAAACACCCTATGATAGAAAAGAACAGTGTGAAAAGAACTACGTAACGAGACACCGCGACTACCATGAATAGTTCAAACCAACCAACATGATAGTTTATAAAGAGAAGAATTTTTGCAGGACTAACACTATAAAGTCTGACTGCCTCACATAAACTCTCTCCAATTCCTCTCCGCCTTTTGGGAGTTACCGGTCCACGAGGAGTTTTGTCCGTGGGCAATCCCCATATTAACTTGGCCGGCGGATGCCTTCGATCCCCTCACCTCTAGCCCAGACCTGATCATGTTCATTCTCATGAGTTTCATCCTGGCAAGGCGCTCATAGTTCTGGGCAACTGCCAAGGTCTCACGATGGACGGCTGCACGAAGATTCGTCTCTTTGGCAGTGAGAAGCTAGATATTGTTAAAAGGTGTTCAAAAGTTAAAAATAAATAGGCAAAAGATAAACAGTAACTTACTCTATTCTTTGTATCTATTCTAGCGTCCAAAGCTCCTTTGCCAATCATCACAACAAGCTCCTTCTCCAAAGTCCGTTCATCCGTGGCGAAAGCTTGAGCCATGCTGCCTAGAGTCACACATGAAAATGGTATGAAGTATTGGACTATTCCCTTACTCCTGATCAACTCGAATAGCCTGTTGACGTGTTTGTGGAGATGGATATCAAGGAGAAAATCGTTTCTGGAGTCCTCTAAAATACTCAAACAGTTGGAGTACTTCGCGGTGTGGAAAAAGGAAATGGCCTTCCTCATACGTGGCTCCAACTCGAGGAAATTACGGAACTCAACATTATCAAGAACTTCAGTCTTGAGTTGAGTTCTCTCCATAGAGGCCAAAGCACAAAGTCCGCCGTAGGTTGCTACATCATTCGCGGTGATGACTTCATTGTAAGTGTTGAGCAGGGTTGGTGGGCAGTCCAGAAAGCTCCTGGCCGCCGCTCTAAACTCACCATTTGCTAGTTGTGCAAGCCCCATAGCGACACAGAGCTTGGGCCTCAAAAGCTCCTCTTCATCGGGCGGCCGAGCTAAATTGCGTATCTTGAGGATGTGCGATTGTACCGTCACGTAGGTCGATTGTTCGATGCAAACCTTGATGGCTTGCATGGACATATCAACAATGTGTTTTGGTGCGGTGCAGAAGTCACGCATGCGAGAGTAGCACTTAAAGGCACCGACGAGATCACCAGATGCGTATAGATGATTGCCAAGATCTTCGTGGCCAATCTATGTTTGGCGTCAGCAGATGGTTGCCCTTACATCAATCAGTGCCAACGATGAGACCCACCCGAATGCTCTCCTTGATCAGATTATGTTTGTAGCTCTTCAGATCAGCCTCGATTCTCTCCGTATCACTGGCAACCTTCCTAGAAGTCTTCTCGATCCAAGCATCGTCCTGGGCCGCATCTGCGTCCTCTGGGGAGAGTTTGCGGAGGGTATCTAATGCGAATCTGAACCGGGGAACGTCCTGGGTTTGCTTCAACAATTTGATAGCCAACTTTAGTCCTTCGATCGCCAGAGGAGGTGAGTGGGTAGAAATATGGATGAGTCGGTCGATCTGTGTACGCCCTAGATATACCGACAAATAGTTTAGCAACCCTTGCTGCGGGCACTGTAGCTACAATCTTGGGTTATACCAGCATAGCCTGAGATGTAAGTGTCCAAATCAAACTTCGGTAGACCTGGTGAATGTGGTTAGCAAACTCGAGCTATCGGGAGTGAATAATGAGCCCCCACCAACAACCAAAGTCTCATCACTCCTCGCCTGGGAGAAATAGGCATCTACTAACGGATTTCCCGCCATGATTTAATGCTATATTGTGTTAGAATGCAATCAGAGCATGAATGTGGAGGGGTAACGATGATGGGGCGGGGCACTACCGATCGCGTGAGCCTTCCCTGAAACGATGTTTTCCAGATGAGCGACTCCTATTCGTCGTTCCTAATCCGATTTCTGTGTTCGGTAGATGTACGATAAGTAGGATTTTGCGCTCTCCCAGACTGGTTCCTGCTGGATAGAGATGATGGCAGAGGGCACTCGTAAGGTATCGCTCGGTACCTGGACTGGACAAGCCGCATGAGGCTTAAAATGCCAAGACCCACTAAATTGCTACAAGTGCGGTCGATTGATGTATCCATCACGTGCCTTATCCGGGCACACTGCAACAAGAGGGTTCAGAAGGTTTTTCTTATCAGGCTTCACGCAATGGATACCCGTGCCAAGGTTCCCACCACTTCAAAAGACGCTAAGTGACCTTCGAAGACGGTGGCACTCCTGTAGAGTGCCAAATGGCTCAAAGAAAGAAACAGCTCAATGAAAGATTTAATTTATGCGATGATAAAAATCAACAACAAAGTACCCAATTTCACAACAAAAAAGTTTCTGTTGCTTTATTCATAAGTTGTGATCTTTTACTCACTTGCACATTTGCTTTGAGATTTCCTTCCACTGTTTTTTAACCTTATTCTCAGCAGTTTTCATCGCAGTATCAAGCATATGCTGTACCTTTTCAGGTGCCTTTTTGACCTTTTCCTGTTCTTTTTAATGAACCATTGCGCATGCCTTGTAGGTATACAAAACACCACCTTTCTGGATTGAGCTACTTCTTTTTGACATGCTGCCCAGGTGAGTTCTGCCGCTTTCGTGTTTTGGAGATCCTCTAGAGCTTACTCTCCACTCTGAGCCTAAGTAAGACTCCCTTTCAGATACCTCTAAAGACTTTGATTAGCAGTTGGAAAAAGTTCACCAAGGTGAAGAGGTAAAGACTCAGCACAGGACTTGAGTGAGGGAATTGTTTTTGGCTTTAACGGAAGGATTTCATCATTAAGGTAGGTGTTTGGAGTTTGTGGTACAGACTCAGGTGGTTCGCTGTCTCTAATATCAAAAAGGTTACTAACTACAATATCTAGATTGTAGGGAATCAACTCAGTCTGCTTGAAAGCAGACTTGATTGTTATATCCTTAAACGTTTGAGATAGAATTGAATCAATTGCGGTGAGAAATTCTGTTTTATCAAACTCTGAGCACCTAGACTATGTAGCAGCATTGATAGCCTCAGCAAGGTAGTATTTATAAGACTGAAATACTACCATATCTAAGGGTTGTAAAAGGTGGGTGGAATGAGGAGGAAGACAAAAGAGGAAGATTTTCTTTGCATCATAGAATTCAATGAATTCCAGAGTGCAATGCGAATTGTGTCCATCTAAGGGAAGTAATCTCCATGCTCCCACCGGACTTGTTAATGAATATTGTTCAAAATGATAGAGCCATTTCATAGCTAATATATCATTAGAATATCCAGACTCGGAAACACCCAAGAGGACATCATCGGGAAGATCAGTTTTAGTAAACCAATCTTCTATAAGAACAATGCCAGGTACAATGATTATTGGTAGTAGAACTCCTCCATCTCCACTAATCATCTCAATAACAGTTACCAGCTCTCGATTACATGAGCTTGCAAATAAGAGAGACTATTCTGGCTCTTGTATCACAATCTACTGATCTCTACCAATTCCGATCCTGAATCCGGTATCGTGAAAACTATAGCAGTCATTTACTGCAATTCAGTTTCCGTCTTTTACTTCTTAATACCGAGAAAACTAGAATTGAAGATCCTTAATATAGTGAGACTGCTTTCGCTCAACTTCAATTGTCTTCTGCTTTTGAACTTGGTACTGGGAGTACCTCTGGAGAAATTGTCATATCCACATATGACTTACTGTTAGGCGGACGCCAAACTCAAGTATATAACTGAGGGACGTAGGCCCAAAATCTTTGATTGGAGAATCTGTCGAGGAAGGCTCGTCTCGATAAAATGGGTAAGGTAAAGATTTAAAGTGTAAAACAATATTATATTGATAAGATCTCTTCTCCGTTGCTTGATGATGTCTGTAAAGCTCGGGAGGCAGTTCGATATTTATATCCCGCGTCTGAGTGTTCGCGGACTACTTCTAACTACTATTCCGCCGAAGTACCACTCTGGTTTTAACAGGCAAACGTCCAGAATCTTATAAGTGCGAACACCGTTTGACCCTGAAACTTATCACACCCTTTCGCAGACTCAGAATAGTATTCCTCCATTGAGATGACTGCGCTATTTGTCATTCCAAACAGCGGCCTCTAACTTAGATGTCCGCATAGACTATTATATTACTTTAGTCTGGTTGACTGTCGTCTCAGTAGTCTCTTCGGTCATGAAGTGATCAGGTTCATGCCGGGCCACCTAGTGCCAAGCGCAAGTCCGAGCCCAATGTGTCAACATCTTAAGGGGCTCCGACTTATCTAGGTCTTCCATTCTGAGCGTGCTTCCCCTTGGTCCGCCGGCCTCCGTAGAGGGGTCCTATTGCTAGGACCAACCAACCTACAGCTGATCTCAGAAGGGTATGGGTGGATTCGGTATANTTCCCCTTGGTCCGCCGGCCTCCGTAGAGGGGTCCTATTGCTAGGACCAACCAACCTACAGCTGATCTCAGAAGGGTATGGGTGGATTCGGTATACCCCTAATAGCTTTCGCCACTGGGATATCCTCTTGGAGTATTTCGCCGAAAACGTCCCGTCACCTTCGGCCCATAGTTTAGGAAGCCTAACTTTGAAGCCTACTATCTCAATCCACCTGCGACGGATTAACTCCGTTCCACTTCCCAGATGTCGCCAAAGGTCCCCTCTCATATATCCTGCGAACAGCATGCGGTTGGACGGACGGCGGCGACGTATATGGTGTTATGAAGTGGGCTTCATTGATGTGACATTTTAGTTATGGGACGCAACTCTCGGAATCTCGCTAATGACGTGCGGGCCCGATAAGGGGGCTGGAGGGAGGTGTTGGCACTCCGGTAAATTGAGGGTCTGTGCGCAGTTACCCTACCGTGGGTCTGTGCACCTGTCTCGGATTTCCATATGCCTAACATAAGCTCCCTCCTTTCAGGCTTCGCCTCCAATGCTTTTATAACCATTTTATAATTTCTTCTAAATACGTTTTAAGACTCAGTGTGGTCAGGGTAAAAAACCTTCCGCGTTTACTTGGCCACGGTAGGAAAAACTTTCCCACACTATCTTACTTCTGCCCTTCCTGGCACGTCCGGATTTTCATTATGAAAGTTTTCCACAACTTCCTCTGCATTTTCGATACCGGTGGCAGGCTCCCATGTGTTCTCATCTTCCGAACACCCTTGCCATTTAATGAAGTACTGCAGTTCCCGCTTCTCTTGATAACGGCCGCGTACGCGTTTCCTGTAAGAACGAATCTCGCTTCTTACGATTTTTTCAACCTCCCATTGCAGATCGCCGTCAATGTCCTCCGGCTCTGTAGGGGGTTGTTGGCGAATGTCATGAACTGACTCACGGTAGGGTTCTAATAGTGCGACATGGAATACGGGATGAATGTTCCATCGATCGGATATGTTGAGCTTAAATGCTCTGGATCCGCGTTTTTCCATAATTTGGAAGGGGCCGTATAGCTTTGGACTTAGCTTCTTAGATTTACATCAGGTGCGGATGTTTTTAGCGTTAAACATTACTTTGTCCCCGATATTGAAGTCCGGCTGTTGTCGAGCTTTTCTGTCATAATATTTTGACATTCCTTCTCGTGTCTTTTCTAGTGACCCTCTTGCTTGTTCATGTATCGTCTTAATCCAGTTTGCATAAAGTGTTGCTCCTGGATTTTTAGCTTCACGCTCCTTCATCCACTCTGTTTGTGGATGGAATCCGTAGTTTGCATAGAAAGGTGACATCCCATGAGCGTTGGTTGCGGAGTTGTTATAGGCATGTTCAGCTAGAGGTAGCAGCTGATACCAATCATCCTGATCGTAATTGACAAAACTTCGAAGGTAACATTCCAGCACTTGGTTGGTACGTTCAGTTTGTCCGTCAGTCTGCGGGTGATATGCCGTTGACATGCTTAGCTTAATTTCCAGCGCCTTGCAAAGGGATTCCCAAAATTCTCCTGCAAACTTTGAGTCCATGTCCCAGACATTTTCGGTTGGGGGGCCGTGCAGCCTCCATACTTCTTTCAGGAATGCGTTTTGCGACATCCTTGGCCGTGGCCGAGGTCTGTAGTCCGATGAAATGTGCCATCTTTGTGAACCGATCGACTACTACCATTATTTGAGTGCATCCTTGCGACTCTGGTAGTTGTGTAATGAAGTCCACTGAGATAGACGCCCATGCTGCATAGGGTATTTGCAGTGGTTGCAATAATCCGTACTTAGCGTGTCTAGGAGACTTATTATGTTGACATTCATCGCAGGATTGTACGTAGTCGTTGACCCATGCCGCAAGTCCTTTCCAGTAAAAGTTTCTCATCATTATTTCCAAAGTCTTTTCTTGCCCGAAATGTCCTGCAACTTTTGCATCGCGACATCCTTCTGCAATCTTAGTATATAGCGACTGACTATTTGGTACAAATAGTCATTGCTTATAATATAGTAGATCATCGGTTAAAGTCCAGTCCTTGGGAAAATCCTTTCCTTCGTCTCGTAACCTAGTGAGTTCTTCCCTCCGTTGCCTCCATGCTGTGTCTGTCCCAATAGCTGCTTGTATTTCGCTTAGGAATTCAGGATTGAATTGCTTCATACCTTTTTGCAGGATAATAGCATTTGACATTAGAACTTTTTCGGGTACTTCAGAAATATCGTACCATTGTTCGTTGTCTTTAGCCGATGCCTGTAGGTAACTGATGCTAGGTTCCTGTTCCTTGACGATCAAGGATCTTGTCACTATGCCCGTGTTTCCAAATCCCGCGGTTCCTCGCTCCGTTTCTTCCAAGTCGTCGACTTCCATCATATTCGAAGTGTTGACCTTTTCTACCCCCAATTGAGCTATGCGATCGCCCATTCTTATTTGGCAGTCCAAATCTTTATGGTTAAAAAGTACGCCTTTGCGTTCGCCAGTGTAATCAGCATCGATTACTCGTGCGCCGGTAGAGATTCCGCTGCGGACCGCTAGTCCACTTTTTGGGGCAACTCTTCCGTAAGTTCCTGCAGGTAGCCCCACAGCTATACCCGTCCTTATTAACGCTTGTCCATATTTCGGGACAATGTCATCTTCTATAGCGTATAGGTCATGCCCTGCCGCCATTCGTGAGACTTTGGTTGGCAAGTATGCCTTTTTGCTCAATCTCTTGACCCTAATAACGGGTTCCTTTCCACCTCTTCGAGGTTCCAAATCCAAATCCTTATCTCCATCCCAGTTTTCTCCTTCATCGCCTACCCACACTACTAGCGATACCAAGAAATTTTCTTCTTTTAAAATTTTCTGTTCGCGATGCGTAGCTCCCTCCTCAGGATGGTACTCCGGCCGTCTGCTTAATGCGTCAGGCTTACCGCCCTTTGTGCCTGGTGGGTATACAATGCGAAAATTGTATTCTACCAACTTCTGAGCCAATCGGATCTGGCGGCCACTGCAGACTTTCGAGGTGAGGAAGTATTGTACGTTCTGATGGTCGGTAAAGACTGTAATTGGTTTTTCTGTGCCGATCAAGTAATGTCTCCATTCCTTAAAGGCTTCGAGGATTGCGAGAAGTTCTTTATCATGGATCTCATAATTGCACTCCGCCGAGTTTAATTTTCTTGAATGGAAAGCTACTGGATGTAATCTTTTCTCAAAGTATTGAGAGAAGACGCAGCCGAGTGAAAAATCGCTAGCGTCTGTTTCTACCACCGTTTCTCTTTCTGGGAAAAGGTGGTGGAGTAGGGGGGCTGTGGTGAACCGGTGCTTTAGTTCTTCGAAAGCCGTGTTCTGTTCAATTCCTCACTTACAATTCTTAGGATTTCCTTGTAATGTCTCCGTTATTGGTTTGCAAATAGCCGAGAAGTTTTTGATATATCGTCGGCAGAAGTTAGCAAACCCCATAAAGATTTGTACTTCTCTAACCGACTTAGGTGCTTTCCAGACCATTATGGATTCCACCTTTCGGGTGCTCATAGACACCCCATCGACCGCCACCATATAGCCGAGGAATTCCACGTCCGTGGCATGGAAAGTCGATTTCTTTAGCGATACCACTAATTGAAAGTCAGATAGACTTTGTAAAACTTTCTTAACAGCTTCGACGTGTACCTTTTCATCCTTTGAGTAGATGAGAATATCATCAAGGTAACACACAACTCCGACGTCCAAGTATTCCTGTAGAACTTGGTTCATCATATCTTGGAAGGTTGCCCGAGCGTTAACCAGTCCAAAAGGCATAACCTTATATTCGTAGTGTCCGTATCTCGTACGGAACGCTGTCTTCCACTCATCTCCTTCTTTTATCCTTATCAGGTGGTAGCCATCTTTAAGGTCTAACTTTGTAAAGATCTTTACGCCGGCTACTCTATCTCTGAGTTCGGACATTAGTGGAAGCAGATGTTTGTTGAGGATAGTAATCTTGTTTAGATTTCGATAATCCACAACTAGACGTAATCTACCATCTGGTTTTGGTACGAATAATATGGGTGCGCCTGCTGGTGATTGGCTCCGTGTGATTTTCCCTTGTTTGATCATCGTTTCCAGGTACTCTCGTAAAGCTTTAAGCTGTTTTTTGGACAGTGGATATATCGGCCCCCAGGGGGGGGGTTGATCCTGGAATCAACTTAATTTCATGATTGAATGTCCGTCTAGGGGCTAGTTTTTCTGCCGTCTGTGCTTCAAACAAATGTTTTTAACTGCGGTATTCTTTCGGTAATGATTCGAGTTCCACCGTATTCTCGACGGCTCGGATTCTTGCGCTGTGGCAGGCATTAGGATCCCAAGCGACGGATTCGTCATATTCGAACATATCCGCTATTCCTTCATCTTCTTCTACACAGTTTTCGCAACCTTTTGCGGAGAAAGTCCAATTTTCTGCATCTTCTAGGTGAGACATTGGGTGTTCACGATGGTACCAACCAAAAGGAATTATCATTCCATAGTGACCTGCTTTAGCCACTTCACACGACACTTCAGACATGTGTCGGTTTTTTCCTATTCCCAATTTTATTGGGAGGGTGTAACACTTCCCTCCAGAGGCGGCAGACGATCCGTCAAAGCCTAAGATATCAACTGCATTGTCGCGTTCTATAGAGGGAACGCGAAGGTCTTCAACTAGGTCTTTGTTGATAAGGAATACGTTGGATCCCGAATCTAACAAGACCTTAACTTTGTATCGCTTATCGTGTATATGGAGGTAAGCGATCCCCTACGGACAGTTGTATCGTTTTGGTTTTGGGGCTTCTAACTCCATGCGCTTAGCGCGGAGAAGATTTTCTTGGTTCTTTCGTTTAGGCATCGTTGGTGTTGGATGTAGGTAACAAGATGTTTGTTACTACGCCCGCGTAGTTTCGACCATTGAGGTCTCCTCAGACAAACTAGTAACTCTTTAGCTCTAACAATCTGGGTCTACATACTAAAGCGGCGTTTCACCGATACGCAATTGCGCACGACCAGTTTTCAGGCTGGATGCCTTCTCCCGACACACCAGACCTAGGCTCATAGCAGATTTTCGGGCGGTTATTAGCCATTTTACTCCCCTGGTGTGGGGCTC
>JACCEG010000154.1:197108-258029 GCA_014065205.1 Tuber brumale
CTTCGGTAAATTGAGGGTCTGTGCGCAGTTACCCTACCGTGGGTCTGTGCACATGTCTCGGATTTCCATATGCCTAAGAGTTCTGGCGCTTGGTTCAGCTTGCACCCTACTGCTACACCCATACTCATCTTGCACCCTACTACTCCACCCTCTTTCGCCGTCACCGACAGGCAGCCCATTTCCTCCGTGTGTCTATCACACTTTGTGGGATACCGGTATGGGCCTGGGCGAAGTTTGTGAGGGTGGTTTTTGTTGCACCTCCCAACCTCTTCCTGGGCTTCTCCGGTTCATCGTCCCTTTTTGGTTTTCGTGGTGGGGCTCCACCTCCCTTCACATAAGGTTTAGTATCCCTTTGTCGTTTTGGTTTAGAGTCCCGTCGGTCTTCTCTTTTGACCTCTTGGACTATTTTGGGCTTCGACAGTTGTTCTCGCACAATCCTTTTTCTGGCTAGTAGTGCTTCTTCTGATCGCCCACATAGCCTAAGTGCCTCCTCCCATTCTTGATCCGTCGTATATTGCAGGGCCGACAACCTGCGGACAATCTGCTCCGCAAGTTTGTCTTCGACTACTTCTCTCCAGGATTCCGCGCTCATGTGTGCACGAATGTTATGATTGTGCATGACTGTCAGATAGCGTTCAATACTGCCGTCGTACGTGACTAGTTTCATGGCTCGCAGAGCTAGTCTTTCGGCTTCTACCACGGCGAATCGCTTGATCATATCATGTTCAAACCTGATCCATGTCGCCAGCTCCGGTTGCTGGGTTTCCCCGTGAAGTCCGTCCATGGCCTTCAGGTACCATATAGTATAGGGAAGGACTATGTCTCCTTTCGTACGACTGAGCGCATATATGATACGTTCCCGGGCATCATCCCAGATGCGCTGGTTTCTTTCGAAATAGTCCGTGCATTGCAAAATCCACACATATATATCTTGTGCGGGTCTGTCCTCACAGAATGGGGGTGGCTCTGGCGGTCACTTAATGTTTAGCGCCATCGCATTGGCAAGTGGTTTTGCCATACCAGACTGTTCTGGTGTTTGTCCTTGCCTGCCTCGGCTAGGACTTCCTCTCCGTCTTCCTCTCTCATCATCATCATCGTCGTCGTCACTAGGATCCCCTGGGTTACCTCCTTAGGCACCTGAGGGGGATGCATCAGCGGCTTCTCTGCCTTTTCCCTTTTCCCTACGTGTAGGTGGAGCGTAGTACTCCCTGTCGTCCGTTTCTTGGACTGCGGGTAGGGGTGCGGGTCTCGCAGCTTCGGGACTTGTTGCGGTGGCCAACACTCTATTTATTGCCTGCATTAATCCTTCTAGAGTATCGTTGGTCTTAGTATTTTGCCGCTGCTGTTGGTCCTGATATCGGCGGATTTCCGCCTGTCGGGTAGTCTGATCTAGACGTATCTGTCCTAGTGTACGGTTGACCTCCCTTTCACGCGTAGTGCATTGGGCGTGGAATTCTGTGAATTCTGCCCGTAGACTGAGGACCATTTGTTCCAAAGTCTGATCTCGGGCTAATGCCGCTTGTGTTTCTTGCCCGAGAGTTCCATGTAACCTCGTGGTTACCTCTTCATGTTCCTGTTGACGCCTTTCTTGCGCGTCAATCTTCTTTGCAACTTCTCGCAACATTTCCTCTTGTATCCCCTTGACTTCACTTTCCATGCCTGCCAGCTGCATCAACAGGATTGCAATATCGTTATCGTGGACATCTTGTCCGTCGGCAATTTGCTGTTGAACCTTAATTAACTTTAAGGTATTGTCCTGGGTTGCCCACTTCAAATGTTTGAAGGCGATGTTGGCTTGGTCGGTCGAGGTGTCTATATCCTGCCTTATTTGACCAAAGGTTATCCCAAGACGGGCAGCCAATCTGACTAAGTTTGCGGCGTGGTCTGCTCCTGGTTTAGGAGTAGAGGCCCTTGATACCCTATGCGTGCTTGCGACACTGGAGGATCGGTGAGAGGGCTAAACTCCTCTCCGGAATGCAGGGTCCTGAGGTGTCGAAGAGAAGGGACTATGAATGGTGGAATTATCTGCCTTATCCATAGTATCGGGTCGGGTATCCATAGGTTCACCCGCCATTATTCTTTTTCTCGGGTCCTGAAATATCTCCGCCATTGTGATACTTTCCAGATAGGCTAGCTGCTCTAGTAGCCCTGGATGAGTGATTACTGGTACTTCGTACCAGAGTTCTCGATATACTTGAAAGGCTTTAAGGAATCGTATGTAAGGTATCCAACGTTTGAGACACTCTAGGGGTGTAGGTATAAAAGGGTTCGGTTGGTCCGATTCTGGGCTTAAAACCTGAATCTCCTTTTTCTCGAGGTTTAGAATGTACTTATAGTACATATAAATGTGAATTACGCCCAGGCCGAGGGGATGTCTGGCCCCCGGATAATTGTCCCAGGGTTTTCCTTTTCCTTTTCTGCGGTCTTTAAGGAGCACTGGGTGCTCCAGTTGACGAAATCTTCCGACTGGGTCGAATTCCACGCGAAATCCGAACCGTGCCAGGTACGATATATGCTATCGAATTGATCCCTTGTTGGGATCCCGAAAGGTACTGTGAATCAGGAGGGTTCCTGCGTATATTCTTCTTCGATCTCGAATAACTCGCTGTCGACGACTGCTTCAGAAGTCTGAATATAGATGAGACGGTGAGGTGCTTCGAAAATGTGATCGAAGTCTGAGGTGAGGGTGGAGTTTGAAGTGAACTCGTAGTTCATGTAGTGAGCCTTGGTAACAGGAGAACTATCAATATACTGTTAGGCGGACGCCAAAATCAAGTATATAACTGAGGGACGTAGGCGCGAAATCTTTGATTGGAGAATCTGTCGAGGAAGGCTCGTCTCAATAAAATGGGTAAGGTAAAGATTTAAAGTGTAAAACAATCTTATATTGATAAGATCTCTTCTCTGTTGCTTGATGATGTCTGTAAAGCTCGGGAGGCACTTCGATATTTATATCCCATGTCTGAGTGTTCGCGGACTACTTCTAACTACTATGCCTCCGAAGTACCACTCTGGTTTTAATACGCAAACGTCCAGAATCTTATAAGTGCGAACACCGTTTGACCCTGAAACTTATCACACCCTTTCGCGGACTCGGAATAGTATTCCTCCGTTGAGATGACTGCGCTATTTGTTATACCAAACAGCCGCCTCCAACTTAGATGTCCGCATAGACTTTTATATGACTTTAGTCTTGTTGACTATCGTCCAGTCGTCTCTTCGGTCATGAAGTGATCAGGTTCATGCCGGATCACCTAGTGCCAATCGCAAGTCCGAGCCCGACGTGTCAGCGTCTTAAGGGTCTCCGACTTATCTAGGTCTTCCTTTCTGAGCGTGCTTCCCCTTGGTCCGCCGGCCTCCGTAGAGGGGTCCTATTACTAGGACCAACCAACCTACAGCTGATCTCAGAAGGGTATGGGTGGATTCGGTATACCCCTAATAGCTTCCACTACTGGGATATCCTCTTGGAGTATTTCGCCGAAAACGTCCCGTCACTTTCGGCCCATAGTTAGGAAGCCTAACTTTGAAGCCTACTATCTCAATGCGCCTCCGACGGATTTCCTCCGTTCCACTTCCCAGATGTCGCCAAAGGTCCCCTCTCATATATCCTGCGAACAGCATGCGGTCGGACGGACGGCGGCGACGTATATGGTGTTATGAAGTGGGCTTCATTGATGTGACATTTTAGTTATGGGACGCAACTCTCGAAATCTCGCTAATGACGTGCGGGCCCCATAAGGGGGCCGGAGGGGGCTGTTGGCACTCCGGTAAATTGAGGGTCTGTGCGCAGTTACCCTACCGTGGGTCTGTGCACCTGTCTCGGATTTCCATATGCCTAACACTTGCGATCAGAGGTGGTAAGGTGAAATCAAGATGTGAGCATTGCGGTTAGGCATATGGAAATCCGAGACATGTGCACAGACCCACAGCAGGGCAACTGCGCACAGACCCTCGATTTACCAGAGTGCCAACACTCCCCTCAGGCCCCCGTATGGGGCCCGCATGTCATTAGCGAGATTTCGAGAGTTGCATCCTATAACTAAAAGGTCACATCAATGAAGCTCACTTCATAACACCATATACGTTGCCACTGTGTGTCCGACCGCATGCTGTTTACAGGATATATGAGAGGGGACCTTTGGTGACATCTGGGAAGTAGAACAGAAGAGATCCATCCGAGGCGCATTAAGATAATAGGCTTCAAAGCTAGGCTTCCTAAACTATAGGCCGCAGGTGATGGGACGGTTTCGACAAAATACTCCAAGAGGATGCCCCAATAGCAGAGGCTACTAAGGGTATAGTGAATCCTCCCATACCCTTCTGAGATCAGCTGTAGGTTAGTTGGTCTTAGTAATAGGACCCCTCTACGGAGGCCGGCGGACCAAGGGGAAGCATGCTCAGAATGGAAGACCTATATGAGTCCGAGTCCCTTGAGACATTGACACGTCGGGCTCAGACTTGCGATTGGCAATAGGTGGCCCAGCATGAACTTAATCACTTCATGACTAAAGAGACTACGGGAATGATAGTCAACAAGATTAAAGTAATATAATAGTCAATGCGGACATCTAAGTTAGAAGCCGCTGTTTGAAATGACAAATAGCGCAGTCATCTTAATGGAGGAATACTACTGTTAGGCGGATGCCAACTCAAGCATATAACAGAGAAACGTAGGCCCAAAATCTTTGATTGGAGAATCTGTCGAGCAAGGCTCATCTCGATAAAGTAAGATAAGGTAAAGATTTAAACTATGAAATAATATTATCTTGATAAGATCTCTTCTCCGTTGCTTGATGATGTCTGTAAAGCTCGGGAGGCACTGCGATATTTATATCCCGCGTCAGAGTGTTCGCCGACCAGTTCTAACTACTATGCCTCCGAAGTACCACTCGGGTTTTAATACGCAAACGTCCAGAATCTTATAAGTGCGAACACTGTTTGACCCTGAAACTTATCACACCCATTCACAGACCCGGAATAGTATTCCTCCATTGAGATAAATGCGCTATTTGTTATGCCAAACAGCGGCCTACAACTTGGATGTCCGCATAGACTATTATTTTACTCTAGCCTAGTTGACTATCGTTCCAGTAGTCTCTTCTGTGAGGAAGTGATCAAGTTCATGCCGGGCCACCTAGTGCCAATCGCAAGTCCGAGCCCGACATGTCAGCGTCTTACGGGTCTCCAACTTATCTAGGTCTCCCATTCTGAGCATGCTTCCTCTTGGTCCGCCGGCCTCCGTAGAGGGGTCCTATTTCTAGGACCAACCAACATACAGCTGATCTCAGAAGAGTATGGGTGGATTCGGTATACCCCTGATAGCTTTCACCATCGGGATATCCTCCTAGAGTATTTCGCCGAAAACGTCCCGTCACTTTCGGCCCCTTGGTTAGGAAGCCTAATCTTGAAGCCTACTATCTCAACGAGCCTCTGACGGACCTCCTCCTTACTACTTCCCATATGTCGCCAAAGGTACCTTCTCATATACCCTGCGAACAGCATGCGGTCGGGCGGACGGCGGCGACGTATATGGTGTTATGATGTGGGCTTCATTGATGTGAAACTTTAGTTATGGGACGCAACTCGCGAAATCTCGCTAATGACGTGCGGGCCCCATAAGGGGGCTGGAGAGGGGATGTTGGCTCCGGCAAATTGAGGGTCTGTGCACAGTGACCCTACCATGGGTCGGTGCACATGTCTCGGATTTCCATATACCTAACATGAATTCACTCCTACCAGGCTTCGCCACGAATGCCTTTATAACCATTTTATAATTTCTTCTAGATACATTTTAAGACTCAGTGTGGTCAGGGTAAAAAACCTCCCGCGTTTACTTGGCCACGGTAGGAAAACCTTTTCCTTACTATCTTACTTCTGTCCTTCCTGGCATGTCAGGATTTTCATTATGAAAATTCTCCACAACTTCCTCCACATTTTCCATACTGGTGGCAGGCTCCCATGTGTTCTCATCTTCCGAACACCCTTGCCATTTAATGAAGTACCACTGTTCCTGCTTCTCTTGATAGCGGCCGCATACTCGTTTCCTGTAAGAACGAATCTCGCTTCTTACGATTTTTTCAACCTCCCATTGCAGATCGCCATCAATATCCTCCGGATCTCTAGGGGGTTGTTGGCGATTGTCATGAACTGACTCGCGGTAGGGCTCTAATAGTGCAACATGGAATATGGGGTGAATGTTCCATCGATCGGATATGTTGAGCTTAGATGCTCTGGATCCGCGTTTTTCCATAATTTGGACGGAGCCATATAGCTTTGGACTTAGCTTCTTTGATTTCCAATGGGTACGGATGTTTTTTGCGTTTAACCTTACTTTGTCCCCGATCTTGAACTCCGGCTGTTGGCGAGCTTTCCAGTCATAATATTTCGACATCCCTTCTCGTATCTTTTCTAGTGACCCTCTCGCTTGCTCATGTATCGTCTTAATCTAGTTCGCATAAAGTGTTGCCTCTGGATTTTGTGCTTCGCGCTCCTTCATCCACTCTGTCTGTGGATGGAATCCGTAGTTCGCATAGAATGGTGACATCCTGTGAGCATTGGTTGCGGAGTTGTTATAGGCATGTTCAGCTAGCGGTAGTAGCTGATACCAGTCATCCTGATCGTAATTGACAAAACTTCGCAGGTAACCTTCCAAAACTTGGTTGGTACGTTCGGTTTGTCCGTCAGTCTGAGGGTGGTATGCCATTAACATTCTTCGCTTAATTTCCAGCGCCTTGCAAAGGGATTCTCAAAATTCTCCTGTAAACTTTGAGTCCGTGTCCTAGACAATTTCGGTTAGTAGGCTGTCCAGCCTCCATACTTCTTTCAGGAATGCGTTTGCGACATCCTTGGCCGTGGCCGAGGTCTGTAGTCCAATGAAATGTGCCATCTTCGTGAATCGATCGACTACTACCATTATCTGAGTGCATCCTTGCAACTCTGGTAGTTGGGTAATGAAGTCCACTGAGATGGACGCCCATGCTGCGTAGGGTATTTGCAGCGGTTGCAATAATCCGTACTTAGCGTGTCTAGGCGATTTGTTATATTGGCATTCATTGTAGGATCGTACTTAATTGTTTACCCATGCCGCAAGTCCTTTCCCGTAAAAGTCCCTGATGATTATTTCCAAAGTCTTTTCTTGTCCGCAATGTCCTGCAACCTTTGCATCGAGACATCCTTCTGTAATCTTAGTATATAGCATTTGACTATCTGGTACAAATACTCTTTGCTTATAATCTAGTAGATCATCGGTTAAGGTCCAATCTTTGTGAAAATCCTTTCCTTTGTCTCGTAACCTAATGAGCTCCTCTCTTCAATGCCTCCATGCTGCATCTGTTCCAATAGCTACCTGTATCTCGTCTAAGAATTCAGGGTTAAACTGCTTCATACCTTTCTACCGGATAATAGCATTTGACAATAAAACCTTTTCGTGTACTTCCGAAATATCGTACTAATGTTCGTTGTCTTTAGCCGATTCTTGTAGGTAGCTGATGCTAGGTTCCTGTTCCTTGACGATCAAGGATCTTGTCGCTATATCGGTGCTTCCGAATCCCGCGGTTCTTCGCTTTGTTTCTTCCAAGTCGTGGACTTCCATCATTTCTGAGGTGTTGACCTTCGCTACTACTAGTTGAGCTATGCGATCGCCCATTCTTATTTGGCAGTCCTCATCCTTATGGTTGAAAAGTACAACTTTGAGTTCGCCGGTATAATCGGCATCGATTACTCCTGCGCGGGTAGAGATTCCGCTTCGCACTGCTAATCCACTTCTTGGAGCAACTGTTTCGTAAGTTCCTTCGGGTAGCCCCACCGCTATACCCGTCCTTATTAATGCTTGACCATATTTCGCGACAATGTCATCCTCTATGGCATACAGGTCATGTCCTGCCGCTATTCTTGAGCCTTTTGTCGGCAAGTATGCCTTTTTACTCAATCTCTTGACCCTAATTACGGGTTCCTTTCCACCTCTTCGCGGTTCCAAATCCAAATCTTCATCTCCATCCCAGTCTTCTCCTTCATCGCCTACCCTCGCTACTAGCGACACCAAGAAATTTTCTTCTTTCAAAACTTTCTGTTCGCGATGCATAGCTCCCTCCTCAGGATGGTACTCCAGCCATCTACTTAATGCATCAGGCTTTCCGCCCTTTGTGCCGGGTCGGTATACAATGTGAAAATTGCCTTCCACCAACTTCTGAGCCCATCGAATTTGATGGCCACTCCAGACTTTTGAGGTGAGGAAGTATTGTAGGTTCTAATATTCAGTAAAGACTATGATCGGTTTCTCCATTCCGATCAAGTAGTGTCTCCATTCTTTAAAAGCTTCTAGGATCGCGAGAAGTTCTTTATCATGAATCTCATAATTGCACTCTGCCGAGTTTAATTTTCTGGAATAAAAAGCTACTGGACGTAATCTTTTCTCAAAGTATTGAGAAAGGACGCAGCCGAGTGCAAAATCGCTAGCGTCAGTTTCTACCACTGTTTCTCTTTCTGGGAAAAGGTTGTGTAGTATAGGGGCTGTAGTGAATCGGTGCTTTAGCTCTTCAAAAGCAGTGTCTTGTTCAATTCCCCATTCAAAATTCTGAGGATTTCCTTGCAGTGTCTCGGTTATTAGCTTGCAAATAGCCGAGAAGTTTTTTATAAATCGTCAGTAGAAGTTAGCAAACTCCATAAAGACTTGTACTTCTCTAACTGACTTAGGTGCTTTCCAGACCATTATGGATTCCAATTTTCGGGTGCTCATAGACACCACATCGACCGCCACCATATAGCCGAGGAATTCTACCTCCGTCGCATGGAAAGTCGAACTTTTTAGCGATACAGCTAACTGAAAGTCCGATAGACTTTGTCAAACTCTTTTAACAGCTTCAATATGTTCCTTTTCATTTTTTGAATAAATAAGAATATCATCAAGGTAACATACGACCCCAACATCAAGGTATTCCTGAAGAACTTAGTTCATCATCTCTTGGAAGGTTGCCGGAGCGTTGACTAACCCAAAAGGCATAACCTTATATTCGTAATATCCGTATCTTGTACGGAACGCAGTTTTCTATTTATCTCCTTCTTTTATCCTAATCAAGTGGTAGCCGTCCTTAAGGTCTAACTTGGTAAAGATCTTTGCACTGGCTACTCTATCCCTGAGTTCGGACATTAATAGAAAGTGATGTTTGTTGAGGATAGTAATCTTATTTAGATTTCGATAATCCACAACCAGACGTAGTCTGCTATTGGGCTTAGGTATGAATAATATTGGTGCTCGTGCTCGTGATTGACTCCTTGTGATTTTTCCGTGTTTGATACTCGTTTCCAGGTATTCCCATAACGCTTTAAGCTGTTTTTCAGACAGTGGATATATCGGCCCCCAGGGGGGAGTTAATCCTAGAATCAACTTAATTTCCGGATCGAATGTTCATCTAGAGACTAATTTTTCCGCCGTCTGGGCTTCAAACAAGTGTTTGTAATTCCAGTATTTTTTAAGTAATGATTTGAGTTCCATGGTATTTTCGATGGCTCCGATTCTTCCGATGCGATGGGCATTAGGATCCCAAGTGACGCATTCGTCATACTCGAACATATCCACTATTCCTTCATCTTCCTGCGCGCAGTTTTCACAACTTTTTACGGAGAAAGTCCAATTTTTTGCATCTTCTATGTGAGACACTGGATGTTCATGATGCCACCAACCAAACAGAATTATCATTCCATAGTGACCTGCCTTAGCCACTTCACATGACACTTTAGAGATGTGTCAGTTTTTTCCTATTTCCAATTTAATAGGGAGAGTGTAACACTTCCCTCCTGAGGCTGCTGACGATCCATCAAAGCCTAAGATATCAACTACATTACTGCGTTCTACTGTAGGAACGCAAAGGTCTTCAACTAGGTCCTTGTTAATAAGGAACACGTGGGATCCCAAGTCTAATAAGACTTTAACTTTGTATCGCTTATTGTGTATATGGAGGTAAGCGATCCCCTCCGGACAGTTGTATCCCCTTGGTTTTGGAGCTTCTAACTCCCTGCGCTTAGCGCGGAAAAGACTTTCTTGGTTCATTCGTTTAGGCATCGTTGGTGTTGGGTGTAGGTAACAAGATGTTTGTTACTACGCCCGCGTAGTTTCGACCATTGAGGTCTCCTCAGACAAACTAGTAAGTCTTTGACTCTAACAATCTGGGTCTACAGACTAAAGTGGCGTTTCACCAATACGCTTATTGCGCACGACCAGTTCTCGGGCTGGATGCCTTCTCCCAACACGCCAGAGCTAGGCTCATAGCAGAATTTCGGGCGCTTATTAGCCATTTTACTCCCCTAATATGGGGTTCCTGCATTCACCGAGTCCTTTCCCTTAGGATTTCGGTTATCAGTCCTGCTCCCTCAGAGGGGCCTTGCGCACCAAAGCGGTACATCCCTATCCCACACTCTGGCCAGAAGGCAAGATAGTACATTTGTATAATACGACTCAGACTCGTGTGGTAGGTGGAATGGCCCGCGTCGGTTGTCCTCTTGTTGTGTGTTATTATCAGGTAGATCTTACATTGATATCTCCCAACTTCTTCGGTATAGTAACTTGCTTGCACACAGGCAGCAGGCAACCACCAGGTGGCTCAAGGAACTTCGTATTGTTGGCTCCCGGGCCATGTGGGCATGTTGACTATCCTCTCCTTCGATCAAGACTCTCCATATATTGATTCTTGTGTTCAAGCTCGTAAGTTCCTCGTGGGGTCCCTTCACTGAGAGCCTACTTGCGTTGATCCTGAAAGGAGAGACTTACTTCGCGCCACTTTGATCATTTTGAGTTTCGACTCCCGTAGTTGCACACTGACTACCCGATCCCCGTCGTGGTCAGTACCCAATACACCCCAGCCAAAGGGGGTTCCCATTTCGATTCCTGTTCCATTTGGACACTGAATACCCAAACGTTGTCGCCATTGGTGCCAATGAACTGACCTAGGTCAGTTCCTCGTCGTCCGCCGGTTCCCAGATCTTATTCACTCAGGCTGAGTGCTCAACAGTCGCGACTTTTTCGCGCTAATTTAGGCTTTACAATAGCCGATCTTGCTCGTCGAATTCCCATTTTTATCGGTCTTGAGCTGACCATTGCTGCCGATATAGGGGCATTTCCCCAACACGTTTGGTAGGTGTAGTTTTTCTTTCCACAATGTGTGCAATCTCCTTCTTTCCTTCAAGTGTCTATTACGCTCTGTGGAATGCCGGTATGGGCCTGGGCGAAGTTTCTATGCGTGGTCTTTGTCGCACCTCCCAACCTTTTCCTGGGCTTCTCTGGTTCCTCGTCCTTTTTCCGTTTTCGTGGTGGGGCTCCACCTCCCTTGGCATAAGGTTTAGTTTCCCTTTGTCGCTTTGGTTTAGAGTCCCGTTGGTCTTCTCTTTTGACCTCTTGGACTATTTTGAGTTTTGACGATTTGTCTCGCCCAATTTTCTCTCTTGCCAGAAGTCCTTCTTCTGACCGACCGCAGAGCTTTAGCACCTCCTCCCATTCTTGATCCGTTGTATATTGCAGAGCTGACAATCTGCGGACAATTTGTTTTGGAAGTTCATTTTCGACTTCCTCCCTCCTGGACTCTCCGGTCATGCGTGCATGAATGTTATGGCTATGCATGATCGTTAGATAACGTTCAATGCTACCATCGTACTCGACTAGATTCATAGCACGAAGTGCTAGTCGTTCGGCTTCCACCAGAGTGAACCGTTTGATCATATCGTGTTCAAAACGAGTCCATGTTACTAGTTCCGGTTGCTGGGTTTCCCCTTGAAGTCCGTCCATAGCCTTCCTATACCAAACGGTGTAAGGAAGTACTATTTCTCCTCTTGTACAACTGAGCACATATATAACTCGTTCCCGGGCATCGTCCCAAATTCGCATGTTTCGCTCAAAATAGTCCATGCATTGAAGGATCCGGACATATATGTCTTGAGCGGGTTTATCCTCAAAGAATGGGGCAGGTTCTGATAGTCGCTTAATGTTTAGCGCCATCGCGTTGGCAAGTGTTTCTGCCATACCAGACTGTTCTGGTGTTTGTCCTCGCCTACGTCAGCTAGAACATCCTCTCCGTCTTCCTCTCTCATCATCATCATTATCATCATCACTAAGATCCCCTGGGTTACCTCCTTGGGCACCTGAGGGCGATGCATCAGCGGCTTCTGTGCCATTTCCCTTTTCCCTGCGTGTAAGTGGAGTGTAGTACTCCTCATCATCCGTTTCTTGGACTGTGGGTCAGGGTGCGTGTCCTGCAGCTTCTGGACGTGGTGCGGCAGCCAGCATTCTGTCTATCGCCTGTGTCAATACCTTAAGAGTATTGTTAGTCTCATTATTTTGCTGTTGCTGCTGGTCCTGCGATTGGCGGATTTCCGCCTGGCGGGTAGTCTGATTTAAACGCATCTGTCCTAGGGCACGGTTGACCTCCCTTTCACACGTAGTGCAATGGGCACGGAATTCTACGAATTCCGCACGTAGACTGAGGACCATTTGTTCCAAAGTCTGGTCTCGGGCTAATGCCGCCTGGCTTCCTTCCCCAAGAGTTCCATGTAGCCTCGTGGTTACCTCTTCATGTACCTGTTGAGGCTTATCTTGAGCATCTATTTTCTTAGCCACTTCCCGTATCATTTCCTCTTGAATACCTTTAACTTCGCTTTCCACGCCTGCCAGCTGCATCAACAAGAGTGCAATATCGTTATCGTGGACATCTTGTCCTTCGGCTATCTGCTGTTGAACCTTAATTAGCCTCAAGGCGTTATCTTGGGAGGCCCCCTTCAGATGTTTGAAGGCGATATTGGCTTGGTCGAGCCAGGTATCTATATCCAGCCTTATTCAACCCAATGTTATCCCAAGACGGGCAGTCAACTTTGCTAAGTTTGCGGCATGGTCTCCTCCTAGTTTAGGCGTGGAGGCCCTTGATATCCGATGTGTACTTGCAATACTAGAGGATCGGTGAGAGGGTATATTTCTTCTCTGAAATGTGGGTTCATGAGGTGTTGACGGGGAGGGACTCCATATGGCCAAATCAGCGGTTTTATCCGTCGTATCGGGTCGGGTATCCATTGGTTCTCCCGCCGTTATTCATTTTCTAGGGTCTTGAGGTACCTCAGCCGTCGTGATACTTTCCAGGTAGGCTAGCTGCTCTAGTAGCCCTAGATGTGTGATTACTGGTACTTCATACCAGAGTTCTCGATATCCTCTAAAAGGTTTAAGGAATCGTATGTAAGGTATCCAACGCTTGAGATATTCTAGAGGTGTAGGTATAAAAGGATTCGATTGGTCCGACTCTGGACTCAAGACCTGAATTTCCTTTTTCAAGGTTTAGGATGTACTGATAGTACATATAAGAATTTTATCGGGCCCATGCCGAGGGGATGTCTGATCCTCGAATAACTGTGCCTAGGGTATCCTTTTTCTTTTCTTCTGTCTTTAAAGAGCACTGGGTGCTCCAATTGACGAAATTTTCCGACTTGGTCAAATTCCACTCAAAGTCCGAACTGTGCCATGTACGATATATGCTATTGAATTGATCCCTCGTTGGGATCCCGAAAGGTATTGTGAACCACGAGGATTCTTGCATATATTCTTCTTCGATTTCGAACAGCTTGGTCTCAAATATTTCTACGAAGGAATGAATATAGATGGGATAATGAGGTGCTTCGAAAATGTAATCGAAATCTGAGGTGAGGGTGGAGTTTGAAGTGAACTCGTAGTTCATATATTGAGCCTTGGTAACAGGAGAACTATCAATATACTGTTAGGCAGACGCTAACTCAAGCATATAACTGAAGAATGTAGGCCCGAAATCTTTGATTGGAGAATCTGTCGCGGAAGGCTCGTCTCAATAAAGTAAGGTAGGGTAAAGATTTAAAGTATGAAATAATATTATATTGATAAGATCTCTTCTCCGTTGCTTGATGATGTCTGTAAAGCTCGGGAGGCACTTCGATATTTATATCCCAGGTCTGAGTGTTCGCGGACTACTTCTAACTACTATGCCTCCGAAGTACCACTCTGGTTGTAATACGCAAAGGTCCAGAATCTTATAAGTGTCAACACCGTTTGACCCTGAAACTTATCTCACCCATTCACAGACCCGGAATAGTATTCTTCTGTTGAGATGACTGCGCTATTTGTTATACCAAACGGTGGCCTCCAACTTAGATGTCCGCATAGACTATCATTTTACTCTAGTCTAGTTGACTATCATTCCAGTAGTCTCTTCAGTTATGAAGTGATCAAGTTCATGCCAGGCCACCTAGTGCCAATCGCAAGTCCGAGCCCGATGTGTCAGCATTTTAAGGGTCTCCGACTTATCTAGGTCTTCCATTCTGAGCATGCTTCTCCTTGGTCCGCCAGCCTCCGTAGAGGGGTCCTATTTCTAGGACCAACCAACCTACAGCTGATCTCAGAAGGGTATGGGTGGATTCGGTATACCCCTGATAGCTTTCACCACCGGGATATCCTCCTAAAGTATTTCGCCGAAAACGTCCCATCACCTTCGGCCTATAGTTTAGGAAGCCTAACCTTGAAGCCTACTATCTCAATGCGCCTCTGACGGAGTTCTTCCATTCTACTTCCCAAATGTCGCCAAAGGTCCCCTCTCATATATCCTGCGCACAGCATGTGGCTGGACAGATGGCGGCGACGTATATGGTGTTATGAAGTGGCCTTCATCGATGTGATATTTTAGTTATGGGACGCAACTCTCGAAATCTCGCTAATGACGTGCGGGCCCCATAAGGGGGCCAGAGGGGGGTGTTGGCTCCGGTAAATTGAGGGTCTGTGCACAGTTACCCTACCGTGGGTCGGTGCACATGTCTCGAATTTCCATATGCCTAACAACTACTCTGTGACCGCGAAAGGGTGTGATAAGTTTCAGGGTCAAACGGTATTCGCACTTACAAGATTCTGGACGTTTGCGTACTAAAACCAGGATGGTACTTTGGGGGCATAGTAGTTAGAAGTAGTCCGCAAACACTTGGATGCGTGATATAAATATCGAAGTGCCTCCCCAGCTTTACGGACATCATCAAGCAACGGAGAAGAGATCTTATCAATATTAAATTGTTTTACCTCATAAATCTTTACTCTACTTTATTTTATCGAGACGCGCCTTCCTCAGCAGATTCTCCGAAAAGATTTGGCCTACGTCCTTCAGTTATACTAAAGATCAGGCGTCCACCTAACAATTCCAGAATAGAATATACTGTTAGGTATATGGAAATCTTAGACAAAGTGCACAGACCTCATAGTAGGGTCACTGCACATAAACTCTCGATTTTTCAGGGTACCAACACCCCCCTCTGGCCTCCTTATGGGGCCCGCACATCATTAGTGAGACTTCAAGAGTTGCATCCCATAAACTTAAAAGTCACATCCATGAAGCCCACTTTATAATACTATATACGTCGCTACCGTCTGTCTGACCACATGCTGTTCAAAGAGTACATGAGAAGGGACCTTCGGTGATATCTGAGAAGTGGAACGGAAGAAATCCGCGAGAGGCTTATTGAGATAGTAGGCTTCCAAGTCAGGCTTCCTAAACTATCGGCCGAAGGTGACAGGACGTTTTTGGCGAAATACTCTAAGAGGATGTCCCTGTAGCAGAGGCTATTAAAGATATACCGGATCCACCCATACCCTTCTAAGGTTAGCTGTAGGTTAGTTGGTCCTAGTAATAGGACTCCTCTACAGAGGCCTGCGGACCAAGGGGAAATACGCTCAGATAGGAAAACTTAGATAAGTCAGAGACCCTTAAGACGCTAACACGTTGGGCTCAAACTTGCGATTGGCACTAGGTGGCCCAGTATGAACTTGATCGCTTCATGACCGAAGAGACTACTGGAACAATAGTCAACAAGACTAAAGTAATATGATCGTCTATGCAGACAACTAAGTTGGAGGCTGCTGTTTGGTATAACAAATAGCGCAGTCATCTCAACGGAGGAATACTATTCCATAACCGTGAAAGGATGTGATAAGTTTTCGGGTCAGACTGTGTTTGTACTTATAAGATTCTGGACGTTTGCGTATTAAAACCAGAGTGGTACTTCGGAAGCATAGTAGTTAGAAGTGGTCCGTGAACACTCAGACACGGGATAAAAATATCGAAGTGCCTCCCGAGCTTTACAGACATCATCAAGCAATGGAGAAGAAATCTTATCAATATAAAATCGTTTACTATCCAAATCTTTACTTTACTTATTTTATCAAGATGAGCCTTCCTCGACAGATTCTCCGAACAGAGATTTTGGCCTACGTCCCTCAGTTATACTAGAGATCGGTGTCCGCCTAATATCAGCATAGGAATCAATCTTGGAATATCGTGGTGGAAGACCTATCTCATCTAACTTATCAAGAAACTGGCAAAGAGCCTGTTCCTAGTCTGGAGACAATTTCTGATTTGATGGTATACGTTCCTGGCCTGGTCGACGTCCATTGAGTCGTGCATGGAGTCGCTATTCTGGAAGATCAAATTCACATGCAATGGCGGCAATGTCGGACTTTTCTTCTCCAGCAATTTTATCTATGGCTTGTTGTATTCACTTCTCAATTTTGGCATAGGTTTCGCTGGACCTAGTGGGGTTGGGTGGTACGTTTGGATCGATCCGGTATGGATTAACTGGGTATCGAAGAGTATCTTTCATTGTGCTGTTACTTTCGTTGAGCCATTCGGCACTAGGAGTGCCACCGTCTTCGAAGGTCGCTTAGCGTCTTTCGAAGTGGGGAACCTTGGCACGGGTATATTTCTGTGCCGGTAATCGAACCCAAAGAGGAAAGCAACTGGCTGCTGCACATGTGACCATGAGTCAATACTATCAAAACGCCAGAATACCACAAAATTCACTCGTTCAACTCACGTACACATCCCTTACCCATCCCCCCGTGTCTCCGACCTCCTCATCGCCGCAACTCCCTCCCCCGTCAAACTCATGCGGAAAAACAGCCCATAGCCAGCAACGTAAGCATCAAATGAACCGAACCCGTGCACATCCCCTCCTCGACCAGCAATTTCCCAACCGTCACCACCGCAACCGTAGAACTCCCAACCAACGGCTATCGCGTCCACTTCACCCACGCGGAGGCCATACTGCTCGCATTCGGACTGACTTCGAACGTCTACTTGACGGGGTGGTATGCGGCGTCGGACGTGGGTTGTGAGGATTACTACAGCATTATTGCCCGGGGAGGCAAGTTTGCGGAGACTAGAGTGAAAAGAGGGAGGGCTTTGAGGGAGACTGAAGGCGGGGGAGGGGCGGAGTTTTGGGAGGAGCTTGAGGTGGAGTATAAGTGGCATTTGAAGTGGATTGCGAAGAAGACGGCTGTTCATACGCAGAGAAGGTTTGTGGCAAGTTTACCGGAGTTGTTTGAAGAGGGCTTTGCGCGGTTGGTGGGGCTAGTACCCGTAGGGCAGTTCCCTCCTTTCATAACAGTCATGACGATGATACGATACCTCTCCGTAAAAGATTCGAGTCTCGTGTGATATTAAGTGATTTGTAGGGGGTTGTAGGGGCTCACAAGGCACATAATTATTATTATCACCCAGACTTGGGAGAGGTAAGTGAGAGTGAATAACACCGGTATGCGAAAATACTGTGCCAGAAAATGTCTAGAATAACCGAGCACTATCTTGACAAAAGCAAGAAATCACTCATCATAAAATCAGAACCACGAATGCACATGAAACTGCCCGACCACAATAACAAGCCTCCATGAAATGACTCCGCCTCGTCTAATCCAATCTACACCCTCCGTGCTCTTCTCAGCTGAGATAAATCTATATCTACCCTCTTATTCCCCTGTTGCCCCCGTATCGCCTACTCTAGTGAAAGTTTCACTGAAGGTGGAGCTCAACAAGCCCCTCCCCTCCCCTTCATCGCTCCTCTTGTCCCCGACCCCATAGTCCTTCTTTTCCCTTCCCCTTAACCCCAGTTTGTTCGGCGCCCCCTCTCCCTCTGAGCTGTGTCTAAATCTTCCGAATGACCTCTGCTCTTCCTCATCAAAGGAGCGACGAAGCGGGGAAGAGCGCGATCGTTTATCACCACCTGCTCTTGGAACCCTTGGGGGTGGCTCAAGTGTTCCGTAGCCGATTTCGGCTTCTCCTTCCGGAGGAAGATGCAAGTAGGTAGAAGGTTCACTGGAGGAGCGATATAATACGTAGTGCTGAATAATGAATATAATGTCGAAAAATATAGAAATTTGTGAAAGGAATAATTTCAAGGGATTACCGGTCAGACCGGACCAGTCGTCTTGGATGATTTCAGTGACCGTCCACCCGCGGGGGTTTTTGGGAATGTCGGATTGTCCACTTACTTTGAAGGCTAGAATCCAAAACCAATTGGGCCAGCGATAAGACACCCCCAGAAATATCAAGTAAAATGTTGTGAATCGACCAACCAGTGGTTGCCTCCCGTTTATAATTAAGCCATGCTTGAGGAACGTACTTCACGATCGAGATGAACAACTTGACGAATTGTAGAGTATAGGCCTACAGGCGGCGGATCGTACAACGGGTATCAGTGACGGATCGAATAATACGATTCAATTTTGATCAGTTCGGAGTAAACTCACAACGTCAATCCATTCAAAATCTGCTATGCCACTCAGGGCAAGAGCAATGGAAACCAGGATTGTAGCAATACACACGGCTATTAACGCTAACATCGTGCGAGACAACCTTTGTGTGGGGTCTCGCTTATATCCCCAAAAAAAGAACTGTGACCAAGTTACGACACTGAACAAGGTTGCATGAATCTAGATTTATTATCACCGTCAGTGCTACATTACTATTATTTTTAGCGGGAAGGGAATCGAGATTCAACAAACCGCAAACGCCAGATCGTTCCATCGGACGGTGGGCTCGGGAGACCGAGGATGGCGCCTCGCATATTCATCTCGCACCACAGGGGAAAATAGAAATAGAATCGAGGAGATGGTGTAGCAGCCGAAGCCTAGGATGTTCACGGTGAAGAAATCGAAAGCGAGACCAGTTACTGACTTTCGTGAATAGTTGATGAAAAGTTGAGGATAAGAAGAGACTCCCCAACACAAAAAGTAGGTCCAGCCAAGTAAACGGGATATGGCATGAGCGAGTTCCACGACCCGTTCGTCCGGCGGTGTAGAGCTAAGGATCGTCATCCTTTGATCGCTAAGCGCACCGATACGACTTTAACTGTATTGCACGTCAAGGTACCTCCTCGATTTCTTGACCCGAACCACTCGATTTTTCCTTTCGAGCCTAATCCTAGGTTCTGGTGGTAATGCTTATTTCCCAGCTACTTGTCGACGATGGTAGAGAAGTGATATTATATCCTTGGTATTTGTTTCGTCCGTCGGTTCGTCACGGAGGCTCGGGGAATGTCGGCGGATGTATTGTGCGAGTTTTCGACTGTTTACCCTCTGTGATGGCCTCAGCAGAAAATATAATAGATGGTGATATACTGTATAGTACCGGTATGAGAATACTAGTAAGGGGGGAAGGGTAGTGGAGGAAGAAGCATCTACGGTATGTTGCGGACAAACCACTCATATGTGTCATGTTTTGTTCTTGTGAGACCGATCAGTGCCCAGTGGTGCCCGGGAGAAACACTCTGGCTGACCCTATCTTCCCAATACGCATACCGGTACGCATGGTAGATAGCAGAGCGAAGGTTTCCATCTCAAAGCTGCACGTGCCATCATTGTCCTGTCACGTCATTCCACTCTGTTGTCCCTCGATCCCTCTCTGAGGCTCCAACCGCGGTAAAATGCAGCACGGTACTGGTACCTGTATCTTCCACCTCCCTGCAAAACGTTTGACACCATCAAGCTGCAAGTTAATGACGCCGGCCTGAAAAATACTACCATACAATGATGTCCTTGCAATCCACCTTCTGAGGCCTGCCACACCCTAACCCCTACTGCGGTAAGCTTCGCTTTCTTCAGCCTCACATTTCGAGTTTCACAGACACAATCACGCCTTCTGTGCAAGTAGACTTTCACCCTAACCTGAATTTCTTAATCTCTTGGCGATCTGATAAGAGTCGCGACCTCAACATCTCCTGGTGCCTGTCCTGCTTGGTCCGCCCTCTCGAATCGACCGAACACTTCACACAACACCCCGCTCCAACAATTCTAAAAGCTTTCCCTTCTCTCCCCCATCCCCCTAACTCTTTTACGCGTTCTTCGCCTGGACATGCTGTGTTTTCATCAACTTTAACAACATACATGGCTCCATCCCCTTCTGTACAGACCCCTACTGTTCGTGGCCGCGGTAGAGGTCGTCCTAGACTCCGTGCCCGCGGTAGCTCAATAATATCCTCTCGAACGCGCCCACCTTCAGCAAGTAGTGAGAGTAGAACTCCGACTGGCAGGAGGAGGCCAACATATCAGAATGGGTATAGGCCCGGAGGCGCAGGAGGCGGTGGAAGATACATGAACCCCACTACTGGAGAGGTTGTGACGGCCAACGAATGGAATGCCGCCAGAGGAGGCCCTATTGCACGAACACGAAGAATGCCTGCGCGAACACTAGCAACACCGACAGTCCCAGCTTCTATCACCGGGGCGGACATCAAGCCACGGGAAGAACGGAGCTACACCGAGTTCCATATCGATTTAGATATCAATCGTCCGCTTAAGGTCTACTCAGCCGAGGTAATCGATGGTGAGAAGCCTGGAAAGGTTGTGGATGTCCAAGAGAAGCCGGAGCTTCCTCAAGACGATCAAGGAAACGGATCTATCTATAGCGCGGGGGTCTCCATTCTATCCGGGCCGTGGCCACCTACTGTTGATAACGGAGTCTTTAGTGCTGCAGGCGATATCAATATGGAAGACGCCAGCATCTCAGGCCCTTTTGAGAAACACTTACAGCCTCTACCCATGATAGCTATTGATCCGGCGCTTGCCGCTCTAACCCCCCCACCCCCTCCCTCTAATACAAGCACTGATGTTCCGTCTATCCCAACTGATCCGGCACTTGTGGAGGCCGCACCCGGTGCCCCGCAAACGCCAGCGGTGACGCCTACCGAGGAACTTGCTTCGGCTTCGAGCCAAAAATTGAGTTCACGGTTTACGCCATCTTTTTCCGGACCCTCCAGGGGTGGTAAAGATGGGCAAACACTTGCCTCTCTCCGTGCCCACCGATCAACCACCGGGAGACCTTCGCGGAAGTCTTATGCCCCGCCGTCCGCTGGGCGGGGCTCTAGAATGAAGACCAACACCCAAGACCCTCCTGACCTAGCAAAGACGGAGCTCAAAAAGCCTGAATATCGGAAAATTACACCATTTCAGTTTTCCGAGGCAGCCTGGTTGACGCCTGTTGGGAGCACGGGGCCTCAAGGGTTGAACAATCCTCCAAATCGCTCTGGATCAAACGTTGATAGCGCAATGATTGCTATTGGGTATCAGGAAACCTCACGTTTCGAACGTCCACTTACTCTTGTCCGTGACTGCCCGGACACCCTGATTGACGACCAGCTGCAGTCAATTGAGGTAGTTGAGAAAGTAGAGTATGACATGGATGAGCAAGATAACAAATGGCTCACTACGTACAACAGTCACAGAAGGATGAGAGATGTTCAGCCAATCACTAGGGAGATGTTTGAAGTCGCTATGACTAAGATAGAGAAGGAGTGGGTAACTTTGGAGAGAAGGATACCCAAGACTGTTGCAAAGCCCCATGGCTCTACCTACGGAAACCGGCGGAGGAGCTCGGGAAATGATGGCGACGAAGACGGGGGCGAAGATAGTAAATGTGTTATTTGCGATGATGGCGAGTGTGAAAATTCTAACGCCATCGTCTTCTGTGACGGGTGTAATTTAGCAGTTCACCAAGAGTGCTACGGGGTGCCACATATCCCGGAAGGTCAGTGGCTTTGCCGCAAATGCTTAGCTATACCTAATAAGACAGCGGTATGTGCCTCCAATACTTTGGGATTGAAGTCCACTAACCATAAGAATCACAGAATTGCATATTCTGCCCAAACACGGACGGCGCCTTCAAGCAAACAACCAACACCAAATGGGCACATTTACTGTGCGCGATATGGATTCCTGAGGTCATTCTTGGTAACACATCGTATATGGAGCCAGTTGATGGAATGGACTCGGTACCAAAATCAAGATGGAAGCTGGTCAGTTGCCATAATTCGAGTTTCATGGGAAAATCTCTAACATCCAATAGAGCTGTTACATCTGTAAACAAAAAATGGGGGCTTGTATCCAATGCAGCAATAAGAATTGCTTTATCGCATTTCATGTCACTTGTGGCCGCAGGGCGAGGCTTTCCATGAAGATGAAGAATAGCTTGGGGACGGGAGCACTCATGGAAACATCGGCTCTCAAGGCATATTGTGATAAGCATGTGCCTGAGCAATGGAGGAGAGACAACGACGTATGTTGCTAATCCATTCCTTGTGATAGATTTTTTTTGGTGGGAAGTTAATATGTACTGTACAGGTGGATACTGCTGTGTCCGACGCGATGGACTTTTATGCGAATACGATGACTGGCACGCAGTGGGGTGATAGCCAGTCCGCTGTGATGGCTGGGCCTGACCACGGCCTACGTAACGGCATGTTACGAAATGGAAACCTTCCACGGGTTACCTTAACCTTTGGGAACAAACGTAAACGCAGCCAAGACCCCAAACCGACGTGGAAACTTGCCTCTGGTGCTCCAGTTATACCTCGAGTGATCTATGACCGGGTGGTCAAATTCGTTTGCCGGTTTGACGTTGCTGAAGTCGATGAATTTGTGGCAAGTGCCTGTAAATACTGGACTCTGAAACGTGAATCTCGGCGCGGCGCAAGCCTTGTGAAGAGCCTTCAAGCTTCAATTAACAGCTTTACATCTGCGGAGGTAGTCAAAAAAAAGTATTCTAGTGCAGGATTCAAGCAAGGCACAATAGATCTCGAGAAACGTAAAGAATTTGCTCAGGGTCGTGTTTCTGAGCTGGAGCGTTTGAGGGAAATATTTGAGCAAAAGCAGGAGAAGGAAAATAGGGGCACCGAAACGACGAATTTCATGGAGGAGTATACGGACTTGAACTACTTTCCTGAGATTCCGCTCATCAAGGACGTCTTTGAAACCGCTAAGAGGTATGTCTTCGCGCATTTGCAAATTACATGTTCAAAGCAGCTTTTGCGTCTCTTGGAGTTGTCTACTGATAATCGTTTATGATACAGCTTCGATCCAAATCATGTTTTCATCAATGGATTTTCACTGATTGAAGAGCGAATAGAAAATCGCTTGTATCCTAATGTGGGTGCATTTGCGTGCGATCTCTTTTCTGTTCTTAAATCACCGCCTTCACAACCGATTCTGGAATACAAGGTTGTTTACCGGTATCAGTTGGGATCAGGCTTGATACACTCATCACCAAAAGACGATTTACAGGGTACAACAGTTGCATCGCTGATTTTACCACACGTCCTCCCACTTCTACAAAATGTGAGAAGGTCCGAACTAGAGATACGAACTCGTCCCCCCCCTATAGAGATAACTAGGGGCAATATTGTCGACATGAAGCCCATTGATACTTACGGTGGCATGAATGGGGAAATTCTCCCGTCGATGGAAGACAACAATGCACTGGTCCCACAAATACAGCTACAAGATTCTTCTGTTGTCTTACCACCGTTGAATATCGATCCGGAACTCGGGGTTCATTGGGACAATGGAAGGCCGCCATGGTATCTTAAAGACCTTGCTCCCGTTGGGCTTCGTGTAGAGGCGGAAGTATGGAGCCCGCCGAGTGAGGATTATGATGACGAATGCGACCTGAATGGGAATTCGGCCGGGGTATATTCTTCAGTACCCCCGCTTGAGTCCCATTTGTCTCTTTCGATGTCTGGATGGGGTCAAAGAAACACTCGGGCAATCAATAAGGCGCCACGGGAAAGCAACGCCCATTTACAGGTGCCGATACCAGATGGGAGAATGGAACCGATTCCTAAGCCAGAGCGAGGTTCCGGTGAAAACGACTCTTTGATGGAAGGATTTGGGGTTATGGACCTTCCCTCACCTCTCCATGCAATTGACAAAAATGCTGCCCCAAATAGAGACCATACACTTCCGAGCATTGGTGGCAGAATGGGCATTCCGGGGCCGCCACAAAATCATCTGGCAGCCGTTCTAACTGAGGCCCCTACCCAAAATGGCGCCCCATCCGCATTAGCTGGCCGTCCCGAATTTCCACCCATGGAAATTGATTCATCTACGCTCGGCGAATCTAGTGGTGCTCAATCGGCGGTTGGTGTGAATGGTATGGCAGAGCCCTCGCCAGCAACGTCAGCGACTACGACTGGGCGGAAGAGCAGGAAAGGCATGATTTTTCCTCGGCAGAGCAATGGTCGGTTCGGGACCACAAAGGGAGCTGCTGGCGCCAGTGGTGCCAAAAAGGCCCGCAAGAAGAAATGGTAGACGATGCCCCTGTAATATGGTGCGGTTGGGGTATCGGTATTTCAAATATCTGTATTATTAGATGACTTGCGTCTTCTAATTTGACGAGGTCTGGTTGTTCATTTGACACCTCTTTTCCCTCCTTCCTTCCCCCCTTCCTTCAATTACTTCTTCCTTCATTTCATTCTGTGGCCTTTTAACTGCTGCTGTATTCTTCTTCCAATCAACTTTATTTACTGCTTCAATTTTTTTCCCTTTTTTTCCTTGCTTTTTTTCATCATCATGGGAATTCTGGGATTGATGGCTTGTTACCGGGGTTCAGGATCGGGTCGGATAGTACTAGCTTTTTTCTTTATTTTTCACTTCCTTCTTTAACTTGCTTTCCTTCTTTGCATGTTTTGGAGGGTGATATAGTGCACCGTAGTGTAGTTTTAAAGTTGAAGGAACAGTTCAAAAGGATATTTGTAAATGGTGTCCCCTTGCATTCTAGCTGGATACCGTGGATTCTTTTTGTTTGGGTTAAGGTCCACACTTGAGTAGTGTGGTATGAATCTCTAGACTTCAGACTATCTGTTTTTGTGTTGGCGTGGGCTTAGGATACTGAAGCGCTCTATTGGTATTGTGATGTTCTGAAATATGCTATATCTACGATCTCATACTTGTGCAGTACCGGTAGTTGTGTATACTAGGGGTATTCAAAGTTAAAAAGATGATTTTTCAGTAACGAGTAAATACCAGGAGGTGCATTACTTTATGGCGTTAGCCAATCGTATCCATATGTTTCATATAGCATATTTGAATGCACCAAGGTAACTGATGGTAAAGGGTAGAAGTTTTCACAGATCTTACCAATACTGAAAATTTTCCGTATTTGTTAACAAAAAGCCCAAGTGAAGATATTTTTGCAAGAGAAAGCAGATAATTATTTTCAAAGTATGATATGCAATAATATTTTGATATTTTCCTCTGAACTTTTAAAAAATTTCTTTTCAGAACATGTATCATTTCTAAGCTCTAGTAGAGTTTGGTTAAACCGAGTATATACGGACCTCATGACCTCCGTATCTACCCCCCCCCAAAAAAGTATGGTAAGGTAAGGTGGATTGTAGGCGTATAAGTATACCGGTAATTCAATCATCATAATATTATAGACTATCACTCATCAACCAGGGGGTTCTATATGCTGTGCGTTGTAAGTACAGTACTATACCGGTACTCGTGAGTTGAGGACTAAGGTTTCGCTGCCAAGGGCGAGGGAACTTCTGAGTCAAGTTTTGTCCGCTGCGACAATACTCGAGTATCATAATTATGATACCTGGGCCAGAAAAAGTGTCCGGGTACTGTACACATACACGAATTTCGAAAAATATTGGTCGCGGAGGGCCGGTAAAGCACATAGAAAATTTTCCAAAATTTTGCCAGCAGCTCGAATACTTACTCTCATCCCAATCACCCGTATTATGTTAGTAACCGCTATAAGAGGTTGGCTACGGCACAATACCGTACCTGTGCAAGTACAAGGGTAGGGACCCATTAACCGGAACAGACAGGGATGTATTTGGCTGGTTAACCTCAAATAACTGTTCCATAACTTCTTGCCGGACCTTGTACCGGACCTTGTTCTAGGACGTTGGACTTGCCTCTCCTAGTAAGGTCTGGTGCTGTTTTCTTTTTTATTTGTCTCGGAGAGCATGCGTTTTGGTGTACTCGAGTATTCTCTACCCCTTTTCCAGAGGAGGAAACTTCGGACTACATACAAGTAGCACAAGGACCGTTTATTCGAGTTCTTACGGTATCTTGCGAACTTGGCGACAAAGAGATATCGACACCAACCTGGGTTTCCATACAAAATACACAAGTTTCGCCAACCACCATAGAGGCGCGCCATAGATATTCCCCTCAAAACAGCAATCGTGGGGGACTCGGGGTAGAAAGTTGCAAATATTTTCCGTTTCACTGAAAACTGGCGGTGAGTGAATTAGAGTAGCCAGTACCGGTAATTTACAGTTGCCATGTATTACCGTATAGAAATCCCACACAAAGCGCCTCTCTTGACACTGTTTTTGGGCTCATCCTCTAGAACTCTAATGTTCAGAATTTTTGGAGTGGTTTCCGTTATACATAACCTTCCATTATGTGAAACTTCATATCGAGTTGTGTCATCGCTGGATTTTTTTCTGGGGTTATAGTGAATAGGAGTCTGCTGCAAAAGCGCGTTTTATATGGAAAACTTGATGGGTGTCGTTTCCTTGTCACCAGGTTCGTACTTGCCGATTCCAAAAGTATCCGGATGCCTTAGCGCCCATATTTGCACATTCAGGAGCAAATTGGGATGCCTTGGCGCCAAGGCGGCCGGATACTTTTGGAATCGGCAAGTAGTAACCTACCGGTAGGGTCAGCCCTGGTCCCACCGCTTACGTACTGGTGGATTTCACCCCCTTTTTTTTTTTTCGTTGCTTTGCTCATCTCCCATCGCCCTAACCTCCCTTCTCTCTTGTCAACCCCCTCCATTACATCCACCCTTCCTTTCTATTTTCTCCAACGCATTCTGCTTTCCCAATCCCTTCCCTCGTCATATTTCATCAGCCTCACTTGCTCCTTCTCCCTCTTAACTTCCCTAGTCTCTCAACACAACATACCCACCCCTTTCTCCTCTTCGTCCCCCTTCGCTCTGCTCTCTTGTGTTTGATCGTGTCGCCTTGAGCGATTTCACCCTGTTTACTTTCTTCGCCTTGTGCTACCCAACAATACTATTTTGTTTTTTGAGTTTTGAGTACGGTTTTAATGACGATGGACTATGAAAATGAAAATAACCGTGATTACGATGGTATGCTCCTTTTCTAGCTCTGTTGCTTTTTTCTTCAGGTGCGAACTTGTTTTCAACTTTTTTATGCTGACCCGAGTAGAAGATGGACGTGACTACCGTCGTGATGAACGCTCGATGTCGCCTCGTGGACGTCGCGAGGATTCTTCCCCAAGGAGGGACCGCGTGAGAAGCGCATCCCCTGGGGGCCGTGGTGGCGAGAGGTATTTTGATCCTTTATTCCTTTTGAGTTATGCGCGACTTGCTAATGTTTGTAGATCTGTTCCTCCTGAGTCGCGCCCTGATGATCGTCGCCCTATGGATGCTGTCTCCACCTCTTCTGAGCGTGGTGGTGAACGCCGTGGTCCTAGCTCCTCTGATGGCTCCCAAAATCCTGGCACTAACCTCTTTGTTACTGGTATTCACCCACGTCTTACCGAAGATGATGTTACTCGTCTCTTCGCCAAGTACGGTGAGGTTGAAAAGTGTCAAATTATGTTGGATCCTCACACCAAGGAGTCTCGTGGCTTCGGGTTTGTCAAGCTTGCTACATTGGATCAAGCGGACAGCGCGAAAGAGCGTTTGCAGGGTGAGGTTTTTGAGGGCCGAACTTTATCTATTGAGAAGGCGAGACGTAGTCGTCCCAGGACTCCTACTCCTGGAAAGTACTTCGGTCCACCTAAAAGAGGTATGTGTCAACCTGTTGGAATATATGTATTCCCTCATGAAATGAAGCCTAGCTGACAGCAAAGATGCAGATGATTACCGCCGTGGGCCACCCGGTCGTGATGATGGTGGTTATCGTGGTGGACGTGGTCCGTCGCGTGGTGGTGGTGGTCGCTTTTACGACGATTATGATCGTGGCTATAATCCTCGCTATGATGATCGTGATCGTGGCGGGCGTGGAGACCGCTACTATAGTTCTCGTGATAGGGGTGATGACTACCCGCCCCGTGGGGTTGACCGCTATGCGTCTGGACGTGATGATAGGTATAGTGGAAGAGATGAAAGACGTGCGCCCAGGGATGCTGGCTATGCTAGCTATAGTGATCGTGATGTCGGATATTCCCGCAGCAATGCTGGTGAGCCTGCAGTTCCCGCCACCACCGGCGGCGAAGGTGGCAGAGCCTATGGAGGTGGCGCTTACCGCGACGAAGCCCGTGGCGATGATCGTAGTTACAGGAGATAGATTATTCAGGCCTATCCAAAGTCACCTACCCTGTAGTTTTTTTTTTTAGTTTTTTTTTTTGATCGGGTACAGCTTTCTCCCTTTTTAACCTTTATTTACACTTTCTAAAAGTCTATCTTTGTATCCCTTCATTTCTCACTTTGTTCCTTATCGTGTGTTTTGTTTTCTTTGATCGGAGGGTCGGGTCTTGTGTTGGAAGAGGAGACTTACCCTCTTCTCATGCGTCTTCAGACTCGGATTAATTCGGCGGTCGGAAAAAAATTGGGGCAGGAAGGGGGATCTGTGTGAACGAGTTCGACATCAACGTGCGACAAGTGATTTTGACAGTTCACACTGGCTCGGTATTTCGTCGATACTTCTCAAAATTCTTCTTTTTTCTTTTCATGGAGCGGCCTATTTGCAACACCGGTCAACTATTCAGATTACAAATATATAAAAAAGCATCGCGACCGCTAGTTGGAAACGAACAAATCATCACTTAATCTTGTCAATTCCGTCCGTCCATCCTTCCGCCCGTCTGGCTTCTTTGCCAGATCAGATATTTCAGATATGGGGACTTTCCGACCATGGCTCTATTCTCCACCATCTCTCTACAGCCCGATTGTCGAGGGCTGCGCCTACTGTGTGGTTCGTCCTTCGTCCTTTTATCTGTCTACTTGTTGCGGGTGTAGGAGATGGTATTTCCGTACCCGCCTTCACACAAAAAAAAAAGAAGCCCTAGCTGCCTACCTATCTACTCAAAAGAAACAAACGCCTGTATCAGATATCGCAATGTGTCGTTAATTATTGTTGTACAACAGAAGCCCCCTGGCCCTTTTCATGGGAGCCTTCTCATCTTGCAGTCATTTCAAATCAGTACATCAAATCAATACAGTGCGATCAATCGGCCGCGCCGCAGTACCCCTCGTGATAGATCAATTCAATTCAATAATTTTTGCTTCAGAATAGCAATATACCAGAAGGACAAATATAATAATCTAACCTGGATCGGCGGACAATGGAGCTAGAAAAAAGAAAAGGAGGAAAAAGGAAACCGCAAGGCTGTCATTTGTCGTTCCTTCCCTTGGCTCGACAGTTATCGCGAGCTCAATTTGCATCGCGAAGCAGTTCAAGCTAGCGAGCAAAGCGAAGCTGGGATTCAAGATTTGCCCATCGTACTATTCAATTAATCCGATCAATACTCATACGATCCATAGTCAAAAGCTAAAGCGCGCGTCGAGGGCTCCAACTTCCCCGGGAGGAATTCATGCCGTATGCTTTATTTTACCCATTTATTCATTACATTGACATCATAGCGCTGATATACAGGTGCATCTTACCCCCCTCTCCGGCGAGCTAGCGCTCAGGTGGGTGGGCGACTACGGTCGATTCAGACTGGTTTCGGAGTTTCATAACATGCAGATGCTTATAACTTTGCTTATATGATACCTCCTTTGATCTCGAAGGGGAGGGGGAAGGGTTGGGGGTGCTCCTGAACTCCATTGCCGGAGACAATGAGGGTCATGATCGACATTCGATATTGCGGATCGTGTGTCGGTGGACTGTTGTTGTTTGCGATTAGTGGAATCTTATTGTAACGATACTTTTGCATTCGAGAACCTACGACAGAGGAATGATGGAATGTCACTCGCTCGAATATCTCCGCTACGGGTGTCGCGGAAATATTTTAATGGGCTGTCATAGATCCTATAATATTATTATTATAGAGCTGCTCGTGCAAGGTCCCTGTGCCGCTGGGTGGGGTTTGGAGTCGTGAGGTTCTGGGGTGACCTAGTTTTCAGTGGAGCAACCCTAAGTTTCCTTGATCGTGAGTGAGATGGTAGGATGAGCAGACTTAAGGGCATATCAGTATAACAGTTTAGGGCTAATGGGAGGAATTGTGTATTTATACGTCATAAGCTCCCAAGAACAGGATGGGCGAGAGGGCGGTGTGGGGGGGGAGCTGTAGTGCTGGTATAATAGGATTTAATAATTTTTCAGTGATCCGAACTTTTGGATGTTCCTGGAGTGGAAATCTGTAGCGTGAGGGAGGAAGGATCTCTCAACTGGGTAGTGAGCTTGGGCGAGCGTTGGAGTGAATCATTCGGATTTTTACTTAAAACTATTAGGGGGTGTTTGGCGCGCCAATTTTGATTTCAAATCGTGATTTGAGACCGTGTCTTTGCAACTTTAACTTAGATTATTAGTTCTATTAATATTGTACCTGGCTCAATTTACAAGCAATAATCTAAGTTAAAGCTGCCAAGACGCGATCTCAAATCACAATTTGAAATCAAAATTGGCATGCCAAACACCCCCTTAGTCTTCTATCCGAAGCATATATTGTACACACTCTGTCCAACTGCTTACTACAAAGTGCTCAGGTAGACAAATCCGAAAGTCATCATGCTTCAGCTAAGACCATCCGATGAGAATCCTGTTTTTACTTTCCCGTCATCAGCGTTCTTTCCAGGCAGCAGGAAAACACCATATTATGGTAACCAGCACAGCGCAACACACGATTCAGACCTCCTGTCCGTACCGTTCCACATTGGTGTCGAACTAATATCTATATTGCTCGGCACTGAAAGACCGATATCGCGCCTGGGAAGAGAAAACGACACAGTTGGAGGGTCATCACCCCCAGCGCGATAGGAAGAACAAAAGAAAGGAAGAAAAAAAATCAATTATCGCCGTAAACCAGTATGTTTGTCGCCCTCCGTGCCGCCAAGGAGGTTGTTGTCGTGCCTCTCGTCTTCGTCGCTGTCTATCTCCGTCGATGAAGAAAAGAGGGGGTGAAAGGCCCCTTATAATATACTTATTTAGAAAACTTTGCTCCTAAACACATCCCACGATAGTCACTCAAAAAATCCCTAAGGAATGCTATCATACATACATCACAAATGTAGGTATCCACAACAGCCCTTTGGACATAATTCTCCCTACACAGTACCCCTGTAAACCGCCGGTACGATACAAAATGTACGGAGGACAGGGTTATGCTGTTAAGGGATCGGGAGAGGAAAAAGGGGAATAAGTTACCTAGTAGAGAGGCTACTTGACAAGTAAAGTTTGTGTCTAACTTGCCCCATAAGTTTTTGACAATCAGCGCAATGCAGAAATGGTCCCTTGAGTCCTGGAAGTCGGGTTTATAGAGGGTAAATACACCAAGGGTAGTGCTTCTCGAATTTGTTTTGATATCTGCAAAATCCACCAGAGACTTTGCACCAATGGGGCGGGACATTTTTTGGGATGTTTAGCGGCCATACTCTGCAGACGTGGAACAAGGAGGGGGGACAGAGCCCTTTTCAACAGCGGTCCGTTATTGCAGGAACGTGGGATGTAAGATTCAAGCCGAACACCATCCACTGGACCTTGAGCAACTCTCTTCCTATAAGTGAATTTCTCTTTTTTTTTTTTTTTTTGAATCATCCATTGCTACTATAACTTGTGAAATGGAATCAACATAAAAGCGCATTTTGACGAACATCAGTTCCAACCCCCTGTGGCGCGCACACGGAGGACTGCCTGTGCCATATATTATGCACCGGAAGATTTATTGTCCAAGAATGGTAGGGAGGGGGTAAGCCCAAAATCTTTGCAAAAACTACTTTATGCCACAAAGTTTCATTAGACCACCACACAAGCAATGTTGGCCACAACCAAAAACACACCAATTGAACTCGAGCCTTCTTAAAGTGATTTAAGCTGTTCCCTATATTCTGTCGGATTGGGCAGTAAAGCAGGCTGCAGCTTGAACAGGAATATTCACCTAAATATGAGGGCATTTTTTATGGTGGAGGAAGCAGATGCAGATAAAAAAGTGAGGAAGTGCAAATATATGGGTGATATGTAACAGGTGCTTGGTGTTCGGGGTGTAGGGGCTTCACAATTATTAGGGCTGAATTTTGGTTTTAAATTTTTTTTTTTCCAGGAGGAATCCCTTTGATATCGTGAGTGATTCTGCTTGCATAATTCTTGGCATAGTTTAACTTTCTGATACAGATAGCGAGGAGATAAAATTAGGTTTTAGTCCTTTATGAGTTCAATCAAGTTTGTTTGTAACTAAATACGAGAGCAAAATATACTTGCATGATTTCACATCGCTCCGGGTTTCCGTAGAAGAAAAGAGAAGCTCCAAATTCTTGCTTAGTCATCGGACCAAAGATGAACAGAGGGTTGAATTCCAGTGGCAGGAAACCACAAGATGATAATAATATATTATTATTATCATACAACGTTGTGTACCGGTAATGTATGATATTAACTCTAGAGACAGGGGTAAAAGGGTGCTGGTTGGGTAGGGTATGTGCCGGTAATCAAGGTGCTTAGTGACATTTGAAAAAAAATTGGCGAGGGAGGGAGGGAGGGTGGCTTACCGGGATTGTGCGATACGACATTGAAGGATTTTCCGGGAATTTGTCCGTCCAAGAACAAATGCCATCAACGCCCTGCCCGCTCCACTTACCTGGTTGTAGCGGGCTTCCTGATATCACACTTGGGAGCGGGTTTTGGGTTTGAGGTTTAGTCAGGTAATCTACCCCTGGAAGGAAGGAAGGTATCATAATTATGATAATATCATAATCGGGGCTAACTTACCTTGAACCCACAGGTATCATATAAGCACCGACAACCTCACTCCTCAAATAGCCACTCCAGGGGCCATAATCCAGCATCCAAGTCATACAACGCACGCAAGCTACAACAGCTTTGAAACCACTACTACAATTCTACCGCCACAACTTCCTAAACGGGACGTTTCCAAACCCTTCAAAAATTTGGTTTCCAAGGTCCCTCACAATGGCAATCTCTCCAAAACCAGGACTAGGCAGCCCCAAGAGCACAATGGAAAAAGTTCTCGGCACCCTCTCCACAACCCAACCTGGGGCCCGTCACTCCCCACCCGAGAGCATCCAACGTCTCACAGACGGTTCAATAATCATCACCGCAAAGCCCATAACGTGCGATAACTTCCTCACGTACGGCCATGTGATTGGTATTCCCGAAAGTGGCAGCATATTGGGGGATCAAACGAAGCCTGTATCCGTGAACCAAGGAAGCGCAAAAAAGTATCCTTGCATCGCCGCCTATGAAACCACCCCGCAGGACCGCCACCCCTCGGACACCAAGATTAGCATATTCGTCTCCAAGCCACGTACTGAGGTTCCGGGGCAATTTGATCTCCGCGTTATGGAGCGTCACCCTTATTCTTCGCAGTTGTTCATCCCAATGGGGGTCAAGGAGGAGGAAGGGTTCAGGTATTTGGTGGTGGTCTCTCCGCCCTGGGACCCGAAACCAAGGATGGATAATGTGGAGGCCTTCTTGATGCACGGGAAGCAGGGGGTTTCGTATGGTGTGGGGACTTGGCATGCGCCAATTGTGGTGTTGGGAAAGGAGGATGTGCAATTTGCTGTCGTGGTTGATACGAATGGGAACCCCCAGGACGATACGGAGGAGGTGGAGATTGGGGGGAAAGTTATAGTGGCGATTCCATGAGAGAGGGAGGGAGATGGGGATGATGTTGGGCTCTTTCTTTGCACAGAGAGAGGTTTGGTGGGGGTGGATTGCCGGATAAAATTAATTATTTGAGGCTCATTTCTTTTTACGGAGCATTCAGAATTATTGTGATGATCGTCTCCTACTGGCCCTGTTTGTGCACGGAAATTCCTGCGGGTAATCAAGCGCCGGTAGATGATTCGACTACATGGGCAATGCTATACCGGTACTATACAACAACCCTTGGCTAAACAGTACTATATGTGGTACCTCTCCACTACATAATACGGATCACCACGTCGCTCGAACCAATCAAGCCACCGACGTGATTTCTTGTGCTTAGTATAAACATAGTAGCGCCACATCAAGATTCGTGGCCCGTCGGCAAAAAAGCCCCCCGAAAAACGCTATCTTTCAGGAAAAGCACTCCCGCGGTTTCTGGAAGCCCACATAATTGGTTAGCCAGGGCCTTGGCTTTTCAAGATTGTGTGGTGCTCACCAGGATCGCTACAAGCATACGGTTGGGAGGTGTGCGGTTAAGTCCCCCATGGTATCAGCATAATTAGCATAGCTTTTCGGGAACTGAGCTGTGGGTCAACATTCCTGCCAATGGTGTGCTACGGGGTTTGCTAAGGCTTACTGCATTCACCCGGCAGTTTTGGTTTGGAGTGGGAAACGTCACGGTAAATGTTTTTCCATGTCAAGCCCTGCCATACAAAAGTGGTGCAAACACTACCTTAGCTTTGTGTCTGTTTGGCGAGTATTGTAGACCGTATTTATTGCATTTAGTGCGCTACACGCATCGTTGGCGGTATTGCCGTGTATGTAATAGCCTTTTAGTCTGGGGGGTTCTATGGGGTTGGTGAGACTTTCTGGTTTAGAGTTGGTAGCGGCGTGATTAGATAATTGGAATTGAATAGGAGGCTTTTTGGGGACTTCTAGATCACCCTGAGATGGCGTTTGTTCTCGGGATTTTGGGGGCCAAATGTACAATAGATTGTAGCTGTCACCGCTAGGTCCTCTTCTGCCTGTATGGACCAGGGGAGATTCTCTTTCCAATGTGATGCACTGGGAAGCTGGAGGTGATTTGGCACCCTCTGGGCGTTGCTCCGCAAGTAAGAAGAGTGGCTTGTGCTACCCTAGTTTGACAGAAGTCTGCTTTCTTCTATAGCGCCTACAGTCCCGACAAAGGACCACCAATATCTGCAGAACAATTTGAGCGGGAAACAATAGATAGCATATGAAGGATTCTGATACGGTCGGTTAAAGCTATGTATGGCAGCTAACTAATGTATAAAGAATCAGATCTAGCTAAAACTGGTTGAGGAGATTTGGATGTCTGATCGTTGAATGGATCCGTAAATCTCCTATCATTTCTAACTCCACATGATTGCTTTTAGGTCACTCCCTCAAGCTTGGCTGTAGGCTTGAGAACATTTTATCTCCTAATGTTTTGCTGACCCGGTCGCCACATCCATGGAGGGTCCGGCGTGCTCTCTCCAATCCTTATACTGGATTCTTCTAGAGATAGATATCCGGAATCTGTAGATGTGAATCATTTAAAATCTACTCGGGAAGTGGAGCATAAGCCCACCCTGTATTTCTGCCCCGAGAAAAATAACCCCTCTCCAGGGATCAACCAGTATCTTAGCGAGATTCGCGGATAGGGATTAACTCGGATATATCCCTGATATTCTGAGGGTAGCAACATCCTTCCAGAAAACTTGGATGGCCTATAAGTCTAACTTCGGGTCTTCTCAGAACGCCCGGGCTGCAACGGGAATGGTTCCGTAAGACATTTAACGTCATTACCCGGTTTTGCGTAGTTGAAGTCGGGTGAATCAAGAGTACAAGTCTAGCTCTTTTTACAAAGGGTCAACAGGAGAGTCACAGGGGACTCCTCGTTGCACTAACGCCCCAACAGCCTGCAACCAGAACCTCCGCATCCATATAATAGCCCATTTTTAGGAGGCAAGATTTGTTATTAGAATCTGTAGAAAAAGACTGAAAGGTGGAGAGCAGTGAGAGAGAGACTGCAGTTATCTCCAAGCTTCCGAGTGATCGAGCATGATTGCTCCGATATTAGAGTTTTCACGACATGTGTAAACGTTGACATGAATTGAACGGAATACTAGCGTATGTGTCAACAGTCTCTGCGTCTGCATGACTATACTTGTGTGATGTGTTATCTTCACTACTATTGTTTATAGTTATGGGGGTCGAAGGAACCTTGGGTGGAGAACTTTCATGCAGATCCCGGGTGTGTGCTTATATTCTTGCCTGAATAGTCGTGTCCGGCCTAAAAATCGGGGCCCGAAAGGGGAGAGCAAAGAGTTTGCAGTGCGGAATTATCAGGATGGAAAGTGCCTGGAGAACCATGTGGTGAAGAGAGCATAAGGAAAAGACATATCAGGAGATACACATCCCCTGACGCATGGACAAGTAGTTTACTTTACAAGAGCATATCTCCTTGGATAGGTCAACCGCTTTCTAAATAGGTTATGCTCGTAGCTGAGAAAGATGATGATCTTGATCCATATAAGTCATAGACTAAAAGGCTCTCAACAGAGAATACTGGTGAAGATGCAGTCTGTTGGGGTTCCTACTTCATTCGAATACACCATAGTGTGCTATCTGCGTATTAGACGGTGCCTAGTAAGTATTTCTGTGGATTAGTCCTAACAGCTTGATTAAATGATAAGAATTTGGATAGAGAACGACATCAAGGAGTACAAACCAGCTGTTCACAAAGATGATGTGGCAAAGTCTCTCCAAGCCCCCGTCCACATACTTCCCGGGGCAAATAATTTGACTAAGCTCCAAGAGAAGGTACACTAAGTATTAAACAAGAGAATAAGGGAGATAATAGTCATTATAAAACCCACCCCTCCCTAACTAGACTTTAGTTAGAAAGGGATTTAAAAGACATTACCAAATCATTTTATGTGCACAAAGCGATCTCCACATCAACCAGAGACACGAGAGAGGCTCTAAAGAAACGAACGCTGAGGGGAATGAAACTCTGGAATAATAATCCCGAGTGATATATTTTTACTTTGGGGGTCGAAAGTGGTGCCTTGGATCTCTCTTTGGGGCACTTTGGCATACCTTTTGTTTTTGACCCTCTTGAGCGAGCACTCAACTTCCCTAGAGGTGGCAGGCACACCATAACCTAGCGCATAGCTGGCCCACGGCTGCTGAGTCGTCTACCATCCACTGTTAAGGGTGTTCAACATACAGCACGTACGTACGGTCTGCAATATCACCGGAAGGTGGAACAAGAAACTCAACCTCTAAGCCCGGCAAATATATTCTATGGCATCCACAATATTTAGGTACAAGCCATCTTACAGATGCGCCTATCATTACGCTTGAGCACATGTTCATGAATACCTCTGTTTTTTCTCTTTCGTTCAGGGCATTTGTCCTTCTGATGTAGCATGCAAACTCTGGAACGGACGTTACAAGCGAACAGAGGGAGGGAGGGAGGGAGGGAGCATGCCCTTCCGGACCGAACACAGGTGCTGTCATATTTTTTCCCTCTATTCACCTTGCGGCATCTGCACAAGTTCTCTCTGTAATATAATTTCACGCATCATATGCTGCAAGAAAAATAGAAAATTCTGCCACCATATATTAAAAAAATATACATGTAATCAGTTCAGAATAAGGAAAATATCTGCTATCAGATACTCTTTAGTCAATCTTATAGTAGATGTAGAAGCCATTGGTATAAGGTAATTGAATGCCTAAGGGGGGTTAAATTGATTTAAATATTATATAAGGTTTTAGGAATATATTATGCAAGCATGATTCATCTCTTTTTTACCCATATCCTGCAACGTGCTTTTTATTCCATCAGGCGTAAGGGGGCACCACCCCCTACACCACCATTTAAGAATATGACAGCATCTGTATTTGGTCCAGCAGTAATAGCTTCACGGACAGCGAAAGGCGAGGAGACAGGGCAACCAGAATAGAAGTGCGTCACTATGATTAATGCAAGCGCTCCCAGCAAATAAAGACATTTGCGAAACTAAAAGCAATAAAGCACTACTAGGTGTGTCGTGGTTGATGGGGATTATTTCCTTAAACAGCAGTTTTGACCAAAACTGTTATGTATAACCGTTTGACTGTTTGGCAAGTGCTCCTCACAAACTATATTTTGAAGAAATTTAAAAATGGTAGTTACAAGTAGTATTGGGATAATATTGGGATAGGGTATGGTGGGAGGAGGTGAGAAGGGTGAGCTTGTTACCCCCGTTTGCGCAACTCACCAATCATATATATCAAAATCGCTATTACCTGGTCTCGAAGCTACAAAATGGAGACTTCACCTGTGGTTTGCCCACGGAAACCAATTTGAAATTAATCATGGTGAGCAGGCGACAAATTCACACCTCTCACCTTCTTGCACCATACGGTAGTAGTGAAGGAAGAATTGGCACCTTTTTTAGCCACCATATTTGATTATTCAATGATACTGCCTTTGGCTCTTGTTTTTGGGCCTCTGTGGTTCGCTTTTTAACCTAACTTCTACTCCCTCCTCGCTACAAAATCAACAATGTTCGGCGTAACATAGGGTGTGAATGGACTCATGATGGCCAACGTAGAAGCTCGCAATTATCCTGTGTTCATTACGAATTCGTTGATATTCCAGGGGGATAACCCGCTCACAAAAATGGTAAGAGAAAGAGGAATTATGGAGGCATGAGCGAGCACTCGTGATATATTTTCCCTTTCGCTCCCTTAGCTTCTTTTCGTTTCTACACCTGCAGTATCACCTACTTTCTGGACAGATCGCAGAACAAACTACCTTACTCAAAACTTTCCCGCATTCGAGTCCCGTTTGCCATGACCATTTTATCCTGCCTAATTACCTGCGTGATGAGACTTTGCCCTCCACAACTGAGGAAACCCAGGCCACCGAGCGCACCAATTGTGACCCAAGATAGCAGCTCTACTAAAACTGGGGGAGAGGGCAGAGGAGGCCTGACAGTACTATTCTTATAAACATGGTTTATAGCAACGGTCCTTGTAAACTACAACAAATCAGGAAGCCCCTAGCTTGCCTTTAGTTGAAAGTAAATTTCCCAATGACGGAATACACAGCACTCTCAAGAAAGTTCTAGGGGCGCCGGGATTTTCCCGGAGTACTGCGATGACCCGGGGGGGTGGTGCAAAGTACTTTAAAACAAAGGAAACAGTGGGTTCATCTGGTGAGCCACACTCTGCAACAAGATGTGAGTATGATATATTCAAAAATACTGCCGAAGTTTCTAAAGCGAGATCTTAAGCTATCCAGTCTTGCATCAGATATTCCAGCTCAACAAGAAAATATCCATCTTGCTACAAGTCTGGCATTACTTCGGGTTATTAATAGATAGCGCGGCGATAGATTGAGGGGAATAGAATGTGAACGAAATGTGACTTGGACGGTATGGGGTAGCTGTAGGAAAGGTATGGTAAAATAGCCTTCGTTCTCTTGTTCGGCAATATCTAAACGGTAAAGACAAGAGTGTTTATAAAAACATAATGAAATCACCCTGATCCCTCTGTGGATCACCACACATATCGCTTTGTCTGTGCGCATGTCCCCATTCGCTTGTCTACTCCCGTGATAAAAAAGGAACGGCATGTCTGGAGAAACTTCACCGTCAATCACAATGACTCCGGAACAAATGAGACCGCTTACCTTACAATATTCCTGAAAGGTCCATGATCGACCGCAGCTCACTATCTTCCTCTATTAACTCTAATAGTGCCTTTGGCTAATAATTTCATGAGTCTTAAGGAAAGGTATTTCCGATAGGATAAAACTGTTTACTCCCTAGAATTCTGGTTTCGAGATACTCGAATAGGTCACTACAGTTTGCGTGGGGTTTTGAAATATACCCGCGGCTCATTACATGGTGGACAGGTACCCGAGCACTACAAGCGCACCGGTACAGTATGGGCTAACCTACTGGTACTGGTGCGGTACCGCAAGTGCTCAAATAAGTTCAAATTTATTGTAGCTAACTTCCATATTAGGGAAAATATCCCAGGACGTTGCACTCGCCTCTCCTGCCGGTAGTGAGGCGCCGGGCATATTCCTTTTGCTTTCTCAGCTGAGGGCTGAATTTGAGGTGTTTCCCCCTCTCGCAGCCGAGAAGGGGAATTCCAACGTCCCAGGACATTTTTCCTCTACGATTACCGGTATTTAAGTAGCCCCGGTGAAGTGCCAAAGACCCTCCCACCCCAACTCCCGGGAAACAGCGATCGAACAAGTCACGACAAGGTCAGTCCGTTCAATGTCACATTATCCCTCCAGCTAGCTAGAGCATTGAAGACCCACTTACTAAATTCACAAGAACAGAGTAATCGTCCATGCTCACGATATTTAGCAAACTTACTATTAGGGCTACTCCTCATGTGGCTTTGATAACCCCTTCGCTTGGACACCCGATCCAATGCCGCTACACCGTACACAGCTCGGAGGAGGTAACGGATGGGACAGCGAGTTACCGAATGAGCATTGAGGGAAAGGAGAACCCCTCAACAGATTTCCAAAGAATAATTCTATTGGAAATGGTAATCTTGCTCTCACGGACCTACTTGGGTATAGCCTGATTGCTTGTGGGGAGGTGGAGTCAGGCTTCAGCAGGATGAAAGCGTCGTTCAAGTGGCCCAGAGGATACATTTTCTCGTCGGTAATAAATCAGTGGCCTCTTTCTATCAGCCCCTTAGATCGACGAATGCACCAGTTCGGGGCAAAGTTTTATCTCAGCACTGTGATTGAGGCTGTACTCGACAGGAAGTTCGACGCTCAGGAAGCGGTATTGAAGGAACAAGCCAGGGCTGAGCTCCATCAACTTAGTCTGGAAATTCGTAATGATCATCTACAGGACTGGCTGAATCGCAGTGGAAAGGGCCAGGATGGTAATGGGCGCTGATTGAGTTTCCCTCTTTTTTTCTCCCTTTCGCGGTGTTGGCGGGGCTTTGGAATTGTTTGGCGCATCGAATTATTTTTACCTCCGTGGCTTACTACGCTGACAATTCGTGCCGTTCCAAACTATTAATACCTTGGCCACTGCCAAAGGGCCACGGTTCCCCCCACTAGGTCGTGAGTGGGAGCCGTCTCAGGCTAGTAGACCCCCGGCCTGAGGGCGGAATAGTATGTTTGTTCGTAGCAGTCTTTAGAAGCCGGACCAACTTCGTGGGGTGGGACCCACCGCCTATGTTGGTGTTGTTCGGGTGCCTACAATTTCTATTGGCTGTACGGAGATGTTATAACATAGTAGAAAGGTATCTTATAGGCCTTGTGTTGACGGCTTTACAGCTTTTACGGATTTTATATGGATTACTGACTTAGTGGGGGGGACTATTTCGGCTTTGAGTAGAGAATATCCCGCAAATTTTGTAGGTATTCTACGAATTATTTCGGCTTTCTGTAAAGAAAAGAAAAGAAAAGACCATACAACCCGTCCGGGTTTCGCTAGGGTGCTGCGGCTTGGTGAAAAGTTATCCTATGTCAGGTCCTATTTATCATTCCATAAAATGCGCTTTTGTTGCAAATAAAATATTTTGACATTGCACTTTTTTGGTTACAGTTCAACCTGCAGGCATCCAACTAGATTTTTGCTTTGATCGCCACTACCACAAATCAGCTACCATATGGATATAGCATCTCCATTGTGCTCTCTAGCCAAAGGGGTTCAAACTTTAACAAGGGATTATATTTTCAAGAAAAGTAGCGCCCTTTTATATCCTGGTGCATGAAACAGGGGCTTCAGTTTTATACAAAAAGATTATATAACTTTCAGAGGGTTGGCTTTGCACGAAGACGATACAGACCGTTTGGTCGGGGGAGCAACCCCTGACTCCAGGAGTCTCTTTATGGCCTCAAACTGCCGTTTCGAGGTACTTTGGAGCATCACCCCCCCCACCTGTCGAGTGATAGTATATGAACGGGTCTGGTCGGTGAGGTACATGGGGTGTTAATGTTATGGAACTCGGCAACAGGAAGATTGGTGAGGGGTGGTTTTGCAGGCCTTTTCGGAAGGCCTTTTCTGAACCTCCGGACGCCTCCACCTGCTCCCCAAATAATCACACCCTCTAAGCTTCTACGGTATTAATTTCTAATTGCCCAACCTGGAGACCTGCTTTCTGAAAGAGGCGATTCGTACAGCAGTGGGATTTCCCCCAGCATCTGAGCTCTCTCTCTCTCTGTAGAAGATCAGCTGCCGTATTAACTGGGATAATTGGACCTCTCTCTGGGACGTTGGAATTGCCTCTCCTAGTAATGTCAAGTTGCGGTTTTCTTTTTACCTGTCTCAGGGCAAGGCTGAAAGCCGGTCTGTTTTTCGCTGCTATGATATTCCCCACATTTATCCCAAGAGGGGGGTTTCCGGACACCGTCGCGTAGGGTCTAATTGTCTCTCTGTTCCTACTTGGAACGAGATCAAGTCCACGGGTGCGCAGGCAAGAACTCTGAACACCCCGGCTGGACGCTGAGAATGGTTGGAACTCGTACAAAAGATTTCGCAAAAACTTTCGTCTGGCCACCCGCAAGCTTGATCTCGCCCCCAAGTACGCTATCACCAACCAGCAGAACTTCCCCCAGGCAGAAACAAGGTGATTCTTCTTATCAGTTATCCCCAAACTCCATATCGGACAGGGCCCCAACATAATCCAAACCAGCCAGCCATTCCCACCGATCCGCATTGAAGCTCCGTTCTCTGATAGAACGAAATCTAAGGAGACCAAAAATTTGCAGTTGCCATGACAAATTTCCATAAGGAATCCATTATCATTATCGCTGACCCTCACCCACCTGCCCGGCCGGATAACACATTTTAGGATCCAAACTCCAGATAATTCCTATTTCCCTATTTCCCGCCAATTACAAATATATCACCATATGCCCACTCCTAGGAGAAACACGACAGGCGCCGCCCCCCGCCCCCACCTCCCTCTTCCAGGAAACTGGAATGATACGAGCATTTCATCCCCGATCTACGGGAGATCTCCAGAAAAAAAGGAGGGGTTGCTAGTAGTCAGGTTATAACAACGGCAAATCCCGGAACTTTTATGTTTCAGAGGATAGAACATAGCGATACTAGTATCATCATGCGTGCAGAAACAGGTGCCCCATGATTTTATGATTGGGAAAAGAACCGGTGAACACACCCAGAGCTTATATACATATGCGAAGGAGTTGGTTTTTGGGTAGGTGTATCCATGACACCACCACCACCACCCTTCGATAGGATGGAGGATGCGTAAATAACTCATAGTGCAGATAACTGTATAACACTGAGGTAGTTAAATGACTGGAGGTAAAGTTGCTCGCAATATTTTCTTTCTTCCATGTTGGTTGTGGGTTCTGGGAGTAAAACTCCGGGTGATTATACACCCAAGGACATCTGAATGTAAAAAAATAAAAAAATAAAAATCTTCCATATAATCACAACATTCCGTAGACCTACGCACCGGGCTCCTGGTAGTTCCATCAAAGTGGCAACATTATATGGTATGGTCTTTGGGAGATCCAGTGATCAAGTGTACGTACATTCCGGTATCCTTGGGGACCGGAAATCTGGTATCTACGGAGGACCAACATGTGCTAACTCCAGTTCCCCAAGCTCTATTCAGCACCCACATAGTGGGGGGAGGGGGGGGGGGGGGCAGCTGTAAGTGGACTGATCAGTACATCATGCTGGCAGCAACAGAAACCCATGTAGTTAGTTAGTTCTAGGGGGTGGTACAAGGCATAGTGTGAGCAGCTGGCTTGCGGAGTTGGGAGGTCAGCCAATATACCACTGGGTTTCAATTAACCTCTTATCAATTGGTCCGGGAAGCACTGTTACTCGAATGGTGAGGATATGAAGAATACAGTACCGGCAGTTGAGAAACCAGCTTTATCAAAATGCATTTATAATGGCAAACGATAGATGATACATGAATGCAATTTAAGTCTAATCCCGAGCTGCTGCACCACACGACTTGGTATCCCAATAATGTGGTTCAATTGCTATGAGATGACTGTAGTCCATACGAAGTTTCACGAACATGTTTAGGATCAATAATTGTTAGATATCCAACCGCCACTTTTGTTGGAGCCGGTACTAAGCATTGCTCTAGAACTTGAGCATCCTACAAGTGCCAGGCTATATGTTTTCGCACACATCAAAGTGGCTTACCGGCAAAAAAATCCTTAGAAACTGGTGAGGTCACAAAGTGGTGTGTGCGAGAAAACATATAGCCTGTGCCTTGTATAGCATCAAATACTCATAATCGCTGGATTCTCCCTCCGCTAGGTCCTCATAACTAATACATTAGCCCCATGAGGATATAATCCAGAGGTAACCCCAGGGGATTAGTTCAGGATAGGTAGAAATACCCCATAAACGGAGAACCGGAGGCCATTTACCGGAAGCAGATAAACGAACTTGCGTAACCTGTCTGCGTCATGTCTCTTACGCACATCACACAATATCTCCAGACTACAGTCACACTTCGGGAAGAGGAAGTGGGTAATTTCCCACGGAAAGTGAGGGGGAGATCCTTACCTCAAAGGTTCCATGAATTTCCGTTTCCCATCAGGGCGCTTCATGTTGAGCAGTTCAACTCCCAGATCATACCTTATCGGGCGCTGCCTTCCTACACCTTGCTCGAAGAAGATATCCAATGTCGAGAGTTATAACTATACCACAAGAAATCCACCCCTTTCGCAAAAGTATTCGAGTGAGAACCGATGAGTCCCCTCTGCTCGTATATCTCTTCTTCTATCCTCCACCGTCAGTTGAGTGTGCCTCCTCTCCCCGGTCCACCAGGTTCGCAAAACCCCAAGTTTCGTCGTCCTGTAGAAATTACCGTAGTAAAACAAAGCTTATTGTGGCCCTAAAATCCCAATAAACCCGGTATCATAGATTCCGTCAAACGGAGTCTTTTGAAAATGATCAGGTCCTGCAATAGCAACATCCCTAACACCAAGACTATCAATATCAATTAATATAAACATCTCTCTCTCTCCGTTCCATCCTTCCGCCTTTCCATAGAAACCACGCCGGGTGGGTATAACTACTCATCTTAAAACTCCCCTACCCGCCGAGTAATCTCCCTGATGTATCCGTCGCGATCTTAGCACACAAACCCACTCAACCCCCAATAGAAATGAGTCCGTCGCGGCCCGAAAGTGCAATTTGACCATGACCATCACTTTCCAACCGAACTTAGATACAGCCCCGTGGGAAAAGATCCATCAATGGGAGAATCGCAGAGGATAGAAATTTTTCGTGGCTGATAAGATACCATAATATCATACTAAATTATCTAGCTCTAGGGTTAGGGTGGGGGGGGGGAGGGTTGTAGTGTTTTATTTAGCAGGCAAACGAGCGCCTGCGGCAGACAAGTACAGCTGTCTAGTAGCGGCATTAGGTGTTGAATAAGGGGGTGTCCGAGGAGCAGTTCTACTCCCCACTGCATTATGTGATACAAAAATATCGTCAATATTTACCGTATTGCCCGGTCTAAAAATATACCAATCCTCTGAAAGGGACACATGAATAGCAGAGCAAGCCACGATATACAAACTCAATTCCACCAGCATAGCACGCACCGCCAGCTCGCTCCCGAAGCAGTGGCCACGGAGCAGCATTTATCCCTTCCCCATGGTTACTACATCGTGCGATACTACCACGTATGTACAGTACTCGCTCCACACCGGATCACCCTACCCCCAACAGGCAACCGGCCAAAAACGAACACAAGTAAACAAACCAGCCCAAGACACCGCGCACCAAAGGAAAAAGGCCGGTTTGCTCCCGCCTCCGCCCCACCTTGTACTCCACAAACCAGTTCACCCAACCCGGTGCTCGGTACCATCACATTCTCTCACTCGACTATCAAACCGCAGTTTGAAAGAAAAAAAAATACAACAGCAAAAAATTAAACTTTCCTTCGAGCCCGTTTGTACATGGCACGCAAACTTGGTTCCGGCCAATGAATTACCTGGCCTAGAGGCCTGCATGGGTGGAAAGGGGGGGGGCCTTGTTAGATGGGCTTATTTTCGGGGTTTGTCGAGGGCAAACTTTGGTTATGGTGCTTTATATCATGGTTAAGTAGGGTCTGTAGAAGGAGAGTAGGTTTGAACAAGCCATGGATGAGATAGGTTTACAAGCGTTGGTTGGGGACGTTGATGTTGGTACTTCGGCGTTCAAGCGTGAGAATGGTGGGGTTGATGGAGATGTTGGGAAGAGAATGAAGGGAGAAGTTGATGGTGGCGGTGACTGCAAAGGTGTGTATTTCTCAATATTCTCTCTCTCCCCATGTCTTCCCCTCAGTATCTCCCCCTCTCTCCTCCCCGGGTCTCATATTCTATTTGCCTCACTCTACTGAATTCATTTCGTTTGGTATGGGTGGCGCCCAGGATAATGATGGAATCTGATGATGTTTTGGGGTGATCAGGAAATGGTGACAGCGGGCGCCTTGCTCTGGTGGTGGAAAGCGGATCTTTACCGCCCCAGGTTGTGACGAAAAAACGAAAACCTCGAGCGAGGACGAATAATCCCAAGGGTGGCTGGACTCAGCCTGAGGACGACACGATACTCGACGGTAGAAAGAAGAACAAAAGCTGGCAGGAAATTACAAACGCTGTTAACTTTCTCAAAGACGGCAGTAAAGCTCGAACATTGACGGCCGTAAGGTTGAGGTACCAGAAAGTGCTCAAGGACAGGAGTGTCGAGCTCACACCAGAGCAGGTTAGCACATTCCCCCTCCCCCGCCTCTTCCTTCCTTCTAATACCCACATCCCCCGCTTTGAACCCCTCCCCCTCTCCCTGTGCTTTCACTTATTGTATCACTTCCTCCTCCCCTCCTTTTTTTCTTTTTAATTTTCTCCATCTGGTAGGCGCCCCCGGCTAACATTCTCGAGTCACAGCTCGAGCACCTCCGGCAGGCAAAGCGAGACGTAGAGGGAAGCGAAAAATTCCGTTTCGTGGCTGAGCGCTTCAAGGAGTTATCCAAGATAGAGCTCTCCCGGGCCAGCTGTCAAAAGATCCTCAGCACAGCCGAAAAATGCGAACTCCCACCAGCAGCTAAAGTGGACCCAGAGTCTGACCCATCCTCTTCCACTACTGCCGGTACCACATCCTCATCCTCATCCTCATCCTCATCTTCATCAGCAATACACACCACTACAGCTACCACCACCACCTGACACACACACATCCATCCATCCATCTATCCACACCCAAGACAGGGATCAAGAAGGTGGGAAAAGGGAAAAGGGAAGGAGGAGGGGGGAGGGAAATGCCACCATCATTCGTTCGATTTTCACGATTTCTCAACCCCACTTTCTCACTAATCTCCTACCTATCCCGGCGGAGAGCCCTTATGTGTGGGCGCTTGGTATGCTGTGACAGACCTCTCTAAATTGCTGCAGGACCTTTCACTTGCTTTTATTTTTCACTCTGGGATAGGCTGATAAAACGGTCTGCGTGATGAGACATACAGACAAAAGTGTATTGGATAAAGGTGGGTTCGTGGGGAAATGGTTGGGGGGGGTTGGAGGAGGGGGGTGGACGGATTTATGTCATTAATGAGTTATAAATTATTTTCTTTAGAAAAGGAGTGGGGAAAAAAAAAATGAAAAAAAAAAACCCCCCCCCCCATTAGACCAGAAAATCATGGCCCCTTTCGTTTCCATTTTTCCCATATTAGTTAGGTGTATTTTTAAGAGGTGATATGTACGGATCTAATATGGTAAGAATGCTACACATCACGAAAAGAACCCCCCTCGAGAAATTACCGTATTGATACATTTTTTTTTTCCTATTAAGAAAGTACACCATGATTTATCAACTCCCCACTACCACATCCACACTCGAAGGAAACACGGTGAGAGAAAGGTAAAAAATAAGGAAGAAATCTTTTGACTTTATCCCTCTTCTTTCCAGTAGTGATTCCCCCACTCAGGGGAGAAAAATAAAAGCGAAAAGTAAAATAAAAATAAAAATAAAAATAAAATAAAATAAAATAGAAAAGAATTCCCCACCACCACCACCTTACCCATGATGCCTACCATAGCTATGGGTTCACCTTACCCTTCCTCTTTCCGTCCGGGTGCTTACCTGCCTGCAGCGGGATATCCATCTGTTAGCCCCGCGGTTACCATCATACTCGTTAGTACACATGCCATCACCCACCCAACCCACCTACCTACCTACTCACCCACCCGCCGTCGTCGCTCATGGGGTCGAGTATCGATAGGATAGGAGAGCAAAAAAAAAAAGCCGGTGGGTAAAAAAAAAAGCCCCCTCTCTCCACAATTTCATATAATCCCCCATAGCTAGACTTCCTAGGAGAAAAAAGATTTATATCACGCCGATAATCAACTCCGACCTTTTTCAATTGGCGGAAGAGAGATACAAGAATGTTTCAAAGGATTTCAGTCCAGGTGGGCGCAGATTAACAGAACGCCTCCCACCAGAATTTTCCACCTCAGGTAAGACATGAAGGAAGGAAGGAAGGAAGGAAGGAAGGAAGGAAAGTTACGTTACTATGATAGTAAGAAAGGAGGCAAAAAAGTCGGAAACCCCTCCCCTCCACACATCCATCCACCAGTCCAGTCAGGAGAAACAGAGCAAACCAAAACCAAAAACCAAGACAAATCCAAACAAACACACAAACAAACAAACAAACGCAAACTTTTACACAAACTCAACAACCCATTTACCTACAGGTACAGCGGTAAAACCATAAACCCTCATCACAACCCCTCACTCGACATTCGCACCCAGCCCAACAGGTAAGTGTATGATACATACTTAGTATCATACAATCATACGCGACCCCAACCAACCCACCGGTTTCCCGCCGGTACTTTCCATAAGCCTCAAATCCACGAAAGAGGCAAAAAAAAAGGAAACGTTCCACAAACCTATTAATACAAGTACAGATACAGGTGCAGGTACAGGTACACAAGGGCGAGTAACGGTACAAGTTCACTCTAGCACAGCACAGCACAGCACAGCACACATCAAAGTACCGGTAACCGGTAACTCGAGTAGGTACAGTTACTGTACCATACAAGTACTCGAGTACACAGAAGGGGGGAAAGGAAGGGGGGGGGAGGGAAAGGAGAAAAAGAAAAGAAGAAAAAAAAAGGGAAAAGGGAAAAAAAAAAACTACCGTACCGATCCGCCGACCGACCGCATCCCACCACCGTCGGCGCCTTTTTCGTGTTACCGAGATATGTATGCAGATTAGCCTATTCGCTCCTTTTTTTCCCTTTTTTTTTTTTGCTCTTGCTGTGTTAGAATTATTTTTTATTTTTTATTTTTTATTTTTCTCCTTTCCTTCATTGGCGGGCTGGGCGGGCTGGGCCGGTTTGGGCTTGAAGTGGTGGTGGTGGTGGTTGTGGTGGCACTCGCCTGATCTGAATGCTGAATGGATGGGTTCTGAAGATGGGGGAGAGAGGGGGGGGGGGAGATGCTATTAATACTTTTTACAAGTAACTCGAGTTACGGTGAATCCAATAGGCCACGACTCCAGGCTACGACTGGAAAGGGAAGAGGAGGAGTAAACACTATGATACATGCATAATACATCATATCATAGGTTTCAATTTTTATTTTTTTTATTTTTTTCACTCTTCTCTTCCTGAGACATTGTGACCGGCTTGGTGACCTCGGTGGTTTGTACGTATCTTTTTGGGAACAGGAAGGCTTGGATGATGGGTGTGGGTGGGGGGTGGGGTGCAAGAGACTTGATGCTGATGGGTGGTTCTAGTGAGATGGAATCCCTGGAAGGGTGTTTTTTTTTTTATCGGTTACTTGCATGTATCGGTACTTGATCCCGGGAGGGGGGAAGTGATCCGGATTGGAAGGGAAGGGAAGTGCATATGGTTGAACCATCAGCTTTTGTTTGCTAGAGTTACCGTAAGGCATTGTAATTGTGGATGGAGGAATATTTCTCCACAATTCACCACCACCCAACGTACAGTACAGTACAGTACAGTACCGTGCTGTATGATATCTGTTCGCATGTCCACGGGTGCCTGTGCTGAACTTGACTGACTGACTGACTGAACTGAACTGAACTGATGGACCCTCCCTCCCCCCCCAAAACGGCAAATCTCCTACCCCGTACTAAATGAACAAATAAAAAATACCAAATCACTAACCGCACCGGTGGCACAGCTTATGATAAGACACCACAGTACGAGTACTAGTACTGTACTCTACTGTACCTACCTTATGGTATTATACATACCGATGCAAGCATAGTGGTAAAAAAATACTTCTATGAAGGACCCACAACAACCTTCCCCAAACCCTTCTTCATCCAATCCCCCAAATTCCACAACAGGCAAAAAAAAACACCCCAACAAGCCAACCCTATCACTACTTATTACTCGAGCACTTGTATCATACAGAACCTGTTGCATGCATGCATAACTTAGCCCAACGGTACTATACTCGAGTACAGTACTGTACCACCACCACAACCAGCACTCCCTCCCCACCTCTTTTGTATGATACCGTACCGGTGTGCCTCGCTTAACAAAAAAAAAAAAAAAAAAAAAAAAAACGCCCTGGAATGGAGCAACCAAACTTGGACAAAACTAAACCACTTTCCACCAAGCCTCAACTTTTCCCAATCTAGAAAAAAAAAATTTCACACAGGTTCCGGAAATCGGTCTGTAGAACCCCAGCAACCGACCGACCGACCGACCGACTAACTTACTGTATCATATATAACCCGCGGAAACCGAACCCAAATCAGGAGAGAAAGAGAGAGAGAGAACGGGCATGGTAACCAGATGATGCATGAGAAGGAAGGATAAAAAATAAAAATAAAAAGAATAAAAAGAATAAAAAGAAAAAAGGTTTTCCCAAGCAAACAAGCAAGCAAGCACACGTAAAATATATATACTTTTCCACCGATATACCGGTGGAAAACAAAAAGTTACGTGACCGTCGGAATTAGATTTTCCCGGTAAAGCGCATTATTGCTATCCATCGTAGTTAAACTGTGATAGCTAGCTAGCTAGCTAGCTATCGCTATGATACACAAAGACTACATACATAACACACACATACGGCAAATGTTCTATGCTGGTTATCATACGTACGATAAAGGCACTGTAACCGTGCATTTCCGCTACAAGTAACCGCGCTTGTTATCATTACCGTACTGTACTGTACAGTACTGTATCATACTCCACATACAATACAATACAAGGTATGATATGGTATGATTGAATACCTTGCGCCTTGTATTAATAAATAATGGTTGTAATTTTAAAACTTATTTTATCATTGTGAAGAGAAAAAAAAAGGCTACCTCTTCGTTCACAAGTAATAATTGTGCTCTCTCAGATTATTAACTCTTACTTATAAAGGAGGAGGAGGAGGAGGAGGAGGACTTCACAGGTTATATATATCCAGACTATTCACACCGGGTTATTGCAGTTATGATACCGCAGGTACAGTCTACAGTACAGTACAGTACAGTACACGGGTGTCAACAAAAAGTCAAATAAAAAAATCAGGAACCCATTGCTAATGCCACACACACACACACAAATCTGTGAAAAACAAGGGTCATGTTTACCCCTTTATGGACGGATGGATGGACACCCGAGTGGAGGAGTATGATACCGGCACCGGTACCTTAGGTAGGCAGGTAGGTAGGTAGGTATGATAAGGTATGATAGGTGCTTCTCCGTGCTATCTATCATAATAATAATATTATTATTATTATCATAACTATATATTATTATGTCGTGAAGCATCTGAAGGAATAAAAGGGGAGAAAGTATGATAATAATATTATGATAACTTAACAACGGGGCAATCTAAGCCGTTGAGATTCCCGTGCGCCCCCCCCTTGCCCCGATTTGGTTACTACGGGTAAAAAAATCTATTTGATCATCGTTGGATGGCATAATACCGGTTATCATATGATAGCTTAACGAGCGTGCCTATCATATTTATCAAAAACTCGTATCGTAGTCTAAATTACAGGCTCATCAAAACTCCCAAACACAGCCACCCCGGTCACCAAATTCCTCTCTCCGGGTACTGATGGGGCAATCATACCATATTACCGCTATGATATGATTTTGTGAAAAGAAAAAAGGAAAACACACCAATGCATCAGTTTCCCGCAATATTTCGTCATCTGTTATAATAATAATATAGTCGTTTATTTCCACACCCGTAAGATATCATCAGGGTAAACTTTTACAAGCACTGTACAGAAATTATAAAGCCATCATCATTATGATATTTAGAAGTTAGAACTGATTGATTGTTTGCTCGCTACTCCATACATGAAAAGGAAGTTTGTTTGACACCGTTCGCACATGCACACTTGCACTACCGGCAACCCACAAATTTTCAACATCAAATCACCCTCCCACACACAAACCTACAGACACTAAATGCAAGACCGTTTCCCATCCATCCACTGCGCTGCATCATGACTTTTCTACTCCTTGCCGGAGCCTTGGTGCAATCCCGCCTGACCTCTCCTAAGCTGGTTCACAAAATTCGAACCGGATGCCATAGCGTTTGCTAGTTCAAGTCAGCCCCTGCCCACTATCCCTACAGTATATACTCTTGGAGGAAGAAAAATACGATATCCGGGCATACGCACGTCTCGAACCCCAGGGTCCACTGCTCTTGGGAGTGGACCAGCCCTTGTCTGATTTGTAGATGATAGGTTTCTGACCTGTTACCAGTTGTCATTCAATCGTTAGCCCCCAAAACATCCCCAATGAATACGACCCGATGGATTCACTCATGCATAAAAGTGCACGAGGGGTTTGGAGCAAGTAAATAAAAAGAAAAGAAAAAAAGTATAAATCTGACGGGAAAAGGGTAAATTGGCATTGGGTGACCAAAACCAAACGGCGCGGAACCCGCAAGTCCGGTTACCGGTGTACTAGACTAAATAGTGAACCGTTCTTCTCCCCTCCTTCTCCCCTCCGGGATAGGACAGAAAACGCCCAGTGATGGGGGATTTTAAAGTAAAAGCTAGCGGCAAATTTTGAGGGGAGAAAAACAAAGAATGAATACAACTGGTGTGAGAATACAAAAACATACCTTGATCGCCACTCTGTTTCGCAGCGAGTACCTCCTTCTCGTAAGCTAAAACATAGGTATAAGACATTAGCCGAATGCCCAAGGCAAATAAATCCCCGATTCATCAATCAAGGGAAAAACGTTCACCATAGTGATAGATCTTGGAGGAACACGCGGACAGAGCAAAGACAGATGGGGAAATGGATCATTGAAAGGTATCCCCGACACAGAAACAAGCTTGGAAGGAAGTTTTCCGTCAATAGTTGAACGTTACCATCCCTCAGTACTGGTTCTCTGTACCGTAGCACCTCGTTGGATTGCGGGGGTACAGAGAATGGAAAAGGAGACAGCCACCAACCACAGGCTGTATGCAAGAGCGCGACATTTTCCGGACTCTCCGAAGCTTTTTGTTCCATCCTTTCCCAAATACATAGGATAAGCCCCATGATAGAAATCAGGCCTCTTCTCTTCGAAGGTATGTAATACAGAATTCAGAAAGGAGCACAGAAACGCGCAAGTAACATAATAACTTTTGTTATGCAGATCGACGAGGAACACTGAAAACGGTCCGACGTAATCTTCCACACCGGTAACAATTCTGACACAGGGTGAAGGGGAATTGAAAGACCCATCGTGTCAAAGCAGAAAGGTGGGGAGGTGCACGAGTAGCATGCTATTGAGGGGGCATCTGACTCCAAGCTACTTTCGGAAAAAGATCCCAAGGTGACGAAGTGATATAAACGACAAAAATCCCAAACCAAGAATTGCGCCTTCCTAAAGGGGGAACAAAGAAAAGGAAAGGGGAAAAAAAGAAAAATGGGAGAAGACATGGGACGAACGTTCTTAAGCTTTGCCCCCTATAGAATAAACAAAATAAAAAGACGTACCACGACTCAAGAAATCCTCAACTTCTTTACCGTTGAATCCCCTCACAGGAACATGAGCTTCCGCATATACAGGTGGCATCTGTTGCTGACTCGAATTTTGCCAGGCATTACTCCCATTACTACCAGAGTTTCCACCGACATTCCGACGTTGCCCGCCTCCGCCTTGTGATCGTTGCTGCGTAGATTGTTGCTGCGTGCGTTGGTGGCGCCAACTGTTTGGAACCGGGAAGGAAGCCATGCGTTAGTGCTGGTCTCTGTCGCTAGAATTCTACCTTTCGAGCAGGTGCGAATATGTCGGCAAACAAGTGATGGGAAGAAGGGGGGGGTGTCTGATTGTGATAGGGCGTATGTGGGGGGGTAAAAATATATGTGTGCGTATGCGGTAGCGAGGGTGGACAATGCCCACCCTGTGTCTTTCTATCCCATCTAACCGCCATAGCGGGGCCGATACTTGATAGATCTTTTAGGGCGGGGGAGGGATGAACAGAGATGGTTTAGAGGAACATAAAAGCGGAAAGGAGTGGCAAGGAAGACCTACCGTTGTTCCTCTCCGGTATTCATTGCGATGAGAGGAGTATGAGTTCAAAAGGGGGAATCACAGGAAGCAAGGGATCGAAAGAGGCTGGAATCGAAGAGGCAACCAAGGGGGGTAAAGGATATGTCAATGACAGGCGGATAAAGGAACAAGGCCGCCGTAGTCTTTTCTATGCAGAAGAGAACTAAGAGCGGGCTGCGCAATTGTTATATTTTGAAAGCGAGACGATGTAGCAAAGAAAGAGAGGTGCGGTGATGATGGTGATGAAGGCGAAGAGGACAAACCTTGAGGTCGAGTTCACGGGGCCGGAGTTGAAGTCTTGGGGGGTCTGGACACCGCGAAAGTCTCGCGTAAAATTATGGAGGGACAAGCAGACAACAAATGAGCCCTGGTTGATCGATGGATAGGGGACTGCTGCTTATGTAATATCCCATTCAAGGAGCCGTAAAGTGCGTAATAAGGTTAAGCTATCAACCCAGAAATGAGAGCTGTGGTCGATCGATCGCTTATTCATCTAATCATGGGCTTGGGAACAACACCTGCCAAGCCAACTCACTCAAGTGCCAAAACAAGAGCTGGCACCCGGTGCAGTAAAGTTCAAGGACGATCATAAAAAATACCGGTATGGTGCGATTGTCGACTGATTACAAAACCCAGGCATCTGAAGAAGAGCCTGGGTAAGCTTTAGCCTAGAACCCTGATTAACTTTAAAACTATGCATTACCGTATTGATGCCAAGGTGCTAATACTACGCCAAAGTCATCGGGTTTAGTTATGTCTCAGCTTCTTTACCTTCACCGCATGTGTTTAACTTAGAAGCCTAATATGCTTAGTCTTGGGACTTCCAGCACCAATACAGCCGGAGGAACACACATGCCGCACACACAAGGCCATTGTCTATAGGTTAGATGGAACATGCCTAATGCATTAATTGTGAGCTGGCCCCCCAGTAATGTAGTATCAGACTCTAGGTATGATAGCCCAAATAGCATTAAAACTATCGTTCCCCATTCATTCCCAAGATGTATGGTGCCCCTTATGCCTGTGGAAAACAAAACCAAAAACTGTTTGAGATTGGTCACCACGGTGAAACCCCCATACTATGGAGGCGATTCCTACCAGCTTCCTCTGATATCGCTACGGTATTGGACGAAGGTTTCCCGGGGCCGCTGCCAAATGCTGAGCTATGCGCCATGCCTAGTTAGCTTTGGGTCAGTGATGAATAGCCCACAGAAAATGAAACACGTTAGTCTCGTCGCCGAGATTCCTGTTAGGGGATGAAGTCCGAAAGTCAAAGTCCGGAGGGAAATAAGTTAAGCTTTCTTAAAAGTGCCTGTGACTGAGAAGAAGATATTTATGATATGATAGGTTACAATCCTGCTAGTGCACTAATACTTCGGACTTCTCGCCAACAAAGACATTGCCATCACCGGTACGACAGGCCCAGGCACCGCGCGGCCTCGGGAGAATTTTTATAAAGTTGAATAATGAAAGACTCATCGCCGAGGAGTGAGCTACATAACCGAATCAGGTGTGGGGGTGTAACGATGAGATCGAGTGATGGTGATGACTGTGGTCGTGGTGGTGCATATCCAAGCTACGATACTGCCAGAAACAGAAAAAGGTCTTACCAACCCCTCTTATAAGCCTTGTAGATCCTCCGCAGTTTGGTCACTCCTCCACCTATCCACACGGCCGAAGAAAGGAATTCAAATGTTTTAAGCCCTGTTTATGAGTGCTTACGCGCATGACTCCTGTATAATCAGGGAATTACACACGGTCTTCCCAGAACCTCTACTCGACCAGACCGGATATGCAATCCCGCCGAAGATCCGATGAGAATCACGAATCCCAACTCAACACGATCCATCCACCCTTGCAAAAAAAACCCCCCAGAGAAAACTGAAAAATGCATAACTAGGGAAAGGATCTGAGCCTGACCCCACTTTTTGAAGCACCGCGAAGCTTGGTTGATGCTCATTTCGGTGATGAGAACATCTAGCATGACGAGTTGAGCACATGAAGTAGAGGCGTGTGGGGTGCACACTTGATCGGAGGGTGTTAGTTACCATAACTATGAGGGTGATTTTTTTTTGGAAGATAATCGCAATGGATGAGGAACTGCGAGCTGCCTTGCTCTTGGTGAAAGAATGTCTACAAAATAAAGAAGCTTGTGCAGTGCATCGGTGGAAGCTGTACTCAGGCGAGAATGTTGGTTCTAAGACTACCCTTTGCATCAATATATTTATGCATTCTATTATCAGAAGAGGCTTTTTGGGTGGCGGAATAGAGGGGCTGAAGTTTGCATTTGAGTTATTTTGATCACGAGGGCATATTTAAGCTGAGGAATCACCCCATAATTATTTGATCAGAGAGCTCAATGGCAGATGCCGCTAGCAGAGACACCGGGGAGGCAAAGCTTTCCTATTATCGTCCGACTCCAAAACTGGAGCATCTCTTAACGCGATCATTAACGACCACATCTACCATAAAGCCTGACGCGTATTGGGGAATAGCATGGCTTAAAATAAAGCCACTTTACACGGCCTCTTTCCGCCTATTCAGCTAATCCTCTCCTTGACCATTCGCAGTGCTACCACAAAAAAAGCAAATCTATAACCTACACTCGTGGCAACATTGCTCTCGAACCCAGTTTCTTAACACTCGAATTTATTATATTCATCGTCGGTAGCTATCCCCTCTTGAAGCTGCAGGAAAAAGCCCTTTCCCAAGGCAGAAAATCTTCACAAAGATGTTGTACTGGCTTGGTTGGGGGGAATGTTCGTGGCTGCTCAAAGTGGGTACCAAAGTCTTGGCTTTTTCTTTTTCTTGCCAACCACCTGCTTTGTCAGAGTGCCCAACTCCATGATCCGTACCGTGTCGGGGCAGACGGAGAAGAGGGCAGGGACTTAGCTTAGCTTGCCCGACGACATACAACCGCAACATAAAGGAGATCTAGCGGAAAAGAAGAAAAAAGGACATTGCCGCTCCCATTCCCGAATCTTCCCATATCGCTCAATCGAGAAGCGGGCACTAGAGCGTGGCCCGATCCCGCGAATGGAGACTACAGTACAGTTACAGTTAAGTTCATCCTGTCACCTTACAACGTACTGTGCGAGTACAGTACAACGCGGCGGTATGACAGAGCACAGTAACCCAGAAATTGGGTTCAGTCAGTTAGACCTTCCGCAAAAGAAGAAGTACTAATGCAGGGGAAAAGCCGATGAAATGCGAAAAAAAGGTGCTCACAGGTCTTACTCATTACCTCTCCGCACCTCCTTAGCACAATGGGGGCAGAAAATAAAGGGGGGGTGGTGAGAAGGTCAACTCCGGGAGGCCAGGCAAAAAAAAAAGAACAATGGGAATGGAGGGAAAGGGAAAAAAAAGGAAAAACAATAGCAATAGAGCAAGGAAGCGCGCGCGCGCGGAACGCTCTTTACTGAGTCTTTACCCACGGCTAACACGGTCATGGCTGCTCAGAAGGAGAAACAATAATATTAATAATAAAAGCGGGAGCGTGAGCCCTATTTGTTTATTGTTTTTTAACAACCGCAATTTATTAATAAGATCCACGGTCGCACGGGACCTGTGATAGGGGGGGGGTGACTAGCAATGATCCATGTCCCGGGCCCGGGCGGCGATTTTAATTTTTTTGCTCTTGCCTGCTATCCCTTCTCCCTGGTGAAGCACAAAGCAGCAAGGCTCCAACCGTGGAACCCATTTGGCGCAATCCGGGAGATCCCAGTTGGTCAGAGACGAACTGAAGACGAACATCATATAGTTCATGGGGGGGTATATAATGTTGGTTACTTAAAATACATACGATGGGAAATGAGGATGGACGACAAAGGAAATAGGGAGACGATGAAGAAACACTACATACAATTCAAACCTCAAAAGTACCCTGGGTTAGTAGCGACTAACCTTTCCACTGGCCGGCTTTTGTTATTGGTGAGTTAAAAAAATGCGCGGAGGGCGGGGGGAAAATGGAAGGGAAAAAAAAAAAGAAAACCGCTGACTGACGACCCGAAGACCTCGAACCGAATCAGCCAGACCTGGGTTGGGGAAAACAAATCCTTGCGGATCTCGGAGGTACGTAGCTCAGTTCGGCCCCATCCCCCAACATCCATCCCCACGAAGGGAGAAAAAAAAAGGGAAACTACACCATTTCCCCCACTCCGGTAACTCTCTCTTCGCGGTGTGTACACTATCCCTTTCGATACGCGGAGTCCGAATTCATCTTGACGGGTGAGTTGACGGGAGGCACGCACTGGCCGTCAGTGCAATTCCTGGCCTATCGTTTGGTGGCAGGTATTAATCATTCAGCTGTGTTTTTTTCCCTTCATGGAGCGGGGGGAACATCTCAATTGACCGGGCAAAACAAGACGAGTACGTACGTAGAACAGGCAGCGGGGGCTCTCCATCCCTCTCTCCCCGATCTGTTGTCCACGTCCATCAGAGTGCTCCAGGATCCTTAGCGTTCGCCGTTCAGAAAAAAATAAAAAATAACGTCCCTTCTTTTATTTTTTGACCCACACCCACTCACACACATCACACCCAAAGAGGGTGGGTGTGGTGAGCGGATAGGATAGGGCAGGGGAACGAGACAAGACAGGACAAGGCAGGACGGGTTGTGCGCTGGCCGGCCTTTGCATCAGAATCTCTTATTTTCGTTTGACAGACGCTCTTGCTCAACCCCTTCTCACCGTCCTGTTCCTCCAACCTCCGCATTACATCAGGCAGTAGGCGGGGGGGGGGGAGAGAGGGTTTAGTGGGAAGATCATTTCCTAAACCCTTGGGAATCCGTGATCTGCTACGGCGTTCGCCTGTTCGCCGTTCACTTTTCCTCGTACCCCTCCAACGGCTTTACTTTTTTCATTATTATTCTCATGCTATTATTATTTACATTGTAAATGTGCTATGAGGATTTTCATAGGGGCCAACCCTGCCAAATAGAGCACGTAAGTGTCACTCCAGGTCAGATGCTTTGCTTTTTGAAACGCTCCTGCTTGGTAACGGGAGCCGATTGGCAATGGAAACCCTTACCGTAATCGACAGCCTTTCCGAATACATTGTCTCCGGACGCACAAGAGGATACGGGGTTTTGTACCTCTACGCAATGACACCCATGGAGGGGGGGAGGAAGGAGAGGAGAAAAACATAAGAGTGAAAGGAGGAATATGATGATGGGTCTGAGTGACCAGACCACAAAGTTTCTAATCACCTGCCCGTATGTATGATATCGTACGTTGCTGCAAAGTCCAGGGACACTGGTACACTGGGAAAGCAAAAGCAAAAGCAAAAGCCAGAGAGGAAGGGGAAGGCCTGGGTGCACTCAGAGACATCCCGCTTAAGCATGATACCGGTACTCCTCCCAGAAGGGAGAGAGATAGGAAGTTACGGTAGGTTTGGCCACAAACCTAAACCCCGATGGGGATTCAAGTACTGTACAGAAAAGGATTCCCCGGGTGAGGATCGCAAGATAGTTCGTAGAATCCACCCAACCTCCTCCTCCTCGCCCCACAAGCCAAACCTAACTAGTCAATTATTAATCTTTGACATTCTCAAAAGGGAATCGCAAGCATTGGAAAAAACAAAAAAAAAAGACAAAAACAAAAGAAAAAGGTGGGGGAAAAAAAAAAGAAATCCTCCCGTAGCCATTACGGCATTTGACTCAAACATGCCTTGATCCTCACTTGAATCCCCAACTAGTCAAGCTAACTATGGTTAAGATATCTTACTCCGTAGAAAAAGCTAAGTCGTGATCACCATTAGTACTTGCACTTGCGGTAGCAGTTACTAGCAACAGCACCCCAAAAGGATCAAGAAAGGGTAAAAAAATAAAAATAAAAAAAGGTCAACAAAAAATACTTAGAACTCTACCTATATATATAATTAACATGAGAGGGTCTCGAAACTTGTTTCCTCCCAATTTCACATCACACCTCAGCACCAATTGCCCAGATTTAAACGCTTTGGGGAAAAAAAAGAAAGAAAAATACCACACCCCATCAGTCAAGTCCGTTAAGAACCGAAAGGGAAGAGAAGAAAGAAAAAAAAAAGGGGGTGGAGTTAGTGATATTTAGCATATCACGGGAAAAAGAGAAGGAAAAAAAAGGAAAAACCAACAAGCATCAATCAATCAGTCAGTCAGTCAGTCAGTCAGTCAATCAATCAATCAATCAATCAAACTAAATTTACCACAAAGTGCTCAAAATATGTTTTTACCATAGCCTAAAACAGAAATTGATAGTAAGAAGAAGAAGAAGAAAGAAATGAAAAGAAGGAAAAATAAAAATAAAAAAATAGTAATGATATATATCGAAAATCCAAGAATAAAACCCGATCTTCAAATCTTGGAGACAAGAAGAAAAAAAAAAAAAGAATAACTACTTGTACTTCTTAGGTTGAAAAGGGAAAAAAGAAAGAAAAAAAAAGAAAAAAAGGTTAAAAGAGAATGATCGACACGCCAGACAGGGCCTAGGATCTATCAACTGATAAAAAAAAAAAAAAACTGGGTTCTTGGGAAAAGTGTTCCTTACCGAATTTCACTACGGTACCTACCCACCCACCCCCCCCCCCCCCC
>JACCEG010000154.1:258278-325301 GCA_014065205.1 Tuber brumale
AAAAAAAAAAAAAAAAAAAAAAAATTATTTTATTTTATTTTATTTTATTTTATTTTATTTTATTTTATTTTATTTTTAACCAAAAAATGAACATACTGATTAAGAAAGTTTGCAACATCCCCCCCCCCCTTCTTCTTCTTCTTCCTCCTTCCTCCTCATCATCAACTCGTACGATCCCCCTCCCTCCTCCACATCACAATCACACACACACACACACAAACCCCTTTTTAACCATTGTATGCCCTTTCAAGTACGTTCGTGGTTAGGTTTAGATATATAGGCGAGGGTAGAAGAAGAAGAGCGACGTAAAAAGTTTCAATTGACTCAAGATCTAGGTTTGGAAAATGGTAGCTTTTTTTCTTTTATTTTATTTTTATTTCTATTCGAATATCATCCATCATACCTGCCGCTCATATACTAGTAGATAGATATGGTAATCTTGAAAAGATTTTTTGGGTCGGGATGTATCATACATATTTTTTTTTCCCACCTTCTTTCTCTCTACGAGTATTTACGTCTTGTTGTATGTATCTATCGTATCATAGCTAGACATGTCTTCTCAGTCTGGTATCATATATCATACTGCAACGACGAGTACTGTACGGTACAGTTACTGTAGAGTACACAATCTGGGAGACCTAGCTATGACAATCTACATCTCTTACTTTTTTTTTTCTTTTCTTCCCATCTTCCTACGTTCAACAGTTCTTATGCCATGATCTGCAAGTGACAACAAGTGCAGTAATAATAATAATAATTGGTACGATATAGGCGGTAAGCTCCCCCCCCCCCTAACTAACTCAACACACAAAAATTGCCCTCCCTTCCTTTCTCCTAGCAACTTCATCCACCATCCCATCCCATCCCCATCCAGCTCATCATCCTCCCTCCTCCGCCCCGCCATACCATTTCAAGAATCCCGCTTTCGAGCCCATGCCGATCAGTGAGATGTTTCCCACCCCACCATTCCAGATAACGCCTATAAACTACCCAAATACACAAAAATAGAATAGAACCCATTTTTCTTTTCTTCAAGAGCCTCTTTCCCCCTGATTTAAGCGGAAAAGATGAGTGAAAAGAGACAATAAAAACCCGATCCCTGATGATACCGCTTTGCTGAAAAGAAAAGAAAAAAAGATCAGAAAGGAGAATCGAACAAAAAAAAGATTTGTTGGAAAAGCGAGGAGTAATTACGAATGAAGTAATGTTGGTCAGTAAGTAATATAAAAATAAAAAAAAGGCTTCAAACAAAAGGAAGCGCAATGAAGGACCATGAAGCAAAAGAACTATGAGAGAAGAGAGAAAAAGAGAACCCCCAGAATTTCCCAAATACCAATAAAAAAGCAAGAAATAACCCGCTAATCCCTAATAATGAATAACAAAAGAAAAACACTTTCCCTTCGGGGGGCGTGATAAAAACAGAAGAGGTGGATAATAACCATGAAATAGAGAGGAAGAAGAGAAGAAAAAGAGAAGAAAAAAAGAGACCTTTCCTCGAATCCACCCATGTTACCCAGTTTGTTTCCCCTGCCCCACAGCCGTCCTTGCCCATGCCTGCCCAAGAATGATAATAAGAAGGAAAACCCCTATTTGATAATATGAAAAGATGGACCCAACTCTTTCAACCGCTAGCTTGCAGAAAGGAAACATGAGTAAAAATCAGAATGAAAATGAAGAAAAAAGATAACCCAATCCCTATAAAATGTTCCAACAATGAAATGAAATAGCCCCCCTCCCGTATGAAATGGAATACCCACCCCACCACGTGCCCGTATCTCCAAAAAAAAAAAAAAAATCCCCAGATAAACAGAAAAGAAAAGAAACAAACCCCATCGATTAAAATGCCAATTGAACTAAATGAGATAATACCAATGCCGGCGAGAATGTTGAAAAAGGTGATTGGAAATGAAGGAGAGGAATCAGGAAGTTTCCTCACCCCTTTTCAAAACGAGGTGATTGTTTCCAGAGGCAGATGGGGGGGGGGAGAAGAGAATTTGGAGGGAGAGGGGGGACAAAAAAGGACAAAAACCGGTGATTATCAGCCCAAGATACTCGCCAGATTCATTCTGGTATCCTGCTGAGCAGAGTCCGGATCACGTATAATGACGGGATCACGATGAGAGTCGTATTGCGGCATCTTATGCCGTAGGTAGTGATAACTCGAATCCATCGTGGAATAGTGCTGAGTGGAGGCAGAATGTGAGAGTGAGGAGGTTGTATAAGGCAATTCTCGAGAGCGTCTCTCGAAATCCCTGCTCGTACTGGAATATCGTCGAGTGAATGATTGCGTGTGGCTATCATACTCTGGGATACGAGGCTCCCCGGGGACCTGCAGGATGGGCAACGACGTCCGTCGGGGCTGTGCACCATGGGGATGCAGCAGCGGCGGCAGCGTATTCTCGCTGCTCATGGGGGACGGTGGCATGCGTGGGGACACACTGAACGCACTGGCGGCATCAGATACCAATCCGGGAGTCTGCCCCCTCGAGCTTTCGGTGTATGCTGGTGAGGATAGTGGGGAGTCGTGGTGTTTCCGGCTAACATCGATGGTGAGATTCCTGCCGACCGGCGAGTACTGTGGAGTAGCAAACTGGCTCATGTTGTCTTCCGAGTGCCTACTGATGCTACTAGTGGTGGCGGTGGTGTTGATGCTATCAAGATTGTGGGATTGCGACCTCTGGCGTAGGCACATCCTCCTCCGCCTGTTCATGCCGCCGTTCCACCAGTTCTTCACGGCGTTGTCGCTACGGCCATGGAGCCTTCTGGCAATTTCGGCCCACCGTTTGCCCATCTCCCCGACTAGTCGTTCGATCATCACACCCTCCTCTGGTGTGATCGGGTCGTGGTTGAGGGACGGCTTCAGGTTCTGATGGTAGCGCTCCCGGCACTGCTTGGGTGTCCGGCTGTTCACTAGCGATGCGATTCGGACCCAGTTGTGGGGTCCATGGAGCTGTACAAGACTGAGCAAGTGGGCGTCTTCGTGGGCGGACCACGGTCCTCGTCGATGTGGTTGTTGCAGACCCAACATTGTATGAAGTAGTAAATGTATGTGTGTGTATACTCGAGTATGTATGTAATGAAGGTTGTTGTATGTATTTTATGTTATGTATGTATGTATGTATGGGATGTCGAAAGTGAAGATGTGGGAGAGATCAAGTCGGTTTTAAATGATTGCCTAGTTGGCGGCGGGGGGGGGGAATATATGTTAGTGTGGGTGCAAGTGAGTGAGATGAAGTGAATGTGTGGGTGCTAACGGGTACGGTACTAACTAAGAAGCTTGACTCAGGGGGGGGGTGGGTGGATGGTAGGGGAGTAAGGGTACCGTAGATGATGGGGGGGGGACAATTATATGATAAAAAAAAAAAGAGTTTTGAGGGAACACAGGCATGGGAAAGGAAATGGGAAAAAAGGAAGAAAAAGAAAAAAGAGAGGAAAAAAAAGAAAAAAGAGAGAACTTACGGGGGGAAAAGGCGTTGAACCGGAAAGCTAGTGCGGAGGGGCTTTTGTGAATGCTGGCAAAGCTTGTCCAGGTTCTTTTTTGTACACACAAGGCTGCAAGCGGTAACAGCTTGGTTGCCAGTTGGGCGAATTGGTGCAACAAAGTGTAAAATAGAGGGTGGAAAAATAAAATAAAAATCGAAAAGAATCCACAGGTCCCTTTTCCTAAGAGAAAGCCGACCTTAAAAAGCCACTTCGCTATCTTGGCGTATCAAAAAACCTCTGGACCCCCTGGTAGGCAGACTGACAGTGGGCCAGCAGGGAGAAGCAGGCTGCTATGCTACGTCGCCAAACTAGGAATATGGAGGGTCCCAAAAAGTTCCCGATGCTGTTCCTTCCTTCACTCGTCCCGGTGACTATTTTTTGTTATTTTTCCCCTCTTCCTCTTCCCCCTTCAAAGTGCCGAAGCGTAAACCGAAAAACAGTCCCCGTTGATTCAAAAACTTAGCGCTGCCGTCGTCGTTCAGGAAAAAGAAGCTACGCGGACGCCGAAAGTAGTTTGCGGGCAGGGGAAAGAAAGAAGAAAATAAAATAAAAAATAGAGGTGCGTCCGTGTCCGTGTCTGTGGGGTTTGGGCGGTGGTGGTGCGCTCTTTTCCCTTTGGTAAATGTGAGAGATGTGACGTGCGTATGCCCCACCGAATGTGTCTTTTCTACTTCAGAGACCTCCCCAGCTGTGATTGATTCACTTTATTTTAAATGTCTAAAGTTGATGGAGGAAATGGGCTGTGTTGTGTGCGTGTGTTGGTAGTTGCTAAAGCGTTGGATGAGTGAATCGAGGGAGGGAGGGGGGGGGGTGGTGGTGAATGTGATGCGGGATGTGTAATGTGTATGAGATACCGGTAAGTCAACCAGTTCTTAGAGAAATCCCACCAAGAGAAGGGGCGGCGGCGGCAGCAACGGCAGAGGGCCTGTTCTTCTAGCCCCGTATGTAAGGGGGGGGGGGGATGATGGGGAACAGGTGGGGATGCGGACGCGGACGCGGTGTATTTGTGCGATGTGGTGTTCACTTGTCGTTTGGGCTAGTAGAGGGTGCAGAATTCAACTCAATCCAAGGACTTGGCCACCGAAAAATTTCACGGCGGGAATAGCCTAAGCTTATATACGGAGGTTGTGTGGTCAAAGCTACACAGATGGGGAGGCGAGGAAACAAGAGAAATGGGAGGTAAAGAAAGAAAATAAATAAATATTAAGATATATATCGATAGTATCGTATGTTGTGCAAAAGGGTGCTTCACAGCTGGAAACGGATGGATAGCGGCCCTGTGGGAGTAACCCTCCTTCTTTGACTAAAATAAAACACCAGAGGGAGTCAAAATCTAGATAACAAAAGGTGTGTGCTATCGAGGGGCCCCTCCCAGATCACCGGGTTGTGATTTGCGACAGGGGGGTAGTTACGCGCGGGATGGGGTTAAAGGAACGGCTATTATAAAAGTAATATTATATACTTGGGATGGATGCCGTAAAGTACGAAAGTTGAGAAGAAGAAAATTGGGTAACAATACCGGTACCAGGCGGCCTGAAATCCTAGTTTCTGTTCCCGGTTCTTACAGCTCAAAAAAGGATTACAGTATTGTTGCCACTACCAACCGCAACAACCAACCCCCAATCCTCCACACCCCTCCGCCGCCCTCCCCCTTCCCCCTCCCCGCACCGTAGACAGAGAGCGCAAATCCCTAGTATTATTATTGTTATTATCGTCGCTATTATTATTATCCGATATTTGGTACAGTACCGTACCAGGTTCCCATTTCGACAATTCCTCCAATGATGGACTAGAGTTACATTTGCTTCGCCCAAGGTACTCTATCTGTTACCTCGCTACTAGACTATACCATACTCGTACGGACTGACCGAGCTCTGTCATTTGTCATTACCTCCAATAGCTCACCCCCCCCCCCGTATGATCCCCGGAGTAGTACAGCCCCGTCCGGAGGAGGCTCTACGGAGGCATCTACGATACGCGTAGGTACTCCGCGGGAGTAGTACGGCAATGGGACCAAAAAGGGCTTACAAAAAGTTGAACCCCGCCCCCTAGCACAAAATCGTACCGCCCGTCTACTCCAGTAGCCAGATTTTTTTCCAATAACCTTTTCAGGACCATGCTCCAGGTTTGGTAATTCTTCTTTAGACCAACAATTCCTTTCCTTCCTTTTTTTTTTTTGCTTTTTGCCGTCCGTCTGGCGATCGAGGATTGGACCCTTTGAGAAATAGTTTTTTATTTTTTTTTCCCTTCACCCCGTTACTTGTTAGTGTTAAGCGATTGATTGAGTTGGGCCACATCCGCTGTCTCTTCTGTCTCTTACAAACCTGTTTTTAGTATTATGATTTATTTATTTTTTTACTTTTTTGATTATCTTGCGAACTCGAACTCGCTACTTACTCCCTTTGGGCTAGAACATACCGTATTGGGGGGAGTCTCGAAATTAAATTGCTTTTTCAGCTTTCCTTTAAATCTGCAACCGTTTCGTCCTCTTGGGCAAGTGGTCAATGTGTCCAGATCTCAACTGCCGATTGACTGGTTCATGACCGAGAGAGGGAAGGGGGGAGAGGGGGGGGGGGGAATAAAAAAGCAAAGGAAGGGACCGGGTGCGTGTGCGATGGAGGGGGGGGGGAAGGGCAAGTCAGCAGGGTAGAAGAAAGGGCTACCAAGAAAGCCAGAGCCAACCGGTCAAGCCCTACCACCAATTCGTTCGCGTCGTCGATTGTCGGATGCCAGACAGTTGGGTAGATATCATATTAACCCCCCCCCCTATCCGGCCAATCATGGGTGGGAACATTCCTCATGGATCTGGAGTAGGGATGGGAGAGTTTGGTTGACTAGCAAAGAACCGAAAGGTCAGAAATGCGAGTGACTCGCAGTGCAGAGATTGCGTTCGTAACCCCCACCTCCAGTAACGATGCGTGATGCTACGAACCACACAGGAGACTCGACGCCTCAGGGTGCATGACCCTTTCTACATACCGTATCATACGGTTATTGACATCAAATCCTTTCGACCTCAGAAACAGGGGCTCACCGGTCTAACAGGAACAGCTCCTTCATACAAGCAACGCAGTTTTTTTAACCACTGTCCTAAATTGAAACATGTCCAATTATCAGCACCCATGTAGAGTTGGTCGCCGACGTTCCCCCAGCCAACAAAGGTCTCAGATGTCCTCAATCGATGTCTCTCAACATCCGCTGAGGAGGAGCCAGCTCAGGCACACACCCTAAATTGTTCGATTAATCCTCTTGTGGCGCTGTAAGGCTACGATTCGATATTGATGTGTTCCCGCAGCTCCCCGTTTGTTTGTTTTTTTTCTCCTTCCCCAATCCCAAAAAAGCAAATGTTGCGAACCTGAAAGCTTGGATGAATTAGGGGGGATGTCAAAAGGTTACGGCTTTTTTTTTTCTTTCTTCTCTCCCTTCTGCCTGATATATGCGTCCGGATTGTTTATAGAAAGGTAGAATGCGTGCTGCGGACTAAATAGGGATACCTGTGATTCCCGAGTGTCGACGCCCGACGCCCCCCGTCGCCAAAGAGGCCCAACACAGACAGCTAGCCCCCCTACAGCTTTTTCCCAGCCTGCTGGCTCAGCAGCCGTCTATGTGTCAGGTAATGCGGGTGAGAGGATTGGTCTATTCTCTCCAATATACATGTATGGTGTGTGTGAGACTGAAGAGGGTGATGCTGCGACATGTCTACGATAGTTTGATATATGTCAATTTCTTTTTTCCCCATCTCAATGTCGAGTGGAAAGCCGTTAATATGGACGGGCCGCACTTGTCAGATATCTGATAGGGGGATGTCGGCACAGCCAGCAAGAGGAAGGAGGAGGAAGGGGGAGGGGTGGGGAGGAAAGCACAAAGGCACCATGGATCCTGAAATCTCCAAACCCACCCCACATCAAATCAAGTCCTCTTGTGAACATTTCGAATCGTGAATTAATTCGAGTGTGACCTTCCCTTTTCCATCATCTGCTGTCTCTCTCTCTCTCTCTCCATCTCTCCCTTTTCCCCCACATCATCCAGCTATCTCTCGTCTATTCACACATTCGCACTCTCCTCTCTCTCTACCGTACTGTATCTCCTGTTGCTCCAACTCAACTCTGCGCATACATCCAGAAACCGGGAACCTCCGCTGGCAATAAGGTTTCCCCAGCGCACAAAAAAACAATTCCCAGCCAATACCATCACCCCATTTAAATACCAATCCACACATCACAGCCCACAAATGCCACAAAAAAAATTGTTGCCTGAGGAAATGAAAAATAAGAACCCCATGATACCGCAAGTCTATATAAAATTGTATTATGATTTCTTCAAAAGCACTAAAAAAAAAACAAGACACATCGGTATATCTCGATGCATCCAACTCAAATGCCGATTGTTCTTGTGGCCATAAGTGTGCTAGTTTTTGTTTGAGGTCACGGAATTTTTCGCCAGTAGGCGCCTCCGGGGGAGGGGGGGGGTGACGAAGCGAACTTCTCGCTAGTATTCTCCGCAAACGGTCGTCCAGGCTGATGCGAGGGTAAGATACCCGGGCAAAACTTGGGCCATCCTCACTGTCGGGTACTGTGCACCCTACGTATCCAGGCACCCACCCCCCTTCCCCTTCCCCCCCCCCCTCCACACACACACACACTTTAACCTCACCAATATATCCTTGATATTAAGCTTCGGGAGTTTTCGTTTATATTTTTATTAATCCTGCCAGTTCGTATAATTTTACGAGTTCAGTTGAGTCGGTGGGGGTTTTTTTCCTACCGTATTATTTCTGAAAGCCGATCGCGGTAGTGCTTTCTAGAGGTGGAAATAGTGAGAAGGAGGGACCGTGGTACTAGTAGTAGCGCGGGGGGAAGGGAATAGACGGGGGAGGAGACGAAAGATGATGGGACGAGGGAACAAACCAGGTAGTGTGACTCGAGTATGACCTTGTCTCTTATACACATCTAGATGTAAACCCAAAGGCGCTGGTCCGCCAGCCCAACCGTAAAATCATTTTAGGAAAGAAATAAAAAAAGATCATGTCAAAGCCCGCAAAAATCAATGCACACAGCAAACCAATGGATAAAATATCGCTAGCGGAACCAGCCGCACCGTGCAATTACTTGTATTTGTACGAGTACGGCCCGGACTCCTCGGGGTCAAAAGTCCTCGAGCACAGTTTACTGGTACGGTGCCGTACCGGTACTGCAAAAAGCAAGATATGGTAGAGAGAGAGAGAGAGAATGAAAGTTGTGGTACAATATCGGTATTGACAAAAGTAACGCTAAACTAGAACGAAAAGCCCCAAAGTGTTCTCAAACCAAACCCTCTTCATGAACCCTGCGTCTCGCCCGGAATTCACCTCGACAAAAGGGGGAGGATCACTGTCTGTGCCCCGACGTGGGGTGCCCTGGCTGTTCCTTACCCGGTTGTGCCAAGGATTGACCTCTTGATCGCCGACTACCACTTTCGGACTGAGAGGGAGAGAAGGGAGAGGGAAAAACCATTTGGCGAGATGAACCAGGCGCCAGGGAGGACAGGTACCGGTAGCGATTTCGAAGACCTGGGGCCCTGTCCAAATCGCCGCTCCCCCAGTGGAGTTCCCAGTCCCGGGGCGTCATCCCTACAGTTACCGTACGATGTTCTACACCTAGAAATAGGCCAAGAACGATGGGAGTGGTGCGATGATGATGATACCGATAAGTTATTAGCGGTAGTGGTGGTGGTGGGTGCTGATTGATGCCAGCCAACGGAACGAACAGATAATGAGATTATGATAAAATTAATAATAAATAATAAAATCCTCAAACCGTGTTTCCGACAAACCCCATCGAAACGCACGAGGTAGGTTACGGAAGTGAGCGTGATACCACAGTACTACAGTGACCAACCAAAACAATAAAGAACAAGGGTTAATTAATCGAATGGCTTCAAGGGATAGACAAACAATAGTAATAATATCAAGGGAAACGGCAAAGCCTAAAAAAAAAAAAAGGATGAGCAAAAGAATTGCAAAATTGAATTATGTCTTTTGCTTTCCCTAAGAGAGATAGACGGATTAATTGCAGGATGGTAGCCTGGTTATGTTTTCCCCCCTTTCGCAATGCGTTGTTGTTGTTGGGATTATTATCAGAGAGCAAAAAAAAGACTTTTCCGGCTCAGCTAAATTACATCGTGAACATGGTTAACCCATGTTGTAACCATATATAGGCTACACGAACGAACGAGAAAGAGAGAGAGAAGAGAAAAAAATGTCAAAAAAGCAGCTGAGCTTTGGGAACCAAATCCAGCCAGATGGGAGAAAAAAAAGTGAAGGGAGCAAAAAAAAAAAAGGAAAGAAAAAAACCGTCGGCTTTACCCCCTCCCCCATTCGCTCAGCACAGACTATCGGTGGCTGCGCACTTTCGGCTTAGGTAGGTAGGTTGGAAAAAAAAAGCAAGCAATGTCTCACTGTTGCGAAGTGAGACATTCAAAAAAACATGCATAAATTGGGAAACTTGTGCATTGACCCATCAGTTTGTGACCCTTTATGACAAATTCTTTTGTTTTTCTCCGCATCCGCAGGGAGGTCCAAATGCACGAAATGTAGCATTCACCCTCCGAAACAAAAACAGGAATATTATAAAACATGATTTGAGGAACTGCTTATCAAAAAAAAAAAAAAGGAGATAATAGTATAGATCATTAATACAGACATATAACCGCTGAGAAGGAAAAAGAGCCCCCAATTATCATTACTCTGCATAATAAGATTAATATCAAGTCCACAAAAACCTTTTTTTTTCTTTTTTTCTTTTTTTCTTTCTTGCTATATGCTTACCGGTGAAGCACCGGTACCGTACCCTTCCTTCCTTTCCACCTTGCTCAATCAATTTTCTCCATCCACAAACAAGCCAACCAACCAGTAAGCCAGACCGCTCAGTGGGTAAGTCAGTCAGTCATCCGGCCAGCCCCGCCCCCCCGTCCCCCCCCCCCCTTCCCACCCCGCGCGCCCGCGGCTCTCCGTACATCAGTCCGAGATACGGGGGGGGGGGGGGGCTTTTCTGATAATATTAAGATCCGCAGCTTCCGCTATACCTACCCACAACAACGACATATGTGCCCCGGCAATGGAATTCCGTATACCTCGCTTTAATCTTCCCAATCCCCCACCCGCCTCATTGGAAGCCTCGAACGAGCGAGCCAGCCAGCGGACTGGACGGGAGTCACAGGACAGAGCAAGGCAGAACAAGGGCATCTTTTACGACAAAGCAAACCAACCGATCAACCAACCTGCTAACCAACTAACCAGCCCAACCAACCAACCAATCAACTGTGCCGTGCCATATATAACCCTTGACTGTGGGAATGGTTTGATACTCGTAATTACTCGAGCACGGTAACCGGTAGTTAGGGTTGATGTATCAATCATGGTATATTCTGGGCTTCAGTCCTTGCTTCGCCTCCCTTTCCCTTCTTCCCCTAGACTTTAAAATGAGATATTGTCCAAGCGCCAGTGCTGGTTCAATAAAGCCACCACCACCATAGGGAATACCTGTGCTCGAGTACTTCGAGTACTTACCGATATACCGGTATGTGCTTTTTGCTGCATTACCATAAAAATCTTCATAACGCCAGTACAGTACAGTACTCGTACACCACAGCAGTAAAAAAAGCCACCAATAGAAAACCGTGTGGGGGGGAAATGCCAATATCATGACTGGGGGGGGGGGTGGTGGCAGGGTGATTTATTTATTATATTATTATTCCCACGGTGCTTCACTTGTCCTGCCCGCTTCTCTGCTCTACCGGACCGGTACTCTGCTCAATTCTATGTATAAAAAGACCAAAAGATCGGCAATGGCCTTGTTGGGAATGCCCGCCTCTGATTGGCCCAATAGACGAAAAAACGTCCATCACGAAAAGAAAAAAAACCCCATCGAAAATCTTTTACCGGAAACTTCCGCATTTGAAGGAGAAAAAGAAAAAGAAAGAGCCTAAACCTGAGACATGGGGTTTTGGCAAGATCCGTTTGTTTCGATCCAATAATAATAGGAAGATAAACAAATGTTCCAGTGCGAGCCTTTTGTGTGCCGCCGGTATGTCTTGACGACGGCCCGACTCCCCCCCCCTTTTTTCTCCCTTGCTTTTCTCTTTCTTCTCTTCTCGCTCTCTCTCTCTCTCTCTTTTTTCGCTGCTTCCTATATTGTTATCATTGCTCCTAGTATTGCTCACTCTTACGTTTGTTCAATTCAATTCCGGATGGGAGCACGGTATGATAGGGGACTAGGAGCGGTACGGTAATGGTACAAGTATAGTAGGCAACGGTTATGGTCATGAACTGATGGTTTTTTTTTTTTTGTCGTGCCGTTTGGCGCATCATAACTCATACAGTACTTTATTCATCCAGCTTTTTTTTTTTTTCCCCCTTTCTTTCGTTTTTCTGGTCTGGCTAGGGTCAGTATCGGCAAGCCGTTTCGCCGGTGGGCTTTGACGGTGGGAATTTGGGGCCGGGTGATGGGCGGCGCTGGTCTCGTCAATTGTGCATTTCGTGCATTGTCATTGGATATGTTTTGGTTTCCTTGTTGAGGCTCTGCGCAGGGTTTGTTTCGGCGACGTGAAATCTAAACCGTGGTTGGGAACCAGGTACGACGTGGGGTATGTGGGAAGGGTCAGGAAGGGGGGAGTACAAGCACTCGTACGGTCGGGTAGGGAAGGGAATGGGAAAGCCCGCTCACAGGGTGTTCCACAGATCTCATCTGGATAAAATGAGAGGAAAAGAAAAGAAAAAAAATGGAGAAAAAAGGAAAGAGGAAGGGAAGAAGAAGAAAAACAACTTCCGGAACGGAAAATCTTGGGAGATCATTTTGGGCCTTGGGGGGGTTTTTTTTATTTCTGTTACAATTCCCCCTCAAACCTTTTCGGTAAAGTCCGGCCAATCAATCACAGGTTTGTCGGGGGGGTGACAGTTGTTAATAGTTTGTGTGCTTATAGGTTTCAATAGACCGGCCACTCTATACTTCGCACAAAGCATATTTTTCTTTTTCATTCCCAAGTGGTGCTGGATGGATATAGTTGCTGTAAATGCTCCTGCAGAAGAAGGGCTGCAACAATGAAAGTTTTCGGTACCGCAGCAGCAATAGCAGTAGCACCGTAATGATACTCGAGCACTGTGGAAGCACCCACCACCCCCTTTGCACCATAAAAAAAGAAGGGGAAAAAATAAAGAAAATAAAACGCCTCTTCACTTCATTTTCTAAAAATTAATCGTCTCCAGGGACGAAAAATAAACCGAAGCCAGCCAAACCCGCGCCAACAACCAGACTCCTACCTGCGCAACACCGACCACGTGTTTGGCCACGTTTTTTTGTATTTCCTTTTTGCTCCCTCGCCACCACCGCCGCCACCAACCCCTCCACCTCCGCTACCCCCTATGCGCGGTTAGGCCCGACATCGGGACCGTTTCGATTCTCGGAAGGTAACTCGCTAACCGGAGCAGGGACAAACCTTTCTTTTCTCAAGAGAAGGAAAAGAAAAAAAAATGAAGCCCGCCGCCCCCCCTCCCCCCTTCTGGTATTACAGAAACAGAGTTCAGCGGACGCCGGGGGATAGGGTGTAATATCGTAAAATATAGACAACCAGACCAGGGTTCGCCCCTTCGGCGTCTCCGAGGGGTTGAGATTTATGGGTCGTGCTTTGTGGTACCAAGCGATGTGCCTTGACCAAGAGGGATGTATGGGGGGGGGGGGCGGTGATGATGAAGGATGGGTAGGATGCTTGCCCTCTTTTTTCGGAATTTCTTTGGCTGCGCGCGCCGTTGGCGAGTTCCACTGATTTGGATTTCCCGCCTTCGAAACTGACGTTTGGATCCTTTGCATTCACCCCTAGCATACATTACCTCACCTCCCACCCCTTCACCCCTGCCCTGCCGGAGCCCTTTCGTTCGCTGGCTCGTACTGTACGGTACTCGAGTGCTTGTACTCGGGTGTACGAGTAAAGGTGATTGGGTCCCGGTAACACAAGTCCTCGCCCAGCGTGTTGATCGAGTACCGGTAATCACCACTTCCCCTTTCGGAAGGAAGCACGGTAGTCCTGACCTTTTGCAGTCACCAAAAAAAATACAGCGCTCACCCGTCATCACTCAAAACTTTCTAAATTTCCTAATCTGGTTTAGTCTAGATACAAGTACAAGTACCACAGCTCCTGGTGGAGATGGGCCCTACTTTTGTCAGCCCCCTAGCACTTGCACTCAGCACCGTACCGGTACTCGAGTACTCGAGTGCCGGTACTTGCGTGCCAGCTTCTGGCGGAGCACAGTGGAAGGAGGAGGGGTGCCTGGGGTGCTCGGCGTTGTTCGCCGATGGACTCCTACATTGTGAGGAGTTAAACCGCTTTTGGAGCGCATGTTGGTTGCTTTTGCTACTACATTTGGAATTCGTGACCTAGTTTGGGGTGGTTGCTCTACAGGGTAGTGGAAACTTTTGCTAGAAGGGAATTAGTTGGAGTTGGATTTAGTACCCGATTCGGCAGACGACCCTGTATCATACAGCACCGTTGAAAAAAAAGCTGCTGCGATGGATGATGGTGATTCGCGGTGTGAGACGCTGCTGTCCTCGAGTAATTTCTAGGAGCGATGACCCGAAGCACACCGTAGATGAGAACAAGAAAAAGAAAGGAAAGGAAAAGAGAGTTTTCTAGTCTCCACTTCTTTGTAACAATTTTCGCAACGGTTGGAGATCAAAAGGAAGGCAGAAACGGGCTTGGATGCCTGTTTGTCAGTCCCGCAGTCCAAAGTGCAAGTCCGGTGCAGGGCGGTGCTCACAAGAACCCCCTCCCTCCTACATCGCGATTCCTGCAGTAGTATTAAAAAATAGTGGAGAGTAGATGTATCATGTCGTGCGAGATACGGTAGATAGCTCTCTCTCTCTCTCTCTCTCTCTCTCTCCTACCCTCGCCATCTTCGCAAAAAAGGCCGTAGTTTGCACGCGCGTTCACGCGCGGATAAAATAATCACCGCTCTCTTCCTTCCAACACCAGCAAAAAAAAAAAAAAAAAACCAAACACCCAAGGTTATTCCCGGAATCCGAATCCCACCTCCTCGCCTCCCCGCGTGGCATCCAAACACAAGAAGCACACCCGCACCTCCCTCATTCGTCGTCACCCAGCTGAAATACTCGAAGTTTCGCATCACCTAGAAAGGCCAGCCAGCAAGCAAACTTACCATGCGCACCCACAGTTACCCTCCCCATCACGGTTCATGAACCAAAGCGCCCCCCCCCCCCTCTCTCTCTTTCGCTGCACCACGACGCACTCGATTATATTTCAGATGCCCTGCCTGCCCCCACCACCCAACCCAACCGGCGACCGTTTATTGCAACCAAAGCCGCCCCGCCCCGCTGTTGTCCATTTCATAATCCTAGCACCCTTATTTCCCCCCGTTTTCGTGGCCAAATTTCTACCCAGACCGAGACAAGACGAGACGAGCGTAAAAAAAGAAAGAAAGAAAGACGTGCAGCGCACAGTAAGCGATCTACACTGCAAACACATACTGTACTTGTACTGTACAGTACACACACGCACACTCACAACCCAAACCCCAACCCCAACCTACTGCTGCCTACCAACACAATATCACATCACGGAGGGTGGGGGGGGGGAGGGGGGGCATAAACGGTACGGTACGGTAACTCCAGGTATGATATTGTAAGGATCGATCTTCGAATCGCCGGTCAACACATTATAAGAAATACAATCCCTTCCCCCTTCCCCTCCCCCCCTCCACCCCGCATCATCCACCATTATCCCTGCGCGAGGGTATGATGATACAGCGCAGCACAACATATCTCCGTACGGTAATACCGTACCGTATCGTATCGTATCGTGAACGCATAGTAACTTACCATACCCGTAGCTTAACTTAATTTGCCCGCCTTACCCTGCCTCCCTTTCTACGGTACCCTGCCGCGATCGGGAAAGAGAGAGAGGGGGGGGGGGGCTATTGACGATCTGCGCTGATTTAGGTAACTATTTCTTTCTTTCTTTCTTTCTTTCATCAATCCATTCATTCATGTATTACTCATCACTTGTATGCGGGTTCTTTTGGCTCGTACAGCAACGGTTTTTTTTTTGCGCTAGTTTTTTGTATGTTGTGTGGCATGGAGAGAGATAAGTGGATACGAGGGAAAAGGGGAGGGAAGCAACGGTTTGGGAAATATGGAGAAGAGGAAGAGCAAGAAGAAGAAGAAGAAGAAGAAGAAGAAGAAGAAGAAGGCCAGGCTGGGCTAGCCGGCCAGCCAGCCAGCCAGCCAGCCAGGCGAGGCTGTGATGTCGGATTGCGGATGAATAGGTTATCGTACAGTTAGATGGGGACAGTAATAAGTGCAATAATTCCCCTTCCCCCCCCACTCGAATGGACTTGCTAGTTGAAGGAAGGAAGAAAGGAAGAAAGGAAGGAAATACCTCCGTGAGGAAGGGGGCGGGGGAGGGGATTCCAGTGATTCGGATGTTTTCTTCTTCTTCTTCTTCACCCTGGCGATAGAATATTTTGGAATGTGGGAATTTTGGTTTAGTTTGATATTGGGGTTTTTTTTTATAATAATATTAATATTATAGTTTATTATTTATTTATTTATTTATTTACTTATTTATTTTAGCTCGGATTTTCGGTTCGGTGGGGGTGGGTGGGTTGTTATTATTTTTTCCTCTTTCGGGAGTGTATGAGATCATCTGAAAGGGTACTTGCTGTAACCGGTATGCACGTATGCATGTGCGGTGCTGGAAGCGGGTACAAGGGGGGGGGGGGGGGTTGGTTACACAGATGTCTCATATTGTGAGACAATGTTTAACCTGAAAATTTAAAGTATGATATTAATTTTATGGAAACTGTATTTATTTATCTATGATGCGAACAAGTATTATGGGAAATATATTTACCAAGCTTGAAATTGTCGTGACTTTTTATTTTATTTTGGTATCGTATAAGGGAAGTTTAGATCTATATATATATATATATTTTTGCTGATTTCTTGATATTATACTTTACTAGGATTATTTGTCCGGTCTATTTTGTATATAATGTAATATTATTATTATGTGATGGGGGGGGGGGTTTCAAAAATAAAAGTTAAAAAAAAAGACCCTCTTTATTATAAGAGATGATGATGGTTATTATGATATCTTGAATATATTTACTGAGTATGAGATAGTAGTTGAGAGATTAAATAAATGAAAATTGAGTTATTATGAGTATATATAATACCTTGTTGGAAAAAAAAAAAAATCAATATTCAGATAGTGAAATGGAGTAGGGTATTAAGTGGTTATTAGTAGATGCTGTACTAGATTTATGAGGAATTGAGTAAGATTATAATATAGAGTAACAAGTTGACTTCAAGATTTAGTTATCACCTTTAGATAATTTGATACTAAGAAGAGTTCTGTATTAATTATATTGATATAAAAAAAAAAAAAACTTTAAGTATCATATACAGGAAAGTTTACAATAGTATAAAGTGACTTTTATAAAGCAATTGTGTTAGAATTAGTATATATAGTAGGAGATGTTAGAATGAACACTACTTATATATACTATATAGGTAATGATAGAGTTATACTTGACACTACAATGATATTAGTATTGTAAAATATGAAGAGGTAAGTACAAGTTATAGAGTATGAACCTCCAGGATACAAGAATCATATAGGAACATGATTGTTCTAGAGGGAGTGGATGAGGATGAATATTGTTCAATAACTAGTACAATCACTAAAACTAAATGCAATTGAAAATGTCATAACTTTATTTAGGAACAGGATTGGGAAGTATGTTGAGAGTATTCCTATCTTTTCAATTGTGTTTTAAGCACTGTTTGGAGCAGATTGACAGTGTACTGTGATTGCTATTTAGGATAATGCAAATTCTTATTAGATACATTTTCTTTCTTTCTTTCTTTCCTGCATTTTGAAATCTACACCCTATTCAGCATGTACTAATAATAAAAATTCCTTGATATAATACCCGTATTGTCTACTTGCTAAATGCTTAGTGCCACCTGACTTCCCATAGGAGAAAAATAAACCTCTAAAACAGGGATGAGAATCTACTTTTCTATTCTAGCCCCCTATATATACATATGTCCCTGTGTGCTGCTGCTGCACCACAGGTCAGTTACTACATCTGAGTGTCACCCGACCTACTAGTGCACTGCCCGAGCACGGTGCAAGCAGGTATCATAACTCAGGTAGGTAGGTTGATGATAAAATCAGGGAGGACATGATATCGTTGGGAGATCAACTTTGCTGGCTTCCCTCGTTGGTCATTCCGGCCATTGGATCGCGGGTTATTGGGAAAAATCGACCTCTGAGCTTAACCAGCAGCACGCCCCACCACCACCACCACCCATCCATCCATCGCAGCTACGATACGGCATCGTAAGCTAACGTCCGGTAGGTTAGGTTAGGTGGGTGAGGTGCGGGGGAGCTAGCTTGGCCTTAGCTCCTTCCCTGCGCATGTATCAGATTTCCTCTCTCTCTCTCTCCTCCACTAGTACGGTACTCGAGCAGTCGAGCGCTGGCCGATTCCAATTCAATTCGGTGTCAGTTCAGTTCAGCTGATTTTCGTCGTTCGCACTTTGTCTCGTCTTTTTTTTTTTTTTTTTTTTAAAAAAAAATCAAAAAAATCAGGGCGGACCGGTATGTGTCACTCACTTCAACTCTGTTTTTTTTATTGATCATATGGTAATATACGGTTTTGCTTTCCCCCACCCCACACCACCCCACAACCCCCCTTTCCCCGGGAGTTTTTTTACTTTACTTTATTTTATTTTATTCAGCGTAATAATAATATTATTATTATAGTGCAGGCATGCACATAACTTGGAAGAAAGGAAAATAAAATAATAAAAATTTAATGATAAAATAAATCACTCTCCAATTACTATTCACCACTCATCTAATTCGAGGAAAACAACCCCCCCCCCTTGCTTGTACTGTACTAAACTTTGTAGTGTGACTGGGGGAAAAAATCTTATAGGTAGAAGGGGTCCTAGGACAACTACGGTTTTTTTTTTTTTTTTTTTTTTTTTCCGTTAATCATATCATTTCCAAATATGAAGCTTCATGTTTCAGGATGAAAATAGAGGAAAAGAAGAAAAAAAAAATGAGGGCTCGGGCACCCCCGCAATCGATAGATATATACACTATCGGTATCAAGGAGCGGGAACAGGCGAAGGTGGAAATGGAGAAATGGGGGAATTGGGGGAGAAAGAAAAAAAAAAAGGGGGGAGCGTTGATTATTATTCACTCTACGGTTCGCTTGTGATCAGCTGAAATCGCCGGGCTGTGACACTCGAGATTAACTCACGATGGTGGAGGCGGGCGGGGTGCTGTGACCAAAGGTGGGGAGCGCCGATGATGGATCGACAAGTGAAGCGGGAAAAAAAAGAAAATTAAAAACTCAATTCATCATGAGCTATTCTCTCTCTCTCTCTCTCTCTTTCCTTTTTTTTTTCTTCTTCTTCCTCTTCCGCCCTTTCGCTTTCGCTTTCGACCTATTCCGCATCACTGGTTGGCTCGTTGGTGGGGCTTGATGTCAAGATATCTGTGTGGGCGCGCGCGCATCGTCGTGATGGCAAAGGAAGGTAAAAAAAGATTTAGAAAAATAAAATAAAAACAACACACACACACACACTCACATGCTCACACACTCACTCACTCACAGACAGACAGACGGATATTTTATTCATTCACTTTTGATTTTTTTATCTAATTCACAAGTCATGCATCATCACTTATTGCACCTCCCTCTCTCTCTGATGTGCAGTACGGTATGTAGGTTAGAGCGCAGCTCAGCACAGTACACAGCACAGATAGGGGCATCATGACGAAACAAGCAAATCGCAGGGCAGCGTATTATTTCAGCATCGACGTAGGCGTGCAGGCGATACCAAGTAGGTGGGGTAGTGGGCGAACAATCAAGCTGCGGAATGGGGGGGAAAGGGAGAGAAAAGAAAAAAAAAAGGGGGGGGGGGGAAAGCAAGCAATCATGATTTGCTTCATTGATTTGATGACGATAAAACTCCCAAGTGCAGTACACATTGCAGCGGAAAAATAAAAAATATCCAGAGATAAAAATAAAAAGCTTTGGCCAAATCTCGGCAATCGTATAATTTCGGGAAAGGCACATACATATCGGCAATACGAGTAGATAGGCGAGATTTCATCCACTCCACTTCACTCTTCCACCCGCCTCCCCCCCCACCTCCTCTTCATAAATGACTGGCGAGATGGGAGAGCAATCCGGGACAATCCGGGACAATCCGGGAGCGGAGGGCAAAGGAAAAAAAAAAAACAAAAAAACAAAATAGGAAAAGCAAATTCAATTGAAGACTTTTTTCCTCACTTTTTGTTGTTTGTGAGGGGGGAAGGAAAGGAAGTTGGTCTCAGCTCGTTTTTTTGCGCTTGATGATTTTACCTTCCATAGCCGCTTAGCAGACCGATGGACCGGCAAGAAGACAATGGCCGCACTCATCATCACCAACCCACTGCGAACTAAAACTTCCTTTTAGCGTTCGCTTTTCCCGCGGTGTGTGTGTGCGCATTGCGCTGAGCGAGAGCGAGCGAATGACAATTTGAGGGAGCGAGGGCGATCGCCGACCGACAGCGATCGCTATTGGTGTCTTTGTTTACTTTTTTGATTATTTCATTTTGATATACCCACCTCCCATCTACGGTAACCCATCGAGCCAGCAGGCAAGCCAGCAAGCCCAACCCGGCCCGACTTGACAATTGGTACGGTAGCTTATCGAGCTTAAGTTGACTTGACCTCAACATTCCCTACCATGTAATACTATCCCTATTATGCACCCATGACACTTATCCTTTTTTTTTTTTTCCCAGCTGCTGCTCAAACGCATCCTATCCCTGGTTACCTTTGTCCTGAATCCTTTACTCTTTTTACCAATGGATAACCGGGCGCGGTATGATATGATATGATATGATACCCCCAGCTAGAGTACTGTACAGTACTTGGGGCTCTCCGCTACGTATGATCTGATATATATTTTGTTTTTTTAGTTCTAAAGGGTCAATGCTCGCGCAATTGCTTTTCTTTTTTTTTTCTCTCCTCCTCTTTTCTTTTTCAAACCCGCTTCCGATTTTATTGAACAAGCTTTGCTTTTTTTTTTCTTTTTCCTTCGCTTCACTTTTTTTCCTGCTTCCTTTTTTTTTTTTTTTTTTTTTTTTTTTTTTTTTTTTTTTTTTGGTCGCCGTCATCAGAACTGCGGCATCTTGGCTTCGCCAAACCTCAAACAGCCGCGGATTTGATACATATCTGAATTTTGTGGAATTGATGACCGAGTCACTTGATACTGTGTACCCGTACGTATGATACTCTCTATCACCCTTTCAACGGTTTTCTCGTAATAGGGGCGAGGGAGGGGTTTGCCATCAGCTTGATTTGGTTTGGGGTATTAAAATAAACATTGAACTCAATTGCACTTTTTGCCCCCTTGCATCTGCCCCTTCTCCTGATAAGGGGAGGACAGCTATTGTGGCCGCCGCCCGGGTATGGTATTGTCATCATTATTAAATTTTTACTTTGGCTGGTTGGTTTACAGTAAACGATGCACTGGTACAGTACGGCAGGAAGGGGAAATGCTAACTGGAGTATGGTAGCGAGTTCCCCATATCTACTTGTATCCAGAAAAATTCCATCCGTTCATCCATCTATCACAGGCACAGTTTCCATCCTCCTGGAATAGATGCCGGCATTGGCCGGGAAGTGGAGGAGGGAATACAATAAAAAAAGAACTAGGGGTGAATAGCGTTCATCGTGCACCCTCTTCCTCCCCTCTCCGTCCGAGTGATGCTAAGGGAAAAGGGTTGTAATCAAAGCAGTCTTCCCGTTAAAACGGAAAAAAAAAAGGGTGCAATTCGCGGAAAATTGGCTTGTCGTCAACTCGGAAAGGGAAGCTGCAGCGAGTGGCGGAGGGTGAATCTTGGAACGGGGTTACCTCCAACAGCGTAGATCGCGTCTGTTCCGCTCCCGTAGTTTGCTTTGTGCTATCATAAAGTCAGAAGTGTATACATATGTATAACGGAATGTTACTTTATTTGGTGGAGGTTGTTGTATCGTTGTGTCGGTGCTATCGGGGGGGAATGGTTGGTGTGGTGGTGCTGGTGCTGGTGCTGGTGCTGATGGCGACCGTCAGGCTTGGTGGTACAGTGCAGTGCAGTACCAGTATCACAAGACGATTGTTCGTTACCCAAAAATAAAAGATGATGGTAATTGTCATCTGAATAAACAAACAAACATGCCTGCGCATGGAGGTTTCTCCACATCCTCGTCCTTCTCCTGCTGAATCTCCCTAATCTCTGATTCCTTTTTTGTCTCTCTTCGATAACCGTGCCCCTGTTTCGCTCTCTCTCTCGCTCTCTCGCTTGCTCTCTCCTTCCTCCTCCTTCCTTCTTGATCCTCAGACAGACTGATAGAAATCGAATATGTTCCTTCCCGCATTTCAATGAAACCCCCCTCCCTTAGGAGGAAAAAAAAAAAAATGAAGGAAATAATACGAAGTTTCTTTTCTTTTCTTTTTTCGTTTTTTTCGGGAGATTTATTTCGTTGTCCTTGCGTTGTGAAAATGGGTGAGTCGAGAGTCCAGGTGAAGTTACATAAATCGTTTTATCATACGGTACGAATAGAATACCGGTATGGTATACTAATAAAACCCGTGCCAACCGTACCCGGCTTGATAAACCAGGGTTATTTTTCCACTTCCTCCTCCTCCCCTTTTCTCCTTTCTTAAACTTGGGTTTGACCTGGGTGAGTGAGACATGGCATTACTTATATACGTGGCATATGCTACGAGTGAGTGCTCGAGTACTACCGGCACTCTCTGGTATTGTGCGAATATTGTGCTATGCTGCCTGTTCTACTTGTGGAGCAGGGTAAAGTAGAGTTACTGGTATCATATGTACTGCAGCCTGGCTGCTGATTGTCTCGCCTTGCCTTGTTTTGTGTTGTCTCAAACGGGCTGCACAGTAGGGTACTCGAGTACTTTACTGTGCTGCTCCAAAATACAGTATCATACATGTCTTTTTACCATGAGCTACTCCTTCCCTCCTTCCCTCCTTCCCTCCTCCCGTCCTCACTTCCCCCCACCACCGCCAACCCCAATACCGGAAACTACGTGACCCGAACCCACCTGACGTTCATCACCTGAAAAATAATAATAATACCTGCCTGACGAAACTCAAAACACTTTTCTGACCGGAAGGTGCTGTCCCTCCCCTCCTCCCCCTTTCGTTCCCCGAAAACAAAAAACAAAGAAGTACCGGCTGCACACAAAATATTCTGAAACAAGGCTTTAAGTCAGTGACGGAAAAACCATTCGCCACTAATACGCTTATCATTTTCACACTCTTTTTTTGCTATAATATTGTTATTTATTATAATGGTTAGAACTATATAAGATCTTAATACCAGACATATTATCCGCATGACCTCTGGTTTTCGCTTCTTTTCTTTTTCTTACTCAGGATATACAATACATAACCTCTGGGTACCGCGCTTGTGTATAATCACCCCTCACTGGGAATCGAATCACCTATGAGCGGATACACTCTCTGTCGAGATAGTGAACGTGGCAGCTAGGCATAGTTCAGTTCAGTTCAGTTCGACCGAAGGAGGAGGAGGAGGAGGAGGAGGAGGAGGAGGAGCAAATCATGCTAACAGTTTCACACTTCTGCCTTCATCCCTGGTCAATTGCACTGTGGGGATCGGGCCGGGCAATCCAGCCAAGTAAGTTAGCTCGCTCGCTAGTCGGCTAGCTGTCGTAGTCGGCTAACCCCCAGGCGGACAGACAGTTGACGAACGGACATACAATTTGACAGGTATACGAGACATTCGAATACAGGGATATACCAGGCACTACCAACCAGCCATACCTACATACCTACATACCTACAAGTCCAGATGGACAGCATGAAAGACAACTCATCAACTTCACGAACATAGAATAGCATGACGGACAACGGTCACTATCCTGTCCATCCTGTCTATTCTGTCGCCTAGCCCTCCTGTCATGGGACGACACAAATACACCTACCCACCCACCCACATACCCCCAGGCCTCTCGCTTGCCAAAGGGGAGGAAAAAAAAAAGATGATAGACGAGAGACATACACAAGGCGGACAGACCGACAGATAGACGTATCAAGCTGTGATCGTGATAGTTCGTGGGGGTCATTGGCGATCACTCGGGGTGTGACCGATCATGTGTCACCTCAAGTCCAGCGCCTGTTTCATAATTTATATATTATTGAACAAATATTGGCCCGGAAAAGGGGGAGGGGGGAGGGGGGAGGAGAGAGGGGAGGGAAAAAAAAAAAAAAAAAAAACGGTCCAGTCGTTATAAGTTATGTTACAGTGAGTTAATTTTTAACCCACTCCCTTCTCGGAATAAATATCTATGTATGCGTGTAATAATAATATGTATAATATTATGAAAAAAAAAACCTGAAGGCTTAGAAGTGTGTGTGTGTGGGGGGGGGGGGTGTGTGCGAACGGATGAATCAATGTGCGCAGTTTTTGGTAGCTGGTTATCATAGATAGAGGAGAGCTAGCTATAGCTAGCCTAGCAGCTAGGTAGGTTTCAAACGGTCGATATTTCGGTACACTACACTGCACGGTAAAAGCAGGGAAAGCCTAGATAGGAGGTGCACGTCTAGAGGAAGATTTAAATAAAAAAGACAAATAGGCAGCAATGCTAAGTAAGGGAAAGTGCTACACCTCCTTTCCCCATCGAACCTAATTCGTAAATTACTATGAAGAGAAAATAAAATAAAAATAAAAAAAAGGTCAAGCGGAGTGAAGTGAAGTGAAGTGAAGATTAGAGAGAAGAAAAATAGAGAAAAAAATAAAAAAATAAAAACCAGACCCGGGGTTTAACGGCGCCAGCAGAGAGGGGTGTGCAGATCAATTTTAGCCTTTTCTTTTCTTTTTTTTTTCTTTTCCCTTTTTATCTCTCCTTTTTCTTTTTCATAATAATAATAATAATAATAATTATCATAATATCTCTCTCTCAAAAGCTATCATACCCTATTCAACTTACCCTTCACATTCTTCCTTTATTCCATCGGCACGTCTCCCACGGAGGTCGGCGGGAAGGGGGGGGAGTTATAGGAGGAGCAAGGATGGCGGGGAATTCAAGAACGGGGTTAGCGGGAGGGAGGGGGGAGAGCTAATTCGTTCGCCAGTCCGCCGTTCCCCGTTCACTCGTCGTACGATACTCCTCCTCCCCCCCCCCACCAAAGTATAAAAGACTGGTGGGAAATCACATAATATCACTCGTCAGTCCGGTTTCTAACGACGATTAGTTGAACCGTGTAGGTTATGTTCTGGATATGTATGTTTCAGTGGGCGGGAGTGCTTACCTTCCTTTCCCTCTAATATAATCTCCCCTCCCCATCCCCACCCCCTTCCCCCCTGTTCANCCCCCCCCCCTTTCTTGTGATATTTTTTTTTCTTTCTCTTCTTTTCCGGTGTGTGTGTGTGTGTGGTGGCGATCTGAATTAATGCGTCTACAAATGGGTGTCTATGGTGTTCCAGTTACTATATAGTATGTGGGCGTGATAATTTTCTTTTCTTTATTTTTCTTTCCTTTTTTTCTTCTTCCCCCTTTTGGTTTTTGGATTTTTTTAAGTCCGGTGATATAATTACAAGTACTGATAATATGATATTTTGGGGGAGGTTTTTCTTGTTATTTTTTTTTTTTAATTTATACCACGCGAGAATAGCTAGAGTAGAGTAGAGGGGGGTAGGAGGGGTTGCTCTCTCAATCGGAGGCTTTTGGTTCGATAGTACGCGGCCAGGGTCATTTATGAAGGACTCATAAGCGGCCACGTAGTGGATAATGTATAGATGAGTATGGGTATGAGGAGGAGGAGGAGGAGGAGGAGAAAGTATAATGTATGGTATAGTTATGCGATCCTAAATTAAAGAAAACCACTTGTGTAGATTGTATAGGGGATATTAAATTTTGCTGATCTCTGTTTTTGTTTTCTCTCTTTATTTCTTTATTTCTTTCTTCTGCAGGGCGTTTTTGTAGGACTACGGAAGGTTTAAGGTGGATGCAAGGGAAAGGGAAAGTGAAGGAGCGGCGGGAGTGAGTAAGTACCTGCTCCCACACCAGGCGTTGATGTTTCGAGCTCCTGATATGGTGCCATGAGATGTGATAGGGTCACTGGTAAAGTTACCAGTGATCTAATACGATGAGGGATCGGGAATGACGGGTGTTGCGCCCGATATTTGAAACCCCCATCGGGGAAGTGGAAGTGATGGCTTACCATACGTACCAGCAGTCTCTCATCAACTTATCCATGATCCCTTCATTCCCCTTTTGCACGGAACTAACAAAAAAAAAATAACGGGTGCTCTAGTTTCATTATTATCCTTCCTGTAGGATCCATATAAAAAAAACAAAAAAACAGGTTTATTCATCCCTCAAGTCAGACACACACACACACACACACACACACACACACTTATCCATTCCTTTACAGCCGGTTGCGAGAGAGAGCGCACTAACAACAGTAGGTTGATCAAACAACTTGATATGATATACCCCTCGATTTGGAATGCGAACTAAGTTACTCGAACATCTATGCCCCACGTAGCCTGAATTGGGCTCGTTACGTGTACCAATCTCTTGGACTTTGATCATTGCTATATCTGGGTATCGGAGCGGCGCTCATAGGAGGGCGAGCATTGAGATTGTATGTCGGTTTATTACAGGAACTTTGGTTCAGGTATTCCCACCAATCTACCAAAAAAAACCTCTCTCTTACCCCATTTAATCCAGTGCTTTTATGGGGATCATCAACGAGATAGGAAAGTTGGACAGAATGTGAATTCCGTTTAGAGCGGGGGGGAAGTGGTTCGCAGACATTCCTCAGCTATCATATCCTTGTCCGCCAGCGACGTTCGGTAACAAGGGGATGGAGCACTACTGTAACTGCCGGACCGCCCCTCCCCCATAACTGACTGATTGACTGACCTCAGCTTGTGGGTGTATGGGGATTTGATATTAGGCAATGAGAGGGGTGTTCATGAATTGATCACTCGAACTACCTCTGGTGCCGGTAGGGGGGTGAGCTGGTGGTGGCTAGCGTTCACGGCCCGTTTTTTTATTGTATGAGTACTAACTGGAGTATAATTTCTAGTCCAAACGCTAAAGGGGTTAAGTGTGGTGGTTCCAGATGACCATTGGTGGAAAACAAGGTGTCATTCATTGCGTTCGGGGATGAGGGAGTGAATTTCCGGGCGAACGACTATGGCCAGGAGTCCATACCGCGAGGAAGCCGAATAAATAAATGATTGATAGCACATTTCAGAACATAGGATTGACCCGTGTCTCACGTGGGCCGCTGCTTCCATAGCTGAGCTTTCGTAATATATTTAGATATACTGGACTCACTTTTGCCGTCTGGGTTAGCGTTGGGGGGGAATGGATAGGGTAGATGAAAGAGTTGCCAAAAGCTTGTATCATCTTTTACCGGCCGAGAATAGGAGATGCTTTGGGTGGTTTGACGAAGAAATTTTCGGCACGGGAGGTGCAAGAAAATGATTGCTCGAGCATACAGGCGAATGCGGGGATCGAGATATGGATTCTGGATGTCAGTTGGCGCTTTAGGTGATGGAAGCCATCACTACACAAGTGTACCCCCTGAACACCCCCCCCCACCCCCCCTTCCTCCTCTCTCTCACTCACAAGGCTGAGCCAGCCAGCCAGCCAGCACATACTAATCCGGAAGGAACAAATTTATGCCTAACTCGAGTTGGAAAACCCAACATCGCCGACGCACATCCCACCTTTTTTTTTTTCTTTTGGAAAATCTCTGATTGGCCGGGTTTTTTTTTTCTCTCTCTGCATGCTTTCCGCTCATCGATTCGATGCAGCTGCGGTTTCAGGATAAACAAACTTGGTGGACGGATGGATGGATTGGTTAGGTTACCTAGGGCTTTTTATGTTATGCACTTTGAAGCTGCAAGGCTACTAGTTCCATTGAATGGTCATAGGTCAAACTTTATCCTCCACAAGTGCTAAGAGCCTAGCAGCGCAGTATCGGAATCACCGACTAACTCTAGATAGGTAGATAGATAGATAGATAGATGGGTTGCCGATCTCCATTGGATCGCTAATCTGCTGTTAGACCTGCGTTACAGCCTTCGGGATACGCGATGTTCATGACCTTCATCTTCAGCGCTATTCAAATCAAAATCCTTCTCGCCTTTTTTTTTCGTTTTGTTGAGTAAGAATTATGGAGAGCACCCCTCCACCATGGGCCTAGACCCTTAGTGAAAGGTTCTAAATTGAAAACATGCGCAGAATCCTATTGGGAGGAGGTTTTCTTTTCTTTTCTTTTTACTGGGAGATCTTGGGCCTAATTATCTGGCAACCCTGGCGCACAAGTATATACGAGTACTTCGACATGGCAGTACTCGTATCGCAACTACCACACCAATCTAATTGTAATTTTCGACAGCATCCACCAATCGGGAACCGGAGGCCTGTGCTGATCGCGTCTCCTCCATGTAGATCAATATCGATTTCCTAACCCGGGTGATAATGCATGATGGATAGTAGTAGTAGTAGTAGTTGGCGCAGTAGAGGGGCGTAAAGGGAGAGAGTCATGGGGCTATTTCGACTGGGAGGGGTGTGTGTGTGTGTGGTTATCAAGATGTCCTGTGTGCTTTGTGAGATTTCTGACCTCTACTGTGAGACCTCACGATGCGAGCCATGCACCAGTCCATATCTTCCAGGATTGGGCTATCTCCTTTTGACTTCATACCCGAATGTTGAAGGGCCATTGGCACCACCTCTTCTCGGATTTCCCTTATGATTATCCCTTCCGATCATGGATTTATATCTCTCATCTCAAGTTATGCAGTTGGCTATTTGAATATGCCTCGTCGGAGTTAAGCATATTCAACGAATCCCCACATCCGGGGTGGTGGGGGCGGGGCGATCATAGCGACGAATTTGAGAATCTATTATATTATCACTCAAAAATAAAATAAGTGACTAAAAGTATATTTATTTAACCTAACCTGTTATTAGCAAACGGACGGTATCCCACAAATATACTGAGGTATATGAATGAGCCATATCATACCAGGGGTAGAGGAAAACACATCATGATAATAATAATAATAATAATTATAACCAATAACCTCCCTCAATCATGTTTTGACTCCTGCTTTTCTTACGAAAAAAAAAGAGAACAATCATATTATTCGAACAGGCCAGATCCCGTCTTTATGCAAGTATGATACTATAGCTTCAATGGCTGCCCCTGGAAGGGGGGAAAAAAGAAAAAAGAAAAAAAATGCTATACGCACTGTATTTCCAGGTAGAGATGATTATCAATATGACTGACTTACCTGTTACTACTATCAAACGCTTCATCTTCGGAAACTTTAGCACAGAAAATCCTTCGTGAAGACTATAACCATAAGAGAAACCGAAGCCATACATAGCTTTTCTTCAAACAAGGACAACTTCCGAACACCCGCTCCAGACGCTCCAGACGCTCCCACACCCCCCCCCCAGAATTAAAAATTTCCAAAGCTCCGCCAACCAGCCGCAACCGAGGACCGCGAAGATCTACCATAAGTGCATTCCTAACCGACATCATTCTCAAAGCAGCTTTTTTCTTTCTAACATATTCACCGGATATCACTCGTCATGTTGAGATTTTAGTTTTTTTTTTGTCACGTCTCCTTCCTCGCGCACACGGGCTCCGGCAGATGATGGATTTCGAAAATTGTGTGTGGCTTTCTCTCTCGGGCCTATAGTGCACTATATCAGTCACCGTCCGCCAATGGCGTATTAGGACATCGTGGGGTTTCGGAGTCGTTGGTTTTTTTTTTTTTTTCCTTCCTTTGTTTATTTCGAGCTCCATGTGTAATCTGTTCTTCGGGGAGTGGAAAATAAAAACCTATTCTCTCTCTTGGCCCAAAAGTAGATAGTGCCTTTCCTCCCGATCCCCAAGACCCTGAGCTAGAGCGCATCTCGACAGAGGTGAGGGCGAGGTTGTCGCAAATTTTTTGTGGAACGGACCATCCCTTGAGTATGCCATGTCACATATTATCACTCGCACAAACATGCAACGACATTTTTCGGGGTCAGCGTTCGGATAACTCCCCACCCCCCCACCTTCGTACCGGGTTCGTTCTGGTGATGGATTTTTTTTTTTTGGAAGTATGGCACTTATCTAAGGATACTGTTTTGGTTACCTGTTCATCCTCGGTGTGTTCGGGGATCGTGATGTTCGGAGAGGTCATCTTCTTATCCCTGTTATTTATGGGCTCCTGTATTAGCCCTTTCTCTTTTAGTATCATATTAATAGGGGCACTTTGCTCCCGTCACTCTCACCCCGCTATGATACCATGAAATTGACCTGAAGACCAATACCCAACCCCCGTCAAACCTCGATAATACAATCCCGAGAGCAGGGCTCATAGTTAGGAATCCTAGTGTATCTACCAATACCCCAGCAGTAGTGCGAGTGGATTTACATTGCGCTTCGGAAAGAGCGCAGGAAAGGTGGGAGATGCACGGTATGATATCATACCAAAAAAAAAAATGGTTATTTTTCTCTTATATTTAAACAATAACAGTAAAGATGGTGTGGGTTATAAATTATATAATTATTATAATTATTATAAAACGTGGAAAAAGCACCCAGATCCTTCCGCGGACCCACCACCCACCACACGTATCTTTGCGGTTTACATACATGCCCCCCCCCCCCCATTACACTACACACTCCCGAGATAATAAAGGAAAGGGCTTGTCTGGAGAACCTTCTGGGGAAATCACGATGGGTCCAGAAACAATCCACCTCACTCCCGAAACTTTTCACGATCAACGGCAATGCACGCTAGCCACCTGTAGTAGCTCTGGAAGGGAAGGGAAGGGAAGGGAAGGGGGTGGATGGGCTACCTAATCACCCTCAAACTATCATATATGATACAATCCGCAAATTTTCTATTTTTTGTCTGACCTCGTCACCGAATATCACGCTACCATCACAGGTGCTCACTCAGTGCCCTTGTCCAATTGTTGTTTATGGGTGGAAAGTAGGGGGCTTAGTCACTGGTTGTCAAGGTGGATCGGGTTTCTTTAAGAAAAGGGGCGCTTCTTTCTTTCTTCTTTAGACCTTAGAGGAAATGATATTTTCATCTTTGAACCGAACAATCAATCTGCTTTGAATGATTGTGATTTTTATCTCTCAGCATTTTTTCATCCTTTTTTTCATCCTAGTTGAATTTACGTACGGCTTACTTCTTTCTGCAAACACTGGATTCCCGACGCTGCCGTCTCCACGTTTCTGACACCAATACCAAGGATCTCTTTGTGGTAGGGGGCATTATACCACGGGGTGGCCTCCCTACTCGACCAGATCAATTATAACAGAGCATAGACATAGAAAATCGCTCAAATGGATCATTGTACAATTAAGGCAGTCTAATTCTAAGTATGGTAGTCAGGTTTAACTAGATAATGTTAACCTCAGTGCGCTACCAACCACCAAGCACCCGCGTACCAGAACCAATCATTATTTCTCCAACAACCAGAACATCACCACGGCCTAATCTACTAGTACCCCCAAATAACACCAAAACTATAATACTGTATAGCAAATTCCCTGCAGTGCAACCATTCAACCATCCAAACACCCTATGATACTGTCCCAAAAGGCATAACAATCCAATGCCGGTTCTATCAAACCCGTAGACTACAGTATACACACCCAATAAACCCATCACAAAAACACCAAACTAAACCAAACCCAACCCCATCATAAGTAGTAAAAATGAGACTTAATTTTTCTCTTTTCCCTCGAAGACTCCACCCAAACACCAAATAGCTTGCCACCTATCGCATATTTGTCGAGGAGGTGACAGGTATAAGTTTAATACACCAGTTCGCCTAATCATACCCAGCCCCCAGCCCACGCAAGTCGTGACCTTCAACAGATAAAGAAGCCGAATTAGACCAACTCGCTAAGTTAAGCCATGATTAAAAATACCATGAGGCAAGGCTGTAAACAAGCAAGCAAGCAATAAAGCAACCGTGAAATCTACCCCCGCCCTGGTTCTTAAGAATGAAAGAAATAAGGAGAGAGAAAAAAAAAACCACCCAGTTCGCCCGCAAAAGGAATAAGGAATAGAAAATGCGAAAAATGAAAACAATAGAAGATGGGTATAGGATGCGTGCTGTTTGGGAAAGAGGGGCATTTTCCGTTTGCTAGGGATAAGGCACGCTATGATGATGGGCATGGTATAATGGTATGATATAACGACAGTTCCCCTCCTAAAGCGCCAAATGCGGGGTAAAAAGCAAAGTAAAGCAAGGTGTCATATCACTTCATCTTCTGAACCTCTTCAAGATAGATATCCCCTCCCTCACCACTAACCCACCTCCTCCACGCTTCATGATAGGCATCTTCCAAATCGCGCACCCAGCGTTTAGTATCGAAAAGCGCCGACTTCCACCGATGTTCAAACAGCACCTGCCTGATGGTCCCCAATTGCCCAACTCCCCTCCCCTCATCATTATCATAAACAAGATTGGACACCAATGCCGCCGCCCGGTCTTCATACTCCTCCTCACTATCAACAATAAGACTATTAGCCATCGCCTTCCCTTCCGGCGTCTGCGGGACTGCAGCGCGGAGAATGGAAGCGGCGATGCGGGAACACATTTTGTGCTTGTGTCGTGGGAAGGTCAGTAATGGTGTTCCAGACCAAAGGACGTCTGCAGCGGTAGTGTGCGCGTTGCATTCCGGCGTGTCGAGGAAGATATCGCAGACTTGTGCTCGGGATATGTGTTGGAGCTTTGGAGCTACGTCTGTAAAGATTATGCGGGAGGCGACTTCTTCCCCTGCCCAGGCTACTGCGAGTGCTTTTAGGTTGTTCTCGCCGAGGTCGGGAAAGCGGAGGAGCCAGAGGACGGCTTTGGGTACGCGGGAGAGGATTCGGAGCCAGGTTCTAAAGGTTGTTGGCTCGATCTGTAATAGTGATTAGTGGCAATATTGAATGGTAGCGGTGATATGGGAGGCCGGTGTGTGTGTGTGTTCATACCTTATATAGCTGGTTAAAGTTTCCAAGGATTACATTATCCGGCTTAAGTTGAGGGAATAGCTCCTTCCTTTTAGCCCACCGGCGTGTCTGCTCTTCCTCCCAGCTTAATTGTCTTGATTTCGAATCCGGCGCGCTCTGCCTATGGTCGCAGCAGAAAAAGCTGTACTTGGCAAATATAATATTCTCTGAATAAACCCATTCTCCATTATCACTTGTTGTGCCTTCATGACCTTCATCCTCAAGATCGACATTTCGTCTCCGGGGTCGCAGAGTTTCTTTAGGAATTGCCGTCGAGTCGGCATAAAGATAATCACACCACTCGGCTCCCAAAGTGCCCGCAAATCCCATAAAGCTCATCTGAATTGGCGCTGGCCTAGCAGCGAATATCTCATTCCGGGCACCTCGTGTAAAGCCATTAAGGTTAATTAGGATATGGATGCCGTCGTTGACAATTTGTTGGACCAAACGATCTGGCCCCCAGCTATGGGCATCATGGAACACAGGTGATTCCCTCTCAATCTGCTTCCTATGCTCTGAGTTATCACTTGCGGTGGTAGCATAACAGTAAGCCTTGGCACGAGCTGGGTCATGGAGACCAAACACGGACTGCATTAGATGGGCTAGAGGGTGATTATTAAAGTCTGATGAAACATAGCCAATTTTCAGGCAGGGTGCTGGTGGCGCTGGCGGGGGAAAAACGTGAGGTGGAAGCCATGGCGCTCGTAATGTAGAACAGGATATTCGCAAACCATTCCGCTGAGAGATCATTCTGACTTGCTTGGCCGAAAGCGGACAGGTGAATGTATGGAATGGAAGAACTGTTGGTGCGCTTGGGGTTGACAGGATTGATGGAACTGTGGGCCTGGAATATTCATTCAAGGATTTCTCAACACCTTGGACATATTTTTCCTGATACCACCTCCAGACAGTCCTGCGAGATGCCCTCTCGATGAGTCTGATAACCTTTGCTCCTTCAAACGGTTTTCCAGCCCAACCTTCAACTCTTTTTCCTAACGATCTCTTCCTTTCCTCTGACCACCTTGCCCCGTCCGCCTTCTCAAGTTCCCTCAATAATTTGTCTGCAACCTCCGGAACAGCCACTACACCTTTCCCCCAATGTTCTCCATCTGCCAACTGCTTCTCTACGATCTCCACAACTCGTTTCATCCACCCACTAGACTCTGTTCCAACTCCCTTAGCATCTATCAATCTCCCATTGTCATCAACGTGCCATCGGTCTCTATTCCCCCCGCCTCTCACAATACCACCTCTTCCCTTCCAATCGCAAACACTATTGAGGGCATTTGCTAACCCGCACACAGCTTCCGCAAACTCCGGACTAGCTTTCACGGCCCTGCGGTAAAACCCGATGGCATCACCGATGCGACCCTGATCCTTGACCGCATTGGCTAAATTCGCGAGCGCAATATCGAAAGTAGGATCGCAGGCAACAGCCTGTTCATACATTTTGATTGCTGCATTCAATTGGTTGATATCCTTGAGCAGACTACCTAAATTGGTATATAAATGCGCGTGGCGTGAATCGAGGCTGAGACCATAGTAATAGTACTGTAATGCGAGATTGATGCCAGTTACCTGCCCAACACCTGACTGCCGCGGAATTATGGAAGGCGTTGATGCCGTCAACGCAGACACTTGCTGAACGCTGGCTAGCAAAATGCCGACATTGTTGGCCGTCGAGGGGCTAGGATGTAACGAAAGGGAAAGATAGTACAGGGCTAGGATATCTTTGACATCGGCAGCTGACCTTGGTCCTCCAGCGCCTGTCCCATGCCCGGACGACATACCGTCTTGGAATATTTTTGCGAGTGAAAGTAAAGAATTACTTGCAGTGGATATGGCCGCTCGCTTGGCTGCCGCACTTGGAATATCGCGTAGCCCGGGAAGTTCTCCAGTTGGCGGGAACACGAACTTAGTAGTGAGGACGGCCTTCTCCGGAGTTAGCAAGACCGCACCTGGATTAGCCGTAGACGATTTTTCCGAGGTGCAGACACCGTCGACAGCTGGTCTGAGTGCAGCAAGGATCTTGTTTATTAGCCCCTTTATTCCACCACGTTTCATATCAGCGCCAAGCAACACAGCATCTTCAAAGGCTTTGGCTGCGCCAGCATTATCCCCCAATGTGTAGAGCATATTTCCCTTTGCATGTATCAAAGCTAGCATACGGCCATTGTCGGAGGAGGGGATAAGGAATTCGCTCGATCCATGGCGTACAGCGCTCTTGGCCGAAGGAAATTTGGCATGGTTTTCCTCTGCGTCGTAATCAAACTTTAACTCTGGTGACGCTGAAAGAGACGTTGAAGCTGATTCATCACCAGACCCACTGCTGCTTAGACTAGGATTTCTTCCGTTCAAGCGGCTTGGGCGGCGAAGTTTAGACTCGACAAAATTGATGATATCGACGGCCTCTTTCCCACGGTGCTCGCCACAAAGTAGACCAACCAAATGCTCAACTGCTTCGAAATAACTGGGGCGTTTCTTGACTGCACGAATCCAATATTGCTCTGCTTCCACACGCCGATTTAAAGAAAGAAGTGTCGCAGCCAAATTTGATAATGCTTCCACGTGACTATTTACATGAGAGATGTCAGCATCTTTAGATGAAACGAAAATTGGACACCATGAGAGGTTGTACCCGTGATCCACCTCCAAAATTTTGGAATACCAGTCAATCGCTCTATTTAGATCACCCAAACCCTGCTTGAAGCATTAGACTCGCCCCTTTTGCCTAGGGATAAGGACATGGTAAAAATGGCACAAACATATGCTAAACATCCTCCCAAAAGCATCCCGTCAAGCCAAACCCAATTACTGCCCGCACATAATTCGTTCAACATGTCCAACGCCGCCATAGCCGAGGTAGTCGCTAATGATGGCCCTTGACTGATTACACTATCAAGACCACCAAGGGGTGTGATATTGAGCATGTGTGCTGCATTATTACCGATGCCGCTAGAAGCTGGGTGTAATGAGCCCGCAGAGTAACAATCCCTCGGCTGCTTCTTCTCGTAAGATTGTTCGCCGCTGGACCAAATATCATGAGTGCTGTGCTCAGAGGGATTGTCACTGCCGTCATGAATGCGTACTCCATCAACTCTGTTAAAAATATACCCATCATTATTTTCAAATAATGCATTTGAATGAGTTGAAGATGTGCCAATTTCCGGATGATTTTGTTCTTGGCCAATACTAGGTCTTATCCGTTTCCTTCGATCTGTAGCTTCTCTGTTCACAACAAATCCCCCGGGCATACCATTTTGGAGTGATGGCATGGGGCTTGGGGCGGAGAAGAGCTGTTGGGCACGGGCATTATTAGATCGCCAGTTGTCCACCTGAAATTGTAATGGAGGCCGGGGAAATAATCCAACCTTTAACTGTGTCCGTGGCCTATTAGCTTCCGGAGAATTACCCTCTGGCTGCCTTTGCTGCGCTTGCAGAGCAGCCAGAAGGTCGACATAAACGCCATGAGCCCACGCTAAAACCTTATCCCGAAACTGAGGGTTTGTGGTATCGTGGTGAGCAAGATTAGAGCTGGGCCCATCAAGCTGAAGATGCTGAAGTTGAACCTCGGGGGTATTTACCGAGGGGGGGTTCAGCGGGTATGGCGACGCTATGTGTGGCGGAAATGTTGATACAGAAACGGAATCTATTGCTGGAAGCTGCTGGGATGTCCATAACAGGGCTCCATTCATTTGATGCGGCGATGGAGTATAAACTGAGTTCACGTAGTATATAGGAGCTTGTGGTAGCTGCGTAGGAGTCGTGTTTCCATTTCCCCATGCACCATAATGACCATACCAGTTGCTATCTCTCGGCACGGGATTGTAGTTACCGCAGCCCATTAAACCATTAAGATCCTCGCAGGAAGCGGTTGGCGCTGTTATAGGGTTGTAGAAAGGTTGGAAACCACAAGGCCGCCCCCCTGTGTAGATATTATCGGATATTGGTGGGACCATCTGATTTTGCTGAAGTAAAAACTGTCGAACATATGGGTCTAGGTTGTCGTCCAACGATGTCTGACCATTTGGCTGGGTAACCCACATTGTTGGGGCGATATTCCCTCCACCAACTGTAATGTCCACGCTTCTCAATTCCCCTCCCCCATCCCAGGGTCTCACTCCTTGCCCAACGTTATTATCCCAGGATAAATGTCTCGTAGGCTGAGGATCTGAATAGACTTGTGGACTAATTGATTGCGGTGTGGGAAGGAGAATGTGTTTGGTTGGCCTTCTGGACCATTCCATTGGGGCCGCGTCGTACGCAGCGGGGAGGGTACCCAATGGTGTCTTCCGTCGAAGTAAGTTCTCCTGGTATGTGTGTTGGGAAGGGGTGGGCACGGCTGCCGAGAAGGGTTGAGCTCGATACATTGGTCGAGTAGGCAGGCCTTCTTGTGAGATATTCGGGGGTTGAAGGTTAGGTTGGTGGTGCTGATGGTGAAAATAGTGCGGACTTGCAGTGTTAGGGTTGGAAGGATGTAGAAGTTTGGATATTAGTGTGGGTGCAGCGGCAGCTCGAGCTCCCGTCTGATCACTCTGATGTCGATGGAAAGCGGGTGAAGGCAACATTCCGAGAAGCGGTGTCTATAGCAAAGCTCAGGGCTGAAGAAGGTTTGCGGCAACGGCGACCGACACCGTGGAAGTGAAATAGGCAAGGAGGTTGATGAAGGCGGCACCAGGCGGCAGTCGCAGGATGACGCGAGATGGTGACGGCAGTTTCGTCTTTGCCGAGGGGTCCTGCTCAGACGGTTGCTGCATTAATTAGCTGATCCTTCCGGCGGTTTGTACTTCTGCTATTCTTGTGATTTTTCTTCCCTGTTTACCGCTGTCCCTATCTGCTCGCGAATGTGGTGGAATAAAGGTGATGATAATGACGGAGATGGTGGGGGTAAAAAAAAAAAAGCTTTCCAAACCACTAGAACCACTTCCCACTTCTTCTGCGAGCTTCACTGCCACAGCCTCCCCCTTGTGTGTAATTGGGTTTTCTTCCTCGGAACAGCTTCTGTGACGATGACTCTGGGTGGCTGGCAGGGCTGGGATTTGGGGGGGGGGGAACGAGGAATTTCGATGGAAACGCTAGCAGAGACAGATAGCAGACATGTGAGACGACCAACCGTCTCCCTCCTGTCAAGATCCGCTTACCTCGAGGAAGCCGGCCCAAACCCGACCCAAACTTGTATCTTTCACTCCTCACTCTCTTCCCTTTCTCTGTCCTCCAAAAAACCTTCTCTCTTATTTTTTTGTCCAACCGACAGAGCTGTTCTCACCCGCACCTTTTTTTCTCTTCCTCGCTCTCAGCTTCCTCACTCGGGCCCTGTGCCCTCCCTTTCAACGGCTTCTCACCCCAGCACTTGAATCTCGAGAGTCGATCTTTCTCCCAATGCCTAAATGAGCTGGATCCAAAAATAGGCCAACCAGGGAAGAGAAGGAAAAAAATGGGAAAACGGCAGATAGAAGCAGAGAAGGAGAAAACAGATAAAGGGTTTAAAAACAAAAGATGTGAATAGAATGAGATGGGTAAGAAGAAGAAGAAGCGGAGGGATGATCAGAAGCGAGAGAGAGCGGAACCCACTTAAAGCAGAAAGTGACAGGATTAGAAGAAAGAAAAAGGAATTGTCGACGGCCTAAAGCTATTGATTGATTAAAATTATTTTTTTCCTGCGCTCTTCCTCTTTCTCTCGCTCCTTCTCAGCGACTGGCAAAAATTTTGTAGGGTTCTGCGTTAAGGTATCAGTCCGTGGTTTTCTAACTTTCCATCACTTTCTTAGCGCTGGGCAAGCAGGGCTGATTGTGGAGCTGTTCGTTATGTAGGGCGAGTACAGATTCCCTGTCCACTGCCTTTTCAACACAACCGAAGAGATCACAAACACTGGTAAGTACCGGGAGAAGAGGCCAACTAAAGAGACGGAGTGGAAAACGTACACAAAGAAGAGTATCTGCTCGGCAGGCTCCTCCTGCGAGCACCGGGCCGAATGGAAACGCGACGATCCCAGAAAATCTGACCACTTCACGATAAAGCTAAACGTCCGCTTACTACCACACACCGTTCTACGACTCAGATTTCAAAAGAAGATCATCTCGCAATGAACAATCAAAAACGGAAAAATATAAACACAGGTGAGGAGGCAGGAAGGAGGGGAGAGGAGGGGAAGGTAATAGTTGAAAAAAGCCGAGTGAGATAGAAGGAGAGGAAGAGAGAGGAATATGAAACAGTCTGAGGGGGGACGACCTGCTAATGAAATGGTAGCTGGGTGAAGCTGAGCGTCTTTGAACACATTGTGCAAAGGTCAAGAGTACTGTACAGCACGGGTGTGCAGGGGCATGCATATATTTGGCTGCATGATGCAGGTGTGGCAGCCCGCAACTATGTGGCGCGCAGGAAGGCTTGATAGACGAATAAAACTCCAGTCCAAAGCCGTTACCTTCCCCCCACTACCACCAATCCAATCGCCCCAAAAAATGAGATAACCAAAAGGAAACCAACATCACATCAAATAAAACTCATATCACTTCCCTTCAATTGCCCCTAAAACCAAAAAAAGAAAGAAAGAAAGAAAGAAAGTCTACAGTACCCAATTCTCATCTCATGCACCAATCCACCGGCCTAGTAACCGAAGAAGCAGGTTCCAGCAGGAAAACACTACAGAAACCGTTACTCCTACCCGGTATTCACAAGGATCTCACCTACTGTCCCAAAGGTTATCGTATGTGACTTACTCGCGTACCGTAGCAGGAACAAATCGATCGTAAAAAAACAAACACTCCAAACTCTAGCAGGTGGATAATTGATTTTTGGCGAAGCAAGCTTTCCCCTAAATAACTGCCGCTCCCACTTTCCGGCCATCCTCTCTCTTGTGGAGGAAGGACAAAACTCCTCCTCCTTTCAGCAGTTTGACCATTGGGGGGGTTTACGTCTTGGCGGATGATTGATTGATTGGCTGATTGATTGCTTATCCCCGGTTGCATGTATCATGTGCGGCACAGATCATTTACATTCCTGGAAGGGATTGAAGCTGCTAAGACAGTGTTGTATAGTTGTTATTACTCTACCCGTATCATTCTCCTCCTGCCATATCGTTCTGTACTCGAGCAAGTATGTACTCGAGAATTGTAACGGGTGAGTACGAGTAGACTGTCATGCTATATTTCGGATTCCTAGAAGTATCGGTACTTCAAATGGTCCGGCGGCTGAAAACCCACATTTTCGGTAGAGCACCGAAGAGAAAAGGGATTTTCCGTCCCCGCCTGTCTTACCATACCACTAGTCCAGCACTACATCACAACACTAGCAATATAAGAACACTTTTCTTGTCACCCTCGTCCAAAAGTACGAGCACTTTGCGCCCTAGATTGACTTAGTCTAACTCGCACACGCACAGTGCTGTGGTGTAAAAGAGAGAGGAATGAAAAATGAACAACCTTTCCCCAACCTCCATGATCCCATGCCTGGGCTGCTCAAATGCAGTACCGGTATCATCTTTTCCTCCCCCACTCCTCGTGCAATACACCAGCAGAAGCACACTTTCCCTCCTCTCCGCTCCCCCCCTACCTTCTCCGACTACTCATTCCTATGATAACTTATCACACTGCGCCCGCCAAAACTCCTCCCCCACTGCAACCACTTTTTTGATGCAATACTCATAAATTACGTACTCGGGTACAAAACAAGACCGCAGATCATTTCCCCCCGTCCTGAGACGAGTTCCTTGCTAAAACCGAATACAGTAGGGAGTGTCACCATGCTGACTCAGATCTGGAATATGTACAGTACTACGGTCCGAAGGGGTTCACCATAATTTACTGGTAGTGCGTGGGGACACTTCTTGGTTCATGATGTAATTTCGCTGATGGTTTGACAAAATCCATAGTCTACTCGAGTACACGAGTGGACAGGAGACTAAGGATGCGAAGAGAAAGGTGGGGTTTTTAGCTGGAGTTCTGGAGTGTGGGATGCTGTCAACTTGAAAAAATTTTCAACACTACCGGCACGGTAGTCATTACACCCACCCTCCTTGCTGTATCGGGCTCAACATTGTACCAAGTATCTCTGAACCACCAACCCACTTTGCTAACCACCTCCAGAGCCGGTACTGGTACCGGTAAGTTACCACAGCGCCATTTACCCAGTCCGCGGTTCATGGATTACGGATCTCCTGTCGAGCCGCGCTGGACCGCAGTGGTTTCAATCTACCGGTAATTTACAAGTATTATCCTGGAGCGGTGAGACTCCCTACAGATAGCCGTCCGATCGACGCCCCTCCGACAAGGATAGTGAAGGGAGAACCGTAACCAATCAAATAGTCAATGGGAGCGTGACTGGAGAGAAAAATAAATAAAACAAAATTTAATGAAGCTAGGTATCACACGCTATCCTGTCATTCTGCCCGTTTTCTCTCTCCTAATGGATGGAGGAAGAAGGATCTTCCTGTTTCGAGCTTTTGTTGGAATGACCGTATTATCTCCCCTCTTTTGCTTTCCATTCCTTTCCTTGTTGTGTGGCAGTGGGTGTGCTCGAGTGCCTTACCGGCAGTGGTGGCTTTGGAATACCGGTAGTGTTTGTTTGGGTTGTCATTGTGATTAGCGACCCTGAGGGTCGGTTGGGGAGGGGGGGGGGAACCGGAGCGAGGTGCCGTGGAATGGACACTCCGGAAATACTTGGATGTGGGTGTTAATCCGTGAACACCGTCGCACCGGTATTGGTCAAACTGCCGTAGGTACATTACATACCCCTTCTGGCAAACGGGAAATCGCGGAGTGTTTGCCGAGTTCTTTTCTCTTTACAATCATTAGGCTTAGCTACAGATCGGAAACTACAAGTACCATCCATTGGAAATGTACTAGTACACGGACTGACCCTGGTATTGGTATACGGTAGTTAAGGTTAATTTATTGAAACTGGTATCCGAGTACCGGCGCTGTTCAGCCTAGCTGAAGTTGGCTCTTCTGTATGATATCTATGGTGCAAGGCATTTTAAATCTGGAGAAAGCCTATTGCATTCTGAAATGCATCTGTTTAGTAGGGTGAAGGGTTACAAATATGTAAAATATGATACTGTCTGAAGAACTGTATTTCCATTCTTGGGTTCATTCAACTCTTGCTCGACGATGTTTATTTCTAGGGCCCGTAATATGGAATCAATTCCATTACAATATTATCATATATGAGCATTGGGTTTGGGCTATAAATCTAATTGGATTTCTTAAAATATATATATGAGGGAGTATGTAAAAAACTTGATCAAAGACAGGAATTGGATATGGGACTATTGAGGCCCTATTTTGCATGCCAGAACTTGAAATTTTCAGCATTTCTTACTTTTACTGAGAATTTACAGTTGTATTAAGATAAAAATACTATACAGTTGTATCTGAAGAGTCTGTGTACCTCCATGACAACTAGACTAGATAATAATTCAAAGTAGTCAACAACTCAAATTCATAGATAGTAACTTAATAAATTAGTAGATGATAGAAAACTCAATACTTCTGTGATGATTGTAGCTAGCCACCACAACTCCTGGCTGCTCACTTGCTTGCAATCTGTAGTACTCAAGAGAGTACCTGCTAGCTCAATATAACCTGCCAGCTCAACATGACTTGTAGCTCAATACAACTTCATATGACTCAATAATGTAGTTTAACATAATATTAAGTCACAATATTACAGAGTGAGTACTGTACGAAACATTCTAGTATAAATTTATTTTTCTCAACTTTACTTGCTTCTTAATACCTATAACTATAAGTTTTTATATTTTTTATTTATAGACTTGGATATTCTGCTATTTTTTCATATACAGTGTTATTGTATACAAGATTGACATTTTTTCAGCTCAAATAACTCTTTTCTTTATATTCTGAACTCACTGTAGCTGTTTCTGAGCTCTTTGCAACTCAGTATTCTTCTAACCTTTTACTATTTCACATGCTTTAGAAGCCTGAGTATAAAGAACATTTTTTTTGTATTTGTCTTCAGTTTTGCACTTTCAACATTAAAAAGAATAACCAGTATCCTATGCATCCTGTATATCTGATGTGCTGAATACTGTAATATTAACTTTTAACCAGGATGTGACATTGGTCTGATACCACATCCTGATTTGTATTATGTATTATCCTTTACTATACTATCATCCTGGCATGGACTCCTATGTCCTGTACATTTTAACCACGTTTAATCTTCTACCACTGCACATACCATTTAAACTTATACCTACTATATTCAATGTTTTCTGACTATACCTTGATCCCATTGTTTTATTTTATTTTTAGTATATCATGTTTGGACCTCTTTTAGTTAGCCTTTGACATGTGGGGAATTATTATGGACACTGCTCCTAGTATATATACTCTATCCTCGCACTTCAAGTTTCTGATTCTTGAACTGATAGTTTATTTATTATGTTATTAAATTGTATTTATTGTGATATTCTGGTAACAGCTCTTTTTCATCATTTTCACATCTTATCTTATTCAGAGTCTAAACCTTTATACTAACTATTCCTAACTCTTAAAGTCCATGTCATATCACAAACTGATGAATTAAATCTATTAATTTCTATCTTTACATACTCCTAATCTCTATTAATTTCTCCTGCTACTACTCCTATCTGACATCCACTCATCTACCTCTGGCTATTATTTACAAATTACTATCTGTTATGTCTAGTCTTCTTGAGCCTCTTTAAGACTGAGTAAGATATTATTGATTAGAGAAGGACTTATCTGGCTGCCAGCTATTGGTCCTACAGTCAGCTTACCAGAATCTTTCAGACTCACAAGATCTGAGTAGAGTTTATTATAGAGTTCCACTGTGCTCATGTCTAAGATTAAGCCCCTGGTAAATTTGGATAAGAAGAAATGGGGTACTAGACAGGGGCGGCACAGTGAGGACTAATAAAATACCCCCCTGGGCCTGGATAATGGCTAAGCACCTGAGGGCAAAATCTACTCTATACTATCCTATAACGAATTCTATTTAATAGTAACCTTATCACTGGCCTTCAATCCTCCTTTTCTTTTTATTGAATTGTATAGGTTAATGAAAGACTCCTTGTATAACCTACTTCTAAGTATCTTAAGAATCTCAGAGAGATTCCTGGATACTATTAGGATAGAGGAAGAAGTATTAGTAGGTATTTTTTGAAGATAGTAAAGCTGAGGGAGAGATAGAATGACTGTTCAACTTGTATTATATTCAGAACTTGAAGAGTGTTCCTGTAAAGCTTGAGAGACTAAATCCTTAAAGGATTGCAGGTTCTTTAAAAATAAAAGATTGTATCTCGAAAATATAATGATAATATCCTATTCAAAAAAAAACACAACGTTACAATTGTGGTAGTAAAAGGTAAAGTAAGTGAAGTTTTAAAGTAAACTTAAAGCAACAAAATATAACTAACAAAACAAGTAATGAAATTCAAATAAGATAAAACTAGCAGTTACTACAAATATACTAATCTAGTAGTAACAGTAATGCAAGGAAATACTCAACTGGGTAGTGATATAATAAGAAGAAATAATAAGTGCTATCAGGTAAGTCCTGAGTAGGTGAAACTAATATTAACTAGTTACAGTAGTAGGAATACAAAGAGATTTTGTTATACCTTGAATATACACAAAACTTGAGAGATTTAGTATTTGTTTGAACTCAAATTTTTTTAAATATAGGCATCTCTCCACTTAATGAACTAGGATGATATGGTATTTTATTGAATTAGTGACTAGTGTAAGCTTCAATCAGAAGTGAGATTTTATTTAAGTGAAAGGATAAGAGAATTTCAAATAGTGGATTTATTGAAGACATTTAAGAATATTTATTCCTATCAACTTTATATTGATATTTCATTCTACAATCTACTTAAATATATCTAAGATCTTTATAACTAATACATAAGTGAGCAGTTATAGTTGATAGGAGATGGGGAAATATTGGTTAGACTAATATTTCTACAACTGTTATTTTGACCTTATTATAACAACTTAATTATTGTATTATAATGGCAACTAAATATATTATTTAAAAGCAAAATAACAGTTTACTGTGAACTATAATAACTAGGATCAAAATGTTAGTTTGAGATGACAATCAGAGATGTCCTAAATTATCTTATAATTTAACTATAGTTGTTCTTTACAAAATTTAAAATTATAAAAAAAAAATAGTAAGATTGTTATTATAATAAGAGATATATAGACTTTTCAAACCTGATTATACTTTATTTAGAAAGCTTCTAAAAATAATTTCTATAAAGTTTCAGGTTTGGCTAAATCTAAAGGTCACTAAAATAAAAAATTGGATTTACAAACCAGTTTTTTATCTTTTGTAATATGTAAGAGAAGAAAAAGTAAAATATTCAAGTTGTATTCTATAGTAATATAAGTTATATTTGAAGATCTTGAGTTAAATTTCAATTGGATAATTTTCTAATAAATAAATAAAATATATTATATATTAATTTATATAATTTTATATCTGATTATAAAATAATTTCATTATAAGATAAATTGTAGTTCTGAATTTCAAGATGTAACCAATATGAGTATTGGATATAGATCTATACTAAAAAGAGAAAAGCATTTTAATATATTACAATAGAGTATAGAAGTAGAATAAATTATAGAATTTGGTTGACAATATACAGCTATGCTAATAATATTAAAATTTACTATTTACTTTTAACAATCTTCTTTTACCTCCTAATATAATTAGTTTATAAGGAGTAGGAGATAAATAAGATCTTATTATGATAAATACCTATACACTGGTAAACTCTAGGAAAAAGTGTCTTTAGTATATAGTATTCTACAGAAATAATGGTTTTACTACAACCAGTTTATTCAAGTGACTAATATTAAAGAGTATAATATTATTATATAAATGTAAAAGATAAGAGAATAACCTAGTAAAAATATCTGATCTGAGTTATTCTTCAGGCTGTGAATATATATAATAGTATAAACTTGAGTGTTTAATATTAAGTACTAGAAAGAATTAACATAGAATGAGAGATAGTCTTTTAAGAACTTGAAGTTGAAGTTTAGTATTTAATAATAGGCTTAATTTTCCTACTAGTTAACTACTATTAATTATATAATGCTGCTGGGATCTCCTTTAATCATAATAGGTAAATAACAATTTTCATACATGAACTTAAACCATAATTATTTACTATTTATAAAAATATTATACTATACTAAAATAATTTTCATCTCTAAATAGAACCTGAATTTTAAAGTAGTAAACAATTTTTAATAAATAAACTACAAGTGGTAAGAATTATTTAATTGGTAAACGGAAGTGAAGTTAGTATTTATTAAAAAACAACTTAGCGAGAAAGATGAGAAATATAAATACTTACTTCATAGGATATTTTCTAAGAACATTAACCTTCTTGATCGGGAATATATATACTCTTGTACAAGTAATTCATTTGACTGATAAGATAGAACATATATAATATAATATCTTTTAAATCTTTTTTTCCAAATATTCATATATAATAATATTATTGCAATTTAATCTTTCAATACCAAGTCTAGTGTCTTATATTCTATACTTAGTTATTAGTATACAGTACTGCAGTTAGTCTAGTCTAAAAATAACAGTTGCAAGAATACATACTCAGGATATACCAATTACTTAATTTTAAATCTACTCTTGTACTGTATTTTAAGGTCAAAATCAAGGAGTTCTGTTTTTATAAAATTTTATGCCACCTCAAATTGAATATCTACCAGTTTCTGCATTTTGTATTTAAACAATCTTCTCATCTCATACCCAGAAGTTTACTAAGGGTGCGTTTAGTTACAATGCAAAACTTCAATAATCATCCTAATTATAGAGTTTTGAGTCAAAACAGCATTTTGTGGTAAAGTGTCATGTCTGGTGAACTACAACTAGGAACATTCAAGCTGTCATAATCTGCCCAAAATGCAGGTTTTAAGAAAATAGAAAAAATCTCATTTTCACAAAACAAAAAAAAACTGAAGAACCCTAACTCAACCACATTAAGGGGCATTTTATAAGCATAGTTCATTGCACTGAATATAAAAGTAGTTTGCTGAAATACTGATAATACTATGTTCAATAGCCAATACAAATTCTACTCCACTTGCTTCCTCCATACTATGTACTCTTGGCCTTATTGTAGTTGCCTATGTACACCTTCATTCAAAAAGAAGAGCCTGCCACATATTACCAGTAACTGATAAAGAGTATATCGCAGAGCTTCTTACCTTGAACAAGTGGTGAATACATGAAGTATTGTGTATATCTAAAGGCACTTTCCTTGACTTAGGAAATTGGTTAGTCTTGAATGGAGGACTGGAGGAATTACAGAAAATATCAGTTAATCAGCAATTAGCAATAATTCTTACAATTTTTAGTCATCATTGTACAAATGGTGAAGTTCAAGTGAGATTTCAAGTCAGTGGATTTATGGTTACAAAGTAAGTTTTTTATCATTAATATTAAAAATCAAAAATATGTACATAATTTTTAATAAGTATTTTAGAATTTTTAATACAGTTCTTAATAAATTGGTAAAATTGTCTAAGGAAAATATAAAAATGCCAAATCTAGACTGTATTCTATATGAAATTTGGAACAAAAAGGGAACCTTGTATCCATATTTCAAGGATGCTATTGGTGTAGCAGATGGCATGCATATTCCAGCAAAAGTTCCAATTGGAGATGTTATAAGATTTAGGAATAGAAAGGGAGAAATAAGTCAAATTGTTCCCATAATTTATATATTAGGGCTATTTTTTTCTTGTATGATTCTAGGATAAGAAGGCCCAGCTCATGACAGAAGGGTATTGTACCAGGTATTAGAAAAGAGACTAGAGGTACAGTAAGAAAGTACTTTTTAGTTGATATTAGGCATGTGGAAATTTGAGACCAGTGCACAGACCTCACAGTAAGGTAACTGCATACAGACCCTCGATTTTCTGGAGAGCCAACACCCCTTCAGCTCCCTCATAGGACCTGCATGTCATTAGTAAGATTTTGATAGTTGTATCCTGTAACTAAAATGTTACATCAATGAAGCCCACTTTACAACACTATATATATCACCACTGTCAATCTAACTTCATAGTGTTCATAGGATATAAGAGAGGAAACCTTTGACAACATCTGAGAAGTAGAACGAAAGAGATCTGTTAAAAGTACATTGAGATAGTAGGCTTCAAAGTTAGGCTTCCTAATTATAGGCTGAAGGTGACAGGACATTCTTGGCGAAATGCTCCAAGAAGATGTCACAGTAGCGGAAGCTATTGAAAATATACCGAATCTACCCATACCCTTCTGAGATCAGTAGTAGGTTGGTTAATCCTAGTAATGGGACCCCTCTGCAGAGGAATGCAGACCAAGGGGAAGCATACTCAGATAGGAAGACCTAGATAAGTCAAAAACCCATAAGACATTAGCACATTAGGCTTAGACTTATAATTAGTACTAGGTAGTCCAGCATGAAACTGATCACTTTATAACTGAAGAGACTACTGGAATAATAGTCAATGAGACTGAAGTAATATAATAGTCTATACAGCCAATGAAGTTGAGAATACCTGTTTGGTAAAACAAATAGCATAGTCATCTCAACGGAGGAATACCAAGACCATAAAAGGGTGTAAAAAGTTTCAAGGTCAAACAGTGCTTGTACTTATAAGATTCTGGATGTTTGTATATTAAAACCAGAGTGGCGCTTTAGAAGTATAGTGGTTAGAAGTAGTCCATAAATACTTAGAGATAGAATATAAATATCGAAGTACCTCCCAAGCTTTACAGACATCATTAAGCAATGGAGAAGAGATCTTATCAATATAATATAGTTTTATACTTTAATCTCTACCTTACATATTTCATCAAGAAGAGCCTTCTTTAACAGATTCTCTGATCACCCATTTTGGCCTACGTCACTCAGACATACTAGAGTTGGTATTCGCCTAAGTTAATACTAGATATGCTTTAAGGAAAGAGTTCTTAATACCATATCATGGTGCTTAATATTATTTATAGGAACAAGTAATTACTAAATTACAGTAAGATCCCTATTTCATTCTTTTTATATATATAAATACTTCTATATTAAAATTAATTATGAAAGCTAATTATATAAAATTGGTAAATTCAATAGGTCCAGAAATAAGGAAGAGTTATTTAATATAAGGTACATTCAAGCTCAGAATTGTATTGAAAAGATATTTGAGATATGTAAGAAATGTTTTCCTATTTTACAATCTCCTAACAAATACTCCTACAAGTCTTAAGTAAAATTAGTACTAGCTCTTATAGCTTTGCATAATCTTATTTTGAAGAAAAATGGAAAAGAGAAATGTTTGATATGGGAATGGGAGATGGAAGAGAATAGACAAAGAGGTATTGGTAGAAACAGGCTTGGACAAGAATCTGTGATATCAAATGGACTTAATATTGAGCTAGCTGCAGATGATATGGGAATAAAAGACTTTCAGGACAAGTTGGCTAATCAAATATGGATTGACTATCAAATCTATGTAAATAGATGGCTTAAGAATTGTATATATACTTATCAACATATAGATAATATGTAATATAAGTAAATAGTAAAAGAAATAGTAAAATAAAGTACTACAATTTATTGATTGCCTCCCTTAGTCACTTGTCCCTTGCTTCCCCTGATTGAAGTGCAATGAAAATGAAGGCTTTTACCTCATTTTCCATCACTTTAAATCCTTTTCCTAACTTATCTATCATAAAGACAAAGGCATAATCCTGCTATGGTTTCTCTACTATATGCTCTACCTTTGAGTACTAGATCGTTTGTACAGTAGCTCCAAGGCAATCCAACACCTTTATAATTGCACGACCAGTTGTCTTCCTCCCTGGTTTCTCTCTCTTTCCTCTAAGCGGGCATCTTTCTTCTTCTTTCTCTTCTCCACTTATTATATGTAAAGCATTCTGCTTTCTCTTCTGTCCTCTACTACTACTCTGTCTCTGAAGCTCTTCAACTCCTCTGCCCTCCACTCCAACTCTTATACTTTTCCTCCCCAGTTTAACACTCTCTCCTCCAACTTCTATATTCTTCTCCACTCCACTAAGAATAGATACTATTTCTCTTACTCTTTTTGTTCTCCCTTCTCCTACCTCATTTTCAATTAAAATATTATCTGAACTGACTTGTGTACTCCTTCACTCTGTATTGAAGAAATTTTCATTGATAGCTAATGGAAGTATTGGAGATTTATAGGTTTGGCTTTAGACTAGCTTTGTGGCCTTGGACTGCATTTGTGATTGTGAGGACTAGATCAAAGTAAGTGCAAATTCTCCCATTGCTGAAACATTGGCATAAAGCTCATGCAAAATATCAAAATGCAATAGGCTTCATTTGCAAAACTTTTCAGCTTTTGGATGAGCTTTAATATATGCATATCAAATGCTTTCTGGTGCAGTTGGTATTGATTATAGGTTATCTTATCCAAATCCAGAGTTGCTTTTTATTGCAATATAGATATTCTAATCCTTTTTTAACTATTATTAATCCTCAATTAATATTAATTTACTCTTTAGAATACAGTTTTTAAGATTCAGTTAATATATATCTGACCACTTTGTTTTCAGTTGACTCGCTTCTAAATCAATTCTGTATGTTACTTTTACTACTTCTTTTGCTGCTGTTTAGCCTTTTTTTTAAAGCTATTTTCTGCTCTTTCTCCTTTAAGCACTTGCTTGTACAAGGTTCTTAGCAATGTCTTGACTATTGCTTTCATCCATTTGATTTTTGCCATTTTGTTTTTCCGGTTAAAAGAAAGAGAAAGAGTTTGTGCTAAGGACCAAGTAAGGATATACTTAGTTGAGGATAGAATGTGTACTTTTATTCCTACAATGTATACAGTCTCTTCCGGCGTTGCGAGATTCCAGTGTTGCGAGAGTGGCACTCCCACTTATGGTCTTAGCAGCTAGGACTAGTTACTTCTCAGGATGTGTGTTTCACCTTCTCTTCACTCAACACTATACACCAACATTACAATGCTAACAGGACAACACATTCCAAGTAACAACATACTACATCCTTTCCTGCTTGGCAGAGATGGAGGTAATTAAGTGGAAGAAGAGAAAAAAAAAAAAAAAAAGTAAGTCCTAATTAATATTTTTAAAAATATTAACAAGTTAAAATAATTTATTCTAGCATTGTCTGATCCAGACTATCATGTTTAACTACAGGTCCAATGCTCCCATCACTGTCGGTGGACTCGTCAGTCTTTTCACTATCTTCAGTCAAATCACTTTGGTCAGTTGCCTCTAATTCTTCCCGAACCAACTCTGCTAACTTAATATCTAATAAGGCAATCTTGTCCTCTATTGAACCAACCTTGATTTCAACTTCCTGCATCTTTTGGTGTAAGACTTCTAGGCTTAGTCGAATTCGGGATCGAGGATTCTGCTCTTTCTCTCTAATTTTTCATTCCAGTTCCCATTGTTGGTCTAGTAAGTTGTCTTTTCGCTTCAGATGTCTTTCTCGTCTTTGTTTTATCTTTTTGTACTCTTTACTAACAATATCTCTTCTCCAACATTGTAGATTATCTGCTGTTGCAAAGGCTTGTCCATATATCGGAATCTTCTTGCGAGCACATGGTTGATCATGGGCTTTTCATTTACGCTCTTCTGCTTTTTGATGAAGTCATGCCTCCTTAGTTAGAAGAATCTTTGAATGAGCAAACTGAGCCTAGTTAATAAGCTTCACAAGTTTTGACTTATGGATTTGGATCTTGGATGGACAAAGCAAGGGATTGCTGGCTAATTGGAATAGGTGATCAGTTAATTGTTTAAGCGATTTTGCAGTCTTTGGTATATCTGGAATAACCATCAATGGAGCGTATAATGATGGAGTTCTGGGTTGATGAAGTGGTGCCAGAAAAAGGGAACTTGAGTTACTGATATGTGATATGAGATGTTGGGCATAATGGATATGAGCTGGTTGGGATTCAGATGAGATAGACTGTGAGGCTGTAGGCTTCCGATATATTGGTTTCTTCAATTTCATATTAGGAGGATCATCATATATGATTTTGGAATTAGTATGCTTTACTGGGTTATATGCAGGAACTTATTGAAGTGCTGTATATCTGTTCAGTGGGTTGATACCAGTTGTTGTGAAAGCTGGCAATATATTTTGTACGGTAAGGGTCTTTTCTTGTGCCTGAGACAGAAACTCCCAGAAGTTGGCTTTTGATATTCCATATCGTCAATAGCGAAACTCTTTTTCAAGAACATGAGCATAGTAGTTCTTGTATGGTCCAAAGATCCCAACCCTGAGTGGTTGAAGAAGATTTGTGCTATCCAGAGGCAGATAAAATGCAATAATTCAATTATCAATGCAGTACTCTAGGAATCCATGTGATATGTGAGATTTATGACCATCATATATGATCAAGCGATATTGGCCACTTGCTTTCTTTGCTGATAAACTTTCAGGACCAAAGTAATGCGGTAGGTACCCCAACCCCATCTCATTATCTATCCATCCATTTGGAAAATGGCCACAAAGAACATCCTTTGGAAAAAGTAGTATTGGATCAAACCATCCAACTCGGAATTTCTCTGTATTGTAGATAATCATTGGACTAAGGTTTCCTCCATCAGTACATATCTCTTCAATTACAGTTGCCATTTCTCAATTTCTATCTATTGCATAAATAAGTAAAGTACTGTAAAACTATTATTATTTATTTATTTACATACCAAAAGATCTGAGTACTCCATTAAGCTGCAATTTTCTAACATCAACTATAACTTTTTCTGAGTGAGTTGCACCCACGAGAAATCAAATTTCATCAAATTTGTAGAGATTTTCTGTGAAAACATTATGGCAGTTCATAAGTTCTGTTAACTTAATTAATAGTATTAGTATAAATTTTGAGTAATAGCTTTAATAAAAAATAAATAACTTACACGATCAAAGTACATATTAAGGATGACAGGATTATTTGCCTGTACAGTACGGCAATTCTCAATCTGCTTACTGAATGTGCTTGCCAGTTGGTGATAGTGTTTAATAAAATCGTAAACCCAGTATTGTCCAATAATCCCTTCTAGTTCTCATAATCGTGGCAAACCTAAGGCCATATCTCCTACTAACCCATATTGAGCAGGCTGAAGCCATGAGCTCAACAAGCTATATCTATCCAAAATAGCATTCTCCTCACCTACCAATAACTTACACTTTTTTTTCTACGCACTCTTTCCGACTCCCACGACCTTTGATTGCATGGCATGAAGTTGAATATACGATGCCACAAGCCTCAGCAATCATCCTTCGATTTGGAACAAGGCCATCCCATCATGCAACTCTCTCTCGATCTAAGTTATTGCCATATGTTTTTTTTCTTCAAGTGTGAAGATCTCTGGAAGCCGTAGTGGCATTGAAAGAACTGGTATTTTATTGCAAAATATCTCATACAGGGTATAGTGGGATGGGAATTCAAAATACTTTCATCAAAAGTGTGGGACTGCGATCTATTTTATCTACTACTCTACTATAGTGGTTGGATCTTATGCCATCATTTATCATACTTTGACTGTTATTTTAAGATTATCTGTTCTGTTATAAGTTAAGTGTAGTCTTGGGATTACGCACTATCCACATTTCTGCAGCCACTCTCGCAACTCAGGAATCTCGCAACGCCGGAAGAGACCGTATTGGTATTATATAAAATATACTTCTTGGCTTTCATTTGTGTGTCAACCAGACACGCTACTGTGACTTTCATTTGAACAGATTATGCTAATGTGAGAAAATACTAGTATCCAGTTGCAACTTGTGTTTTCGGATTATCGCACTTTTCTGGAGCAATGACCACCAGACGTATCCTAAATCATTATCACAGCGACTTACGTCACAATTAGCGTTTACAACGAGCTTTTGGCTCGAGCACCTCGAGCCAAGCTATCCCTTATCCTGTATTCTCGTTCACGTACTTTTAGCGTTGTACAGACGTGGTGATCGGCGATAGCTAGGGCAGAAGAATAAGGACAGCTGGGTCTGTGTCCCCTCAAGCCGCGGAAAAATTGATTCCTGTCTAAAATCTGGAGCACTAGCCTATCCAAGCAATCATGACAGGAAAAACCTAAATGTCGTCATGCTCAGAATATCGCAAATTTTGTAAATCACAGCAGGCCCATGACAGAAATGGAGGGTCTGTATAAACTTAATCCCAATGGATTAAACAGGCTAGTGTTTCCCATTTTACACTAGGCTCACTGTCTAAGTGATTTCGCGGGAGACTCTTTCCGGCTACTTCCACGCTAGTCACTTCTGCTACGGCTAGTACAGCCTTAGCACCAGTGTTTGAATACAGGCAAAGGGTTATCAGAGTTGTTGCTTCCCCCGTTTCTTGATCGCTGCCCGCCCCACTTTATTTTAGTACCATCTCCTTTTTCTCATCGCCTCCCCCCCTTCACATTTCACACTAAATTATTTCACCTGTTACGGCTCCCTGTATAATTATATTCTGACAACGACCTCACAGTATGGGCCGCCTAACTAGATGTCTTGGTGGTCCTACGGCAGCACTCTTAGGCTCGCCCAAGAAAGAATTCCCCCCTGGAGCAAATAAATAAATCTCATAATATTATCAAGGGTTTATTTCCTGAACACTTGTAACGGGAGTAGCAAGTTCCCTCACAAACAATTCTAGCTAAGCCGCTATATTCTACTGCTATTGACGCAGATTTTACCCCTCCTCCTTCTGCAGCACGCCGTGGATACGCGCTAAGGCCAAGGGCGAGTTAGATCTATGCTTGGCAACAGGATACTTTGTACCCCTTGATACTCGATTGGGCATTTGCGTTGACGGCATTGAGCACATGATTGTTGGAGACGGCAGGGGACACCAGCATCTGTGTGTTCCCGTAGATTTACACATCGTTAAGTCGTTCTCTGCCCCGTAGCTTATTGGTCGCCTTTCTTTTTTTCTCTTTTCTTTTTTCTTTCAAAGGACGCCTTTCATGCGCCGGATAGTTTACAACTCACCGTTGAGAACTTTATCCCTCTACCTGGCCGTATGAGGCTTGGATCTATCGCTGAAGGCTTTTTGCGAGGGATCGTGGGCAAACTTGGGCTCCCACCCGGTGTTCGCCCTGACCGCTACTACTTTAGCGGTGGTGCCACAGTCTCAGAGCAGACTCTCGGATACCCCTCCTGCTGTAGGAAGCCCCCGTCGGTCCATCGTATTCAGGTATGGCGCAAGGCCCTCTCCAGGCACTCAAGTTGTGCGGAAAAGCATGGGGTTTTCACCCCAGGCGCTGTTCAGCTTATGATACTGTACCTGGAGTGAAGCTTTGGTACGGCAAGTCTGTACGAGTGATATTTTATGACGAGGTATAGTTGTTGCACCGGGTAAACTTCGACGAACTAACTACCAATCTCGATGAATCATGGGCCGGAGGGTTGGGTGGTTCCCCAAAAACCGGAATGGAAATACCGTTTCGTAATTCTCCTGTTGTGCTTGTGAGTCATGGAATATCAGGTACCAGCACATCCACGATAGCCAATCGGCCTCGGATCCCCCCGATCGCAGGACAAAACACTCCCCCCACCCCCGAAGACGGAATATCGTCTTCCAGACAAAGTTATTGCAGAAAGTATCTCGGGGGAGGCTGAGCTTGCTACCGTACTTGTAGAACTCACAAAGTACCGGTATTTGTTAAAACCCACTCGTAAACAAAAAGTCGCCTACTATAATCTCACAGAAATTCACAATCTTCAACAGCCCTATTGTAATCTTCAGACCCTTGAGTCACAAAACCTTCATGGGAAAGACTGCCCGTAAAAAGTTCGTTAGACCCGGTATCGGCCGTCTGGCCCCAAGTCCTCGCAATCCGAGACGAAACACCCCAAGACGGAATAGTGTTTCCCAGAAGCAGTTTAGCCCAGGGCAGCTGAACTTGGTGGGTCTCATTAACCCGTACTCACTATTCTGTTAACCTATTCAGCTAAGTCTATTGTGGCTTAGCATGGCAATTTCACTCGCTCATGCCCCCCCGATCCTCGATACCGGATCTAACGAGTTTTTACGGTACTGTACTGTACTCGTACCGGTAGTGTTTCCCCCCCAGCCCCCGGACACGGTATATATTAAGATCGGCGCACTAAGACGTGTTTGATCTCCTCTCCGAGTAGCTGGCCATTCGCAATCCTGTTTAACCTATTTACCAAACTACCGTAACCCTATCATATCTGTGCGGCTGATGGGGCTGGATATCATCATGAGATTACCATACTGTATACTGTACTCTGCTAAGCTTATTGCGGTTAGATAGTGATTTCAATTGGTTTCGAGGAGTTCAAAATGTGAACGAGGCTGAAGAAAAAAAAGAAAAAAATCCCAATAATAAATAACGCGTTATATGTGGCTGTGCAGATCTTGGGTGCCAAAGCCTCATTTTTAGGGGCCGGAAGAGGGGGACGGAAACCTGGGGGCTTCTTTGTAAAGGGGGATTAAAAAATGTACCGGTATCATAAGGCAGTATATCATATTAACGGAAAGAAAGGCAGCAAGAAGGACAAGAAGAAGAAACCCTCCTCTGATTTGTTCGTTGTCATCATTGACAATTCTAGTAGGTATTAGCTTATTACCCTTATAATTATGATATTATACATAATAATATTATAGCTGTAAGTTGTAATTCTCATAAACAACGGTTTGACACTACTTGTACTTGTATGGTACAGGACCCAAGGTTATTATAATAATATATAGGTTTTTCATTTCACATATTTTTGCCTAAGTCAAATTCTTCATAATAATTCAAAAAACCTATAGCACTTTTCAAGTATTGTAACAAATATCAGTACTGCACAGTACCGCACTTGGGTAAAAGGATATTTGGAGTCTCAAATACACAAGCTTTCACTATTCCTTAAAGAGCAATCCTCCCTTTATCCTATTTTCAAGTCCAAGAGAAAAACATAAATACCTATCATATCCATCCTATACTGTAATACAATTACATATAGTCAAAACCCTTAAGCAAAAAAATTCAAGAGCAAATCCACAAAGTGTATGACATTAGGAAACTACTTGAGATAAGTCTTGAGATTATCATACTCTGAGATAATACTAATTGGACTTAGCTCTGAATTGGTCAACAGTTAAACATTTACCCATGAATATATCAACAAGTAAATATTAAAAATATTTCATACAAAATAAATAATGTCTTAAATTAATATCTATACTGGCAAATTTACAAACAGGATAAAGAAAATAGTATATCCTCAAATACTTAGCATTTTGATTGTCCTCTCATATTTAACACTATCAGAAAGCAGTAATTGAAGACTATATAATATGTAATATATGAACATATTATCTCAGCTAAAATGAGATATGCTTGAAAATGGGCTATACTTGCAGTATATACTCTATGAAAAGCACTATGGAGTTTATAGAATATCATTACTATATTATCTGAGCCTGTGCCAATTAAAAATGCACTCTCGGACTACAACATTAAATAATTTATTTAAGCTTAGCCACCTAGCTAGGAAGGTTAAGTATATCCTCAGTAGCTCAGAAAATATTTCTGATTCTCCAATGACCTCTGTAGCATGTTTTATATGCAAAAAACTCAAAATTTGTAAAATGTACTTTTTGGTATCAGAAATAATCATTTCTTCTTAACTACTTATAGAACAAATAATTAGAGCTGATTCTTAAGTAGTTATTGTATTATTTAAATTTAAAGTGTCTTAATTTGCTGTTTTTTGCAAGAAGTATTAACATAAAAGTAGTCATATCTCAAAAGATTTTTCTTGGGATTGCTGTCATTGCAACACATTTTCCTGCTTTCAACAAAAAAGACCATGAGTCAGATTTTAATTAGCACAGGCTCATATTATATAGTACCGCAAGAACTCAAATAATTGGACCTGGTACTAAGAGGTTAGATTGAGATATAACATGCTAAGAGGTGTTATGTAATATCAGTTTCAGATGTTAATAAATGTTATTCTCTTCATGGAATACATGGCTTTCATCTTTCCCCTTATTTAATTCAACAGCATCTTTCTCTGATTCTCCCCTCTCTTCTACCAATCCTAAAGTTCCTTAATTAGATAGGTAGAATCAATTCCTTTTACAAATATTTCTTGATTACAGGTACTTCTAATCAGAAGAGAGATACCTGGAATCCTAAAGGCCTTGACCACTACTTCTATTCAATTATGAGCCTGAAACAAGTGCTCCTATGTCTCTCCTACTGTCCAAGTAGTAAGTATCCTCTTTTACCCTGTCATACTTCTATTGAGTCATCCTTATGCTAATACTATTTACTCCTTCTTGACTTCTACCTTATCTAACTTTTCCTCAAGTAACTTCTACTCTAAAGTTAATGCTGTTCTTTATTTTATTAATATTCTAAAGGTAAGCTACTTACTCATAATTTCTCTTTAAAAGAACAATTAATAGGAATATCAAGGGACTATACCAAGGAAGGACAGCCTCCAGGAATTATGCTAATAATAATATCATTAGCAGAGAAGGTATTGAGAACCTCTTCAGTCTTATGCGTACTAAAGAGGTCTAATATAAGATGTATTAGCTGATTTTCAAGAACTGGAACAAGACGCTCACAACTATATGATGATTGTAACTTTGTTTTCTATAAGTATTATTGCTCCTATCCCTTATTCTTAAAAGAAAACTAATAGTTTTACCCATAGTACATCATCTGTAAAAATAGTGGGCTGAATAGTAGCTTGCTATTTGTTCTAACTAGACTGAGAGCTATGCCTCCATCTTGTCTTTACTCTTTTCTGATTGTATATTTTCTCCTCCAAATATTCAAATAGTATAGGAGTCTGATCTATATTAACTATATTTAATAGTTTATATCAATCAACCTCTCTAAGAACATCCAAGTTACTGGCATCATAGTTGCCACAAGCCTGTATTTATGAGTTCCTCTTATTGAATCTCGTCTAACTTAATATGGTACCGCTAAAGTTACTGGAAATTTTGCTAGTAGTATTGGTTACAAATTATAGACTAACTTGATAGAAACTTAAAAATTACCAAAACTATCCATTCGAGAAGCAGAAAGAGGTATATAGCTCTTGTAGATAATTCTATATGAATAGTTCTTTATAAACACAGCTAAGCCAAATCCGACTAACAATTTTTTCTAACTCATAGTGATATTAGAACCTTTTGTACAGTTTTTAGTCTAATACCTTTCACCTTTATAACCTTCTTCCTCTCGGGACCCAGTACTGCTCATGGTGGAGCTTTTAGAACTTTACTTTCTTTTTTTCATTTCTCTACTATAAAAGGTTTGTTTGTGGTACTTTAAAGCAGGCTGTTACTTCTGTCCTTCTTAGCCTTTATAGTTCAGCAGGTTCCTTTGGAATATTTGGAGTAGCCCAGTATGATAATACATGTAGCTTATAGCTAATCTTGTATGATTTATAGGAGATTTTAATGTATTAGGGTATTGCTCTTAAGCTTTTGGCAAGGTGTTTCCTTTTCAGTCCTAGTTTTTTCCTTACTCCTGTATAGAATTATTCACTTAATAACAGTAATAAGATTGAATGGACTGGAATATATCTTATTTGTTTCGGAGGCATAATTTGATAGAATAGAAAGTTAGAAATTGAAATAGCTTTTGCTCTCACATTCATACAATTTATTTACATTTCTCTCTTGGTCAAGCTTTATCAATTGAGGTTCAAGATCACAGGTTAAAGCATATGATTAATTATCTAAAATATCCTTAAATAGGTATCTCCTTACATATTTAAAACATATACCTTGTTTCAACCTCTTAGCATGAGGTCCAATTATTTGAGTTCTTACAGTATTGTAAGAAGTAGTATTAGATATTAGACATTTAACAACTGGCTCCATATCCTCTAGACAGATAAGTTAATAATTTCAACTTCTGACTTTATAAATCAGCTATAAGTAATAGGGAAAGCTAATAAGTAGTTCTTTGTTAATTATATTAATAAAACCTTTAAGTACTGGAGGCCCAGGGAGATATAAATTGTTTGAAAAAGCTATTAAGATATTACTAAGATAGGTCCTACTCCTATTTCTAGTAAAGTCTAAGTAGACTTAGTCTTATACTTATATAGTCAAGTTAAAGCTAAGTACCTAAGATACCAATTCTCATATGAAGTACTTAGCTTCAACTTAGCCATACAAGTATATTGAAGAAGTTATGGATTCTCATCTTATACTATTTTAATACTATTATTATAAATATTGTGAATAGATTACAATTATATAAAATAGTATACTGGGTCACAAAATTAAAACTACTCTCTCAAAAGAGATGAATAAGATAAAAGCTATATGAATACATTTTTATTAGAACCTACACTTAGACACTCAGTATCAAACAAATTCTTTTTAGTCTAGAAAACTTCATAAACATGTAGAGTATATATTCATCAGTTTAAAAAATATTCATGGGTCTTATATACTGTAATTTGCAGCATCTGAATTAAAAAATATGAAAAATACCAAATTGTATTTTTTTAAATTAAAAATGTCTTGCACTTTCTGAGTATCAATAGTACCAAAGCCAATCTCAATTTGTCAACTACCTCTTGTAGTATTTTGAATTAAAGTTGTTACATTTTTTCTATAAAGGTTTTTTATACAAACAGCATCATAAAACAGTACTAAAAATTAAACTCCTAAAGTCTAAAAGTTACAAATCTTCACAATAATGTATTGTTTAAAGAAATAAATATACTTTATAGCTGTAGTATAATGTTACTGAGTAAGTCTTAAGATATTGCTATACTATAAAAAGGTAAAGAATTGAAGCTCTGGGTACAAGTAGTATATCAGAAGTATGATCTTTATCAAAATAAGAGGGAGATAAAAATACAATACAGGCTGATAACTTAAATGAGCAGGAAATTTCACAAGAAGAATCTAGTACAAGTAGTATCAGTTAACCATAAAGATGTAGTCGGCCTCCTGACTCTAAGAATAAAAAGCATAAAAATATCACATGGACTTATAGTTAGAGTTAGACTTTTTATATAAAAATATTTGCTATTTCATTCTAATATTTTCTATTTACTTAAAATATTTTTAAATATTTTTCTTATAAAGTAGTAGTATATCAAAGTGTGATGTAGTAGAGTGAGGGTTCAGATAGTCCAAGGTACACTATGATGTATAGTAGCAAGTAAGGAGAAAATAGACAATTCAGGAATATAGATGTGACATATTAGCAAAAAAGATAGCTACCAGTACATCAGATGCACAGGTACGATGTCTGAACAACAGGTAAGTGTCATCTACATCAAGTATATCTTATAAATCAGGAGGTGCCATAGATGTTCCCAGTATGTTATGTGAATCTGTAGGCACCATGGACGTCCTCAGTACATCTGGTATGTCCAGTGGTAATATGGGATGTTGGGGTATCTGGTGATAACAGGAGATGTCAGGAGTATTTGGTGGTAACAGGAGATGTCTGGTGTATCTAATAGTAACAGGAGATGTCTGGGGTATCTGGTGATAACAGGAGATGTTGGAGGCATCTGGTGGTAACAGGAGATGTTTGGAGCATCTGGTGGTAATAGGGATTATCTAGGGTGTTTAGTTGTAACCGGGAATTTCTGGGATGTCAGAAAGACATTCTAGGAAAGGACTTGGCAAGTCCTATTTCTGGATCTGGTTACTGTTGCCTAGAGGTCATACTAGCACAGCTAAATCAACAGAGATCTGATACTATGCTAGTCTTGATAAGGACTAGAACTAGCCTTTCTATAAGAAAGCTAACCTTTATGTAGCAGTAAAAATAGGAGACACAGTAGGAAATCTATTTTAGGTTCTTGAAGAATTGTAGAGTGAGAAGGCTCCAAGTTCCTAGATAAAAGTGAGTGATAGTTGAGTTCTGATGATGGTAACCTGACCCAGGGCTGGATATAGTTCACCCCCTTGGTGCACACATTCTCGCAACTATTGAATTTGTATGAAGCAGCACAATCTTAATAGCTTGAGTACGAGAATACGATACAGTATTAAAGGTATACTGTAGACACACTTAGGCGAGGAGGATGGTAGTAGGAGGGCAGATTGGTAGTAGTTCTAGTCCTTAATTCTTTCTAACACTCGGAGAGGTAGCCAGCTATATATACAGGTGCGCATACTTAAGCGAAGAAAAGAAATAATCGGGAAAACCTTGTAAGAAACATAAGTGCGAACAAGTCTGACCCTGAAAAACTGCCAAGTAAATCCCAAATAAAATATATATAAATCGTAATGGTGTGAGAGATTTTAAGCGGAAAATCAACATGTAATGCACCTTCTGAAAAGGCTGCAGTACATAAGTAAAAATAACCGAAATATCTCGCATATGCAATAAGAAAATATATATCCAATTATCCCATCGTTATCATGAAATATAAACGAAATACCCCATGTATATACTCTTACTGTAGTAATGTTCGTGATCTATAGGTAAACCAGAAATATAACTAAGGAGAGAAATACAAGTTATTTTAAAAGAAATATACTTATGAAACGAATAATAGAAAATTTCAACAGCAACTACACAACTTGAACCTCTTTGACTTTAATTATCTTCATGACTTTTTAAGTACCAGCTTTGATACCAGATTCCTTCAGTACCCTTGAGATGCAGCATGTGATACTTTAGTACCCAGACATACACAATGCCGGCTATCTAATGAGCTAAAGAATGTCAACCTGATACCGATACCTATAGAGTTACAAGCTAGCGAGGCTTTGACAATGTGCTGACTTTGACAGCAGATTTCTTCAGCGCCCTTTAGACACAACATCCAATGCTTTAGCACCTAGACGTACCCGATACCAGCTATCAAACAAGCTATAGAACATCTACTCGAGACCAATACCCATGGAGCTACAGGTTGCTTTGAAAATGGTATTTCCTAGCGAGGCTTTAACTAAGTGCTGACTTTGATACCAGATTCCTTCACAGCCCTTGGGATACAGCCTCCAATATCTTGGCACCTAGACCTACCTGATTCCAGCCTTCCAACAAGCTATGGAACGTCTACTCAGCATCAATACCCATGGAGATACAGGCTGTTATGAAAGTAGTACTTCTTTGGTAAAGCTTTAGCTATGTGCTGACTTTGATGCCAAGTTCTTTCAGCGCCCTATGAATGCAGTATTCAGTTCTTTGACACCAGGACATGCCCGACGCCAGCTATTGAATGAGCCATAGAATGTTGACTTGACACCAATACCCATAGAGATACAGGTTGCTTTGAAAATAGTATTTTCTGGTGAGGCTTTAACTAAGTACTGACTTTAATGCTAGATTCCTTCACAGTCCTTTGGACGCAGCCTCCGATACTTTGGGACCTAGGCCTACCCAACGCCAGCTTCCCAATAGGCTATAGAACATCTATTCAGCATCAACACCCATAGAGATAGAGGCTATTATAAAAGTGGTACTTGTTTAGTGAGGCTTTGACTATGTGCTAACTTTGACGCCAGATTCCTGGTGTCTCCATTGGACACAGTATCCAATCCTTTGGCACCAAAATATATCCGACACCAGCTATCGAATGGGAAATAGAATGTCTACTCGACACCAATACCCATAGAGCTACAAGTTGTTTTGAAAATGGTATTTCCAGGTAAGGCTTTGACTAAGTACTGACCTTGACTGCCAGACTCCTTCACAGTCCTTGGGATGCAGCCTCCAATATCTTGGCACCTAGACCTACCCAGCACTAGCTTCCCAACGAGCTATGGAATGCCTACTTGGCATCAACACCCATGGAGATACAGGCTGTTATGAAAGTGGTACTTCTTTAGTGAGCCTTTGGCTATGTGCTAACTTTGACGCCAAACTTCATCACAGCCCTTTAGACACAACCTCCAATGCTATACTACCTAGCCCTGTCTTACACCAACCTTCCAACGAGCTACAGAATGTCCACTTGGCATTAATATCCATAATGCTACAGGCTGTTATAAAAGTGGTGTTTTCTTGGTAAGGCTCTAGCTAACTGCTGACCTTCTCACCAAATTCCTTCACAGTCGGTCAAGGGCAGCCTCCAATACCTTGGGGCCTAGACCTACTCGATGCCAGCTTTCTAATGAGCTATAGAACATCTACTCAGTATTAATACTTACAGAGCTATGGGCTGTTCTGAAGGTGGTATTACCTTGGCAAAGCCTTGGCTAAGTGCTGCCTTTGATGCCAGATTCCTTTACAGACCTTTGGATGCAACCTCCTATACTTTGGCGCCTAGACCTACTCGAAGCCAGCTTTCCAACGAGCTATGGAACGTCTACCTGGCATCGATTCCCATGCAGCTAGAGGCTGTTATAAAAGTGGTATTTCCTTGGCAAGATGTAACCGGTATAGGTTACTGGTTTGGAACTTTCAGGTATCAGTTGATACTGTTTGTGTTTTGAAATTGTTTCAGGAAATGTGGTATGCCTCTGGCCCGATAATATACGGTTTGATACTTTATATGTTTTATGTTTGATTTCAAGTATCAGTTTGATACTTTATATATTTTATATTTAGTTTCAAGGATACCATTTTCGGAGCCTTATAGGTATTGTGATACAAGGCTCAGGATAGCCTAATCAGTGTATTTAAGAAACTGCTATTCTTTATGTTGGAAGAAGTAGACTTCGACAGACAGAGTTTTCAATATACTTGATTGAACAGTTACTCTCTTCAGTTCACTTCAAGAATCATTAGTTTGAGATCTACCAAACATCTCGGAGACTTCAGTAGTTGTGATACAATAAGAAGTCTATTCAAAAACCTCAGTTAAAGCCTCCAGACTTGATTCGCTAGTTACCATTTTCGGTATAGAACAAGTCCATTAACCCTATATTCACCACATCTCCTGAGAGATGGTTATACAAAGCTTTAGCTAACTGCTGAACTTGACATCAGATTCCTTCAAGGTTGTTTGTACACAGTCTCTGATACTTTAGGTCCTAGACCCACTCAATACCAGCTTTCTAATGAGCTACAGAACGTCTACTTAGCATCAATACCTATAAAGCTACAGGCTGTTATGCAAGTGGTGTTTCCTTGGCAAGGCTTTGGCAAGGCTTTGGCAAACTGCTGACTTTAATACCAGATCCCTTCATAGTCGTTCAGACGGAGCCTCTGATACTTTGGGACCTGGACCTACTCGATGTCAGCCTTCCTGCAAGCTATAAAACGTCTACCTAGTATCAATACCCATGGAGCTACAGGCTGTTATGAAAGTAGTGTTTTATTGGTAAGGCTTTGGCTAACTGCTGATTTTGATGCCAGATTCCTTCACAGTTGTTCTGGCACAGCCTCCGATACTTTGAGACCTAGACCTACTTAATGCCAGCACTCCAACAAGCTATAGAACGTCTACTCGGCATCAATACCCATAGAGTTACAGGCTGCTGTAAAAGTAGATATCTATTAGTCTAGTACTCGCTGTTTCTGTATACTAGCTTTTGTAGAATAATTGCACTATAATAAAGAAACTTTTATAGATAGATTTTGTAAATTGCTAAGTGTGACCTAGGTCAGCTGTGTGACTCTTGTATTCTGTGAATTTGGTAAATTGATCTATGGCTCCCAATGCCAATGCGATGTCAAGATATGTCCTAGATGATCAGTTGCTACATCTAGTTGCATCCTGTAGATTTGGTAGCTACATCTGGTTATGTCCAGTGGATTTGGTTGTTATGTCTGGTTGCATTCTCTGGGTTTGGTTGCCATATCTGGTTGTGTCTGGTTACGTCTAGTGAATCCTGTACTTGGGTAACTGTATTGTGAGAGTAGTTGCTACACTACCTTGTATCTTGAATTGCAATTCATGTTCCAGCATTCTCTGCGTCAGACGCACAGAATATAGAGGAGATGTAAGCCTTTTTTTTTGCTAATATGGTATCTGCTCAGGTTCAGGGGTTTAGGGTCAGTGCTCAAGAGTTTAGACCTTGGCATTAAGGAAAAGATTGTATTCTGAAGTGTAAGTAGGAAGAGGAAAATACTAGATTATATAAAGAACATAAGAAAAAGGGGGCACAATCTCCTTTAGATAATAAAGGAAATCCTCTATTATTTTTCGGTGAATTCCAGTAGCTTCCAGTACCTTTCTCCTCTTTCTATCTCCTTTCATCAACTTCTAAGCAATAAAATCCTCTATCCAACAACCAGTTCTTTCTGCACACTTCTAGCAAGTTCTGTTCACTTCCATCAGTTTTTATTAGATTCTATCATCTTCCCTGGTATTCTTGCATTGCCATGATATAAAGTTAGAGGACAACTGAAACTTTATTCATATAGAATTATATTTTCTGGTTGCTATACTTCAAATGTGTTTTTCTTATCTTGGCAAAAAAAGCTCCAGTATAGGTTCCAAAAAAAATGTATTCATATAATGATTAGCCTAATTACTAAACTTGAATTTAATTAAGATATTATAATTTAATATAGAAAACAAGCTTAGTAAAATCTAAAAATTAGTAATATTCAGACTTTAGAAACAATTTTAAATACTATTTAGCATGCAATTCTACATAATTGTCACGAATGTGGCTTAGCAAGGAAAGGTTTTCACATGACTCGTAGTTATGAGTCATAGGTATGTTATGTTTCGCACATGACCTCATTTAGAGGTCATGGGTTTCGCGCATGTGACCACTTCGGTCATATGACCAGTTATGATGTTTTAGGTATGACTCACAGTTGTGAGTCATATGTGGCGCGTGACTTAAAGGATGAGTCACAAGGGCGTGAAGGGCTACTATATAAGGAGGACTTTAGGTCCGAGTAGATAGGCCATCAGTGTATGCCCCCCTCTCATGGAGGACTTCTGTCCCCTTCCCGCCTATAAGAAAACACCTCCCGATAGATGCCATAGCCCATCGGACCCTCCCCTTCCTTCCCGCTTCTGGCCCCCTGCCGGCGGCCGCCCCCGACCTCCTCCCACCTGAAGGTCTCCAGCTGGCGACAAGTGCCCCCTCATACAGATCGATCAAGCTGAAGATTAGATCGGCGCTACTCAAGGACTGGAACGCTCAGTTTCCACCGCCCCCCACCTACCACTACCCCGCGACCCTTTCCCCCCACCCTTTCACGGGGCTCGGAAGGTTTCTGGCGGGAAGGATCCACCAGATGCGCTCAGGCAAGAGCTACCTAGCTGCCCACCCATCATGGTTCACCGAGGACCACTCTCCCCTCTGCCCGCTTTGCGAGGAAGACGAAGAGGACTTCGCCCATGCCATCCTTTACTGCGAGTCCCGCAAGGAACCTAGGGAGAGCCACCTCCGCGGCCTATCTTCGATCGATTGGGACAGCCCACTCTGGACAAGCCCCTCCATCCTCAAAGCCCTCGCTAGATACATAAATGTCACAGCAACGGGCTTCCCGCCAGACATGCCCCCGGCAGA
>JACCEG010000154.1:325923-341790 GCA_014065205.1 Tuber brumale
AGGCACAGGCCTAAGAACTATCGTCAAGCGAGAGAGAGAGAAGTATCGTCTACCCGTTGCTAAGAACTGATACCGGTTAGGGATCGTAACAATAATAGACTTGAAATTCTTATCAAAATCATACTCTAACATTTTTAAGCTATTATTGCTACTTAAGAAACGGCTATAAAATATTCATATTTCTAATTTATTTATTTTTTATAGACTTCAAGTTGTTTATAGACTTTTTTTCTTTACTAATTATATAAAATTTTATAAGATATCACTTGTATCCTCTCCTGTTTCGAAAGTGACTTATATTTTCAAGTTTGCCAATACTAAAAAGGGGGGTGTTTTTTATTTTGTTTTTTATCTTCATATATTCTTAGTTAAGGTAGAAGAACCTGCATGCAGCGCTAGCTATGGTATGAAGAAAACCTTAATTCCAAAACATATAATAAAAGAAATCTCGCACCAACTAACAATATAATGTTCTACAAGTGTGCGTGATAGCTAACACCAAATCTGTAAAGAACTAAAACAAACAAATGCCTAATCATAAGGAAAAATAAACTGAAGTAAAACCAGAGCAAACTATGGAGACCGGAGGCCTGCGGGCCTTAAACTAAAAAGTAGTTAGTGAAATGAACAGAGTTTGGATCTCCCTATCGGGGGGAAGTGTTGACCGGGTAGGCGGTATTCCTGGCAGGAAGCCAGTCACTGTCTTGTTGATAGAAGCCCTTAGGGCCCTAAGTTGGGTCACATCTGAGCAGAAGGAGGCTGTCCTGTCCTATTAGGCGGATGCCAAACTCTAGTGCAGCTGAGGGATGTAGGCCAGAATCTTTATTCGGGGAATCTGTTAAGAAAGGCTAGTCTCAATAAATTAGGTAAAGGTAAAGATTATAGTATAAACAAGATTATATTGATAAGATCTCTTCTCTATTTGCTTGATGATGTCTGTAAAGCTTGGAAGGCACTTTGATATTTATATCCCGTATCTGAGTGTTTGTGGACTTCTTCTAACTACTATGTCTCCAAAGTACTGCTCTGGTTTTAATATGCAAACATTCAGAATCTTGTAAGTGCGAGCACCATTTGACCCTAAAGCTTCTCACACCCTTTTGCAGTTACAGAATAGTATTTCTCCATTGAGATGACTGCGCTATTTGTTATACCAAACAGCACTATTCAACTTAGTTCTCCGTATAGACTATTATTATATTACTTTAGTCTTGTTGACAATCTTTCTAGTAGTCTCTTGTTAGGCATATGGAAATCTGGGACAAGAAATGTGCACAGAGCCACGGTAGGGTAACTGCGCACAGACCCTCAATTTTCCAGGGGGCCAACACCCCGCTCTGGCCACCTTATGGGGCCTGCACGTCATTAGCGAGATTTCGAGAGTTGCATCCCATAACTAAAAAGTCACATCAATAAAGCCCACTTCATAACACCATATATATGGCTGCTGTCTGTCCCACCACAAGCTGTTCGCAGGATATAAGAGAGGGGACCTTTGGTGACATCTGGGAAGTGGAACAGAAGAACACCATTGGAGGCGCATTGAGATAGTAGGCTTCAAAGTTAGGCTTCCTAAACTATGGGCCGAAAGTAACAGGACGTTTACAGCGAAATACTCCAAAAGGATGTCCCAGTAGCAGAGGCTATTAGGAGCATACTGTATCCACCCATACCCTTCTGAGATCAGCTGTATATTGGTTGGTCCTAGTAATCGGACCCCTCTATGGAGGCCAGCGGACCAAGGGGAAGCACGCTCAGAAAGGAAGACCTAGATAAGTTGGAGACCCTTAAGACATTGACACGTTGGGCTCAGACTTGCAATTGGCACTAGCTAGCCTAGCATGAACTTGATCACTCCATGACTGAAGAGACTACTGGAACGATAGTCAATAAGACTAGAGTAATATAATAGTCTATGCGGACAATTAAGTTGAAGACTGCTGTTTCATATAACAAATAGCGCAGTCATCTCAACGGAGGAATACTATTCTGTAACCGTCAAAGGTTGTGAGAAGTTTCAGGGTCAAATGGTGCTCACACTTATAAGATTCTAGATGTTTGCATATTAAAATCAGAGTAGTACCTGGGAGGCATAGTAGTTAGAAGTAGTCCACGAACACTCAGATGCGGGACATAAATATCGAAATGCCTTCTAAGCTTTACAGATATCATCAAGCAATGGAGAAGAAATCTTATCAATATTAAATTATTTACCTCATAAAATCTTTACTTCACTTTACTTATTTTTCGAGACAAGCCTTCCTCCACAGATTCTCCAAAACAAAGATTTGGCCTATGTCCCTCAGTTATACTAGAGATAGGCATCTAACTAATAGTATATTGATAGTTCTCCTGTTACCAAGGCTCACTATATGAACTATGAGTTTATTTCAAACTCCACCCTCAGCTCAGACTTTGATTACATTTTCGAAGCACCTCACTAACTTATTTACATTCATACATTCAAAGAAATCTTTGACACTGAGCTATTCGAAATCGAAGAAGAGTTTACTCAAGAACTCTTGTAGTTCACAATACCTTTCGGGATCCCAACGAGGGATCAATTCGATTGCATATATCGTACCTAGCATGGTTTGAACATTGAGTAGAGTTCTACCAAGTCTGAAGACTTTGTCAAGTGGAGTACCCAGTACTCCGAGGATATGAAGACAAGCACCATCATCCGAGAGCCAGACATCCTGTCGGCTTGGGCCTAAAACCTATACATGTACTACAAGTACATTTTAAACCTCGGGAAAAGGGAAATTCAGGTCCTGAGTCCGGAATCAGGTCAACCAAACCCTTTTTTACCTACACCTCTAGAGTACCTCAGACATTGGATACCTTACATACGATTCCTTAAACCTTTTAAGGGAGATCAAGAACTCTGGTACGAAGTATCAGAAATCACTCATCCAGGGCTATTAGAGAAATTAGCCTATCTAGAAAGTATCACGGTGGCTAAGATCCATCAGGACCCGATAAAGAGAATAACGGTGGGAGAACCTATAGACACCCACCTGGATACAATGGGAACAGATGATTCGGCTATACATAGCTCCTTCCCAGTGATACCTCAATAGCCGGCATTCTGCAGAGGAGTTCTACTCTCTCACTGATCCTCTAGTATCACAAGCACACATTGGATATCACGATCCTCTACGCTAAAGCGAGGAGGAGACCACGCTGCAAACCTAGCTAAGCTAGCTACCCATCTGGGGATAACCTTAGGTCGAATAAGGCAAGATATAGACACCTCGCTCGCCCAAGCCAATATTGCCTTCAAACATTTGAAGGGAGTCACCCATGACAATACTTTAAAATTAATTAAGGTTCAACAGTAACTTGCTGATGGACAGGATGTCCATGACAATAATATCGCAATCATGATGATGCAGCTGGCAGGCATGGAACAAGAGGTCAAGGGTATCCAAGAAGAAATGCTACGGGAAGTAGCCAAGAAGATAGCTGAACAAGATCAGCGGTAGCCAGCCCATGAAAATGTAACTACCCAGTTACATGGTAGTCTAGATCAGCAAAGACAGGAGGCCCTTGCACCATATGAAACTCTGGGAAAATTAGTGTCCAAGCTCCACAGCGAGTTCAACCTCTTCCGTAACCAGATGGTAACTTGCGATAAAGACTTCACAGCGTCGCTGGTAAACATACACGACGGTTTGAGAGAACACCATACAAGCATAGGGATGCCGCAAAGAGAGCAAAAGAAAATGGCCGAAGAAACCACCGAAGCTGTCAAGTTGTTGGTAAAAGTCATAAATGATTTAACAGAGACATGAAAGGAACCGGTGGATCCGATTCCAGCACTGCTACATTCTGTCTATAAAGAAGGAAATGACGAAGACTACTATTCCCCACTCACACGTAGGGAAAAGGGGAAAGGCAAAAAAGCTGCTGATGCATCTCTGTTAGGCGGACGCCAAACTCAAGTATATAACTGAGGGACGTAGGCCCGAAATCTTTGATTGGAGAATCTGTCGAGGAAGGCTCGTCTTGATAAAATAGGTAAGGTAAAGATTTAAAGCGTAAAACAATATTATATTGATAAGATCTCTTCTCCATTGCTTGATGATGTCTGTAAAGCTCAGGAGGCACTTCGATATTTATATCCCGCGTCTGAGTGTTCGCGGACTACTTCTAACTACTATGCCTCCGAGGTACCACTCTGGTTTTAATACGCAAACGTCCAGAATCTTATAAGTGCGAACACCGTTTGACCCTGAAACTTATCACACCCTTTCGCGGACTCGGAATAGTATTCCTCCGTTGAGATGACTGCGCTATTTGTTATACCAAACAGCCGCCTCCAACTTAGATGTCCGCATAGACTTTTATATGACTTTAGTCTTGTTGACTATCGTCCAGTCGTCTCTTCGGTCATGAAGTGATCAGGTTCATGCCGGATCACCTAGTGCCAATCGCAAGTCCGAGCCCGACGTGTCAGCGTCTTAAGGGTCTCCGACTTATCTAGGTCTTCCTTTCTGAGCGTGCTTCCCCTTGGTCCGCCGGCCTCCGTAGAGGGGTCCTATTGCTAGGACCAACCAACCTACAGCTGATCTCAGAAGGGTATGGGTGGATTCGGTATACCCCTAATAGCTACCGCCACTGGGATATCCTCTTGGGGTATTTCGCCGAAAACGTCCCGTCACTTTCGGCCCATAGTTAGGAAGCCTAACTTTGAAGCCTACTATCTCAATGCGCCTGGAACGGATTCCCTCCATTCCACTTCCCAGATGTCGCCAAAGGTCCCCTCTCATATACCCTGCGAACAGCATGCGGTTGGACGGACGGCGGCGACGTATATGGTGTTATGAAGTAGGCTTCATTGATGTGACATTTTAGTTATGGGACGCAACTTGCGAAATCTCGCTAATGACGTGCGGGCCCCATAAGGGGGCCGGAGGGGGGTGTTGGCACTCCAGTAAATTGAGGGTCTGTGCGCAGTTACCCTACCGTGGGTCTGTGCACATGTCTTGGATTTCCATATGCCTAACATGAGCTCCCTCCTTCCAGGCTTCGCCTCGAATGCCTTTATAACCATTTATAATTTCTTTCTAAATACATTTTAAGACTCAGTGTGGTCAGGGCAAAAAACCTTGCGAGTTTACTTGGCCACAGTAGGAAAACCTTTTCCTCACTATCTTACTTCTGCCCTTCCTGGCATGTCCGAATTTTCATTAACAAAATTTTCCACAACTTCCTCCGCATTTTCCATACCAGCGGCAGGCTCCCATGTGTTCTCATCTTCCGAACACCCTTGCCATTTAACGAAGTACCACAGATCCCGCTTCTCTTGATAGCGGCCGCGTACTCGTTTCCTGTAAGAACGAATCTCGCTTCTTACGATTTTTTCAACCTCCCATTGCAGATCACCGTCAATATCCTCCGGTTCTCTAGGGGGTTGCTGGCGATTACCATGAACTGACTCGCGGTAGGGTTCCAATAGTGCGACATGGAATACGGGATGANCGGTAGGGTTCCAATAGTGCGACATGGAATATGGGATGAATGTTCCATCGATCGGATATGTTGAGCTTAAATGCTCTCGATCCGCGTTTTTCCATAATTTGGAAGGGGCCGTATAGCTTTGGACTTAGCTTCTTGGATTTCCGGCGGGTGCGGATGTTTTTTGCGTTCAACATTACTTGGTCCCCGATCTTGAAGTCCGGCTATTGTCGAGCTTTTCGGTCATAATATTCAGACATCCCTTCTCGTGTCTTTTCTAGCGACCCTCTTGCTTGTTCATGTATCGTCGTAATCCAGTTTGCGTAAAGTGTAGCTCCTGGATTTTGAGCTTCGCGCTCCTTCATCCACTCTGTCTGTGGATGGAATCCGTAGTTTGCATAGAATGGTGACATCCCGTAAGCATTGGTTGCGGAGTTGTTATAGGCATGTTCAGCTAGCGGTAGCAGCTGAGACCAATCATCCTGATTCTAATTGACAAAACTTCGAAGGTAACCTTCCAGCACTTGGTTGGTACGTTCTGTTTGTCCGTCAGTCTGAGGGTGGTATGCCGTTGACATTCTTCGCTTAATTTCTAGCGCCTTGCAAAGGGATTCCCAAAATTCGCCTGCAAACTTTGAGTCCATGTCCGAGACGATTTCGGTTGGTAGGCCGTGCAGCCTCCATACTTCTTTCAGGAAAGAGTTTGCGACATAATTGGCCGTAGCCGAGGTCTGAAGTCCGATGAAATGTGCCATCTTTGTGACCCGATTGACTACTACCATTATCTGAGTACACCCTTGTGACTCTGGTAGTTGCGTGATGAAGTCCACCGAGATAGATGCCCATGCCGCGTAGGGTATTTGCAATGGTTGCAGCAATTCGTACTTAGCATGTCTAGGCGATTTGTTATGTTGGCATTCGTCACAGGATCGTACGTAGTCATTGACCCATACCGCAAGTCCTTTCCAGTAGAAGTCTCTCATGATTATTTCCAAAGTTTTTTCTTGTCCGAAATGTCCTGCAACTTTTGCATCGTGACATCCTTCTGCAATCTTGGTATATAGCGCCTGACTGTTTGGTACAAATAGTCTTTGCTTATAATACAGAAGATCGTCGGTTAAGGTCCAGTCTTTGGGAAAATCCTTTCCTTCGTCTCGTAACCTAATGAGTTCTTCCCTCCGTTGCCTCCAAGCTGTGTCTGTTCCGATAGCTGTCTGTATTTCGTCCAAGAATTCAAGGTTGAATTGCTTCATGCCTTTTTGCAGGATTATCGCATTTGACATTAGAACTTTCTCTGGTACTTCTGAAATATCGTACCAGTACTCGTTGTCTTTAGCCGATGCTTGTAGGTAACTGATGCTTGGTTCCTGTTCTTTGACGATCAAGGATCTCGTCGCTATATCGGTGCTCCCGAATCCCGCGGTACCTCATTCTGTGTCCTCCCAGTTGTCTACTTCCATCATATCTGAGGTGTTGACCTTTTCTACCACCAACTGAGCTATGCGATCACCCATTTTTATCTGGCAGTCCACATCCTTATAGTTGAATAGTACAACTTTGAGTTCGCCGGTGTAATCCGCATTAATTACCCCTGCGCCGGTGGAGATTCTGCTACAGACCGCTAATCCGCTTCTTGGGGCAACTCTTCCGCAAGTTCCTTTGGGTAGTCCTACTGCTATACCCGTTCTTATTAATGCTTGTCCACATTTCGGGACAATGTCATCTTCTATGGCATACAGGTCATGTCCTGCTGCCATCCTTGAGCCCTTTGTTGGCAAGTATGCCTTTTTACTCAATCTCTTGACCCTAATAACGGGTTCCTTTCCTCCTCTTCGAGGTTCCAAGTCCAAATCCTTATCGCCATCCCAGTCTTCTCCTTCATCGCCTACCCTCGCTACTAGCGACACTAAGAAATTTTCTTCTTTCAAAGTTTTCTGTTCGCGATGCGTAGCTCCCTCCTCAGGACAGTACTCCGGCCGTCTGCTTAATGCGTCCGGCTTTCCGCCCTTTATCCCTGGTCGGTATACAATGCGAAAATTGTATTCTACCAACTTCTGAGCCCATCGAATTTGATGGCCACTCCAGACTTTTGAGGTGAGGAAGTATTGTAGGTTCTGATGGTCGGTAAAGACTGTGATCGGTTTTTCTGTTCCGATCAAGTAGTGTCTCCATTCCTTAAAGGCTTCGAGGATTGTGAGAAGTTCTTTATCATGGATCTCGTAATTGCGCTCCGCTGAATTAAACTTTCTGGAATGGAAAGCCACTGGATGTAGCCTTTTCTCAAAGTATTGAGAAAGGACGCAGCCGAGTGCAAAATCGCTAGCGTCTGTTTCTACCACCGTTTCTCTTTCTGGGAAAAAGTGGTGGAGTATGGGGGCTGTGGTAAACCGGTGCTTTAGTTCTTCGAAAGCCGTGTCCTGTTCAATTCCCCATTTAAAATTCTTAGGATTTCCTTGTAATGACTCGGTTATTGGTTTGCAAATAGCCGTGAAGTTTTTAATAAATCATCGGTAGAAGTTAGGAAATCCCATAAAGACTTGTACTTCTCTAACCGCCTTAGGTGCTTTCCAGACCATTATGGATTCCACCTTTCAGGTGCTCATAGACACCCCGTCGACGGCTACCATATAGCCGAGGAATTCCACCTCTGTGGCATGGAAAGTCGATTTCTTTAGCGATACTGCTAACTGAAAGTCTGATAGACTTTGTAAAACTTTCTTAACAGCTTCGATGTGCTCCTTTTCATCCTTTGAGTAGATGAGAATATCATCCAGATAACACACTACTCCGATGTCCAAGTATTCCTGTAGAACTTGGTTCATCATATCTTGGAAAGTTGCCGGAGTGTTAACCAATCCAAAAGGCATAACCTTATATTCGTAATATCCGTATCTCGTACGGAACGCTGTCTTCCATTCATCTCCTTCTTTTATCCTAATCAGGTGGTAGCCGTCTTTAAGGTCTAACTTGGTGATAATCTTTGCGCCGGCTACCCTATCTCCGAGTTCGAACATTAGTGGAAGGGGATGTTTGTTGAGGATAGTAATCTTATTTAGATTTCGATAATCCACAACTAGGCATAGTCTACCATCTGGTTTAGGTACGAATAGTATGGGTGCACCTGCTGGCGATTGGCTCCGTGTAATTTTTCCTTGCTTGATCATCGTTTCCAAGTATTCTCGTAAAGCTTTAAGCTGTTTTTCAGATAGTGGATATATCGGTCCCCAGGGGGGAGTTGATCCTGGAATCAACTTAATTTCATGATCGAATGTTCGTCTAGGGGCTAGTTTTTCTGCCGTCTGTGCTTTAAACGAATGTTTGTAATTCCAGTATTCTTTCGGTAATGATTCGAGTTCCACCGTATTCTCGATGGCTCCGATTCTTCCGATGCGGCAGGCATTAGGATCCCAAGCGACAGATTCATCATATTCGAACATATCCGCTATTCCTTCATCTTCTTCCACACATTTTTCACAACATTTTGCGGAGAAGGTCCAATTTTCTGCATCTTCTATGTGAGACACTGGGTGTTCACGATGCCACCAACCAAAAGGAATTATCATTCCATAGTGACCTGCTTAAGCCACTTCACACAAAACTACAGAAATGAGTCGGTTTTTTCCTATTTCCAATTTTATTGGGAGGGTGTAACACTTCCCTCCAGATGCGGCTGACGATCCGTCAAAGCCTAAGATATCAACTGCATTGTCGCGTTCAATAGAGGAAACGCGAAGGTCTTCAACTAGGTCCTTGTTGATTAGGAACACATTGGATCCTGAATCTAGCAAGACTTTAACTTTGTATCACTTATCGTGTATATGGAGGTAAGCGATCCCCTCCGCACAGTTGTATCGTTTTGGTTTTGGGGCTTCTAACTCCATGCGCTTAGCGCGGAGAAGATTTTCTTAGTTCTATAGTTAAGGCATCGTAGAAATTAGGTGTAGGTAACAAGATGTTTGTTACTACGCCCGCGTAGTTTCGACCATTGAGGTCTCCTCAGACAAACTAGTAACTCTTTAGCTCTAACAATCTGGGTCTACATACTAAAGCGGAATTTCACCAATACGCAAATGAGAACGACCAGTTTTCAGGCTAGATGCCTTCTCCCGACACACCAGACCTAGGCTCATAGCAGATTTTCGGGCGGTTATTAGCCATTTTACTCCCCTAGTGTGGGGTTCCCGCTGTCACCGAGTCCTTTCCCTTAGGATTTCGGTTATCCGTCCAGCTCCCTCAGAGGGGCCTTGCGCACCAAAGCGGTACATCCCTATCCCACACTCTGGCCAGAAGACAAGATAGTATATACGTATAATACGACTCAGACTCGTGTGGTAGGTGGAACGGCCTGCGTCGGTTGTCCTCCTGTCGTGTATTCTTATCAGGTAGATCTTGCATTGCTATGTCCCAACTTCTTCGGTATAGTAACTTGCTTGCACACGGGTAGCAGGCAACCACCAGGTGACTCGAGGAACTTCGTACTGTTGGCTTCCGGGCCATGTGGGCAAGTTAACTATCCTCTCCTTCGATCAAGACTCTCCATATATTGATTCTTGTGTTCGAGCTCTTAAGTCCCTCGTGGGGTCCCATCACTTAGAGCCTACTTGCATTGATCCTGAAAGGAGAGACTTGCTTCGCGCCGCTTGGATCATTTTTTGAGTTTCGATTCCCGTAGTTGCACACGGACTACCCGATCCCCGTCGTGGTCGGTAACCAATACACCCCAGCCAAAGGGGGTTCCCATTTCAATTCCAGTTCTGTCAGGACACTGAATACCCAATCGCCGTCGCCGTTGGTGCCAATGAACTAACCTAGGTCAGTTCCTCGTCGTCCGCCAGTTCCCCGATCTTATTTACCCGGGCTGGGTTCTGGACGGTTGCGACTCTGGGAGCTAGTTTAAGCTTTACAATAGCCGATCTTGCTCATCGAATTCCCATTTTTATCGGTTTTGAGCTGACCGTTGCCGCCGATATATGGGCATCTCCCCAACACGTCTGATAGGTGTGGTTTTTCTTTCCACAACGTGTGCAATCTCCTTCTTTCCTCCGAGTGTCTATCACACTCCGCGGGATACCGGTATGGGCCTGGGCGAAGTTTGTGTGGGTGGTTTTTGTCGCACCTCCCAACCTTTTCCTGGGCTTCTCCAGTTCCTCGTCCCTTTTCCGTTTTCGTGGTGGGGCTCCATCTCCTTTGACATAAGGTTTAGTATCCCTTTGTCGCTTTGGTTTAGAGTCCCGTCGGTCTTCTCTCTTGACCTCTTGGACTATTTTGGGCCGGGACGGTTGGTCTCGACCAATTTTCTTTCTGGCTAGCAGTCCTTCTTCTGACTGTCCACATAGCCTTAGTGCTTCCTCCCATTCTTGGTCCATCGTATATTGCAAGGCCGATAACCTGCAGACAATCTGTTCTGGAAGTTTGTCTTCGACTACCTCTCTCCAGGATTCCCCGGTCATGCGTGCATGAATGTTATGGTTGTGCATGACTGTTAGATAACGTTCAATACTGCCGTCGTACGTGACTAGTTTCATTGCACAAAGGGCTAGTCTTTCGGCCTCTACCGGGGCGAATCACTTGATCATATCATGTTCAAAGCGAGTCATTGTCGCCAGCTCTGGTTGCTGGGTTTCCCCATGAAGCCCATCCATGGCCTTCCGATACCATACCGTATAGGGAAGGACTATTTCTCCTCTTGTACGACTGAGCGCGTATATGATCCATTCTCTTGCATCATCCCAGATTCGCAGGTTTCCCTCAAAGTAATCGGTGCATTGCAAGATCCACACGTATATATCTTGTGCGGGCTTGTCTTCAAAGAATGGGGGTGGCTCTGATGGTCGCTTAATGTTCAGCGCCATCACGTTGGCAAGTGTTTCTGCCATGTCAGACTGTTCTGGTGGTTGTCCTTGCCTGCCTCGGCTAGGACCTCCTCTCCTCCTACCTCTCTCATCATCACCATTCTCGTCATCGTCACTAGGGTCCCCTGGGTTACCCCCTTGGGCACCTGAGGGGAATGCATCAGCGGCTTCTCTGCCCTTTCCCTTTTCCCTATGTGTAGGTGGAGCGTAGTACTCCTCGTTGTCCGTTTCTTGGACTGCGGGTAAAGGTGCGGGTCCCGTAGCTTCGGGACTTGGTGCCGCAGCTAGTATTTTATTTATTGCCGCTGTTAACCCCTTATGGGTTTGGTTTGTCTCGATATTCTGCAGTTGTTGCTGGTCGGGAGACCTGCGAACCTCCGCATGGTACGCGTTCTGATCTGGGCGTAATTGTCCTAGGGTGCGATTGACTTCTCTTTCGCGAGTGACACTTTGGGCCTGGAATTCGACGAATTCCCCTCTTAGACTGAGGACCATTTGTTCCAGAGTCTGGTCACGGGCCAATGCCGCTTGGCTTTCTTCCCCGAGGGTTCCATGTAACCTCGTGGTTACCTCTTCATGTTCCTGTTGACGCCGTTCCTGAGCGTCAATCTTCTTTGCAACTTCTCGCAACATCTCTTCTTGTATCCCCTTGACTTCGCTTTCAACACCTGCCAGCTGCATAAACAAGATTGCAATATCATTATCGTGGACATCTTGTCCGTCGGCGATTTGCTGTTGAACCTTAATTAATTTTAAGGTATTGTCTTCGGTAGCTCCCTACAAATGTTTGAAGGCGATATTAGCTTGGTCAAGGGATGTATCTATGTCCTGTCTCATTTGACCCAAGGTTATCCCAAGACGTGCAGCCAGTCTGGCTAAGTTCGCGGCATGTTCCCCTGGCCTCGGTGTGGGGACTCTTGATATTCTATGAGTGCTCGCGACACTAGAGGATCGGTGAGAGGGTATACCTCCTCTGCGGAATGAAGGTTCCTGAGGTGTCGAAGGGAAGGGGCTTTGAATGGCGCAATCATCCGCTTTATCCGTGGTGTCGGGTCGGGTATCCATAGGTTCACCCGCCGTTATTCTTTTCCTCAGGTCCTGAGGTATCTCCGCCATTGTGAAATTTTCCAGATAGGCTAGCTGCTCTAGTAGCCCTGGATGAGTAATTACTGGTACTTCGTACCAGAGTTCTCGATATCCTTGAAAGGTTTTAAGGAATCGTATGTAAGGTATCCAACGTCTGAGACACTCTAGGGGTGTAGGTATAAAGGGGTTCGGTTGGTCCGACTCTGGACTTAAAACCTGAATCTCCTTTTTCTCGAGGTTTAGGATGTACTTATAGTACATATAAGTGTGTATCAGGCCCAGGCCGAGCGGATGTCTGGCCCCCAGATGACTGTGCCTAAGTTTGCCTTTTTCTTCTCTTCCGTCTTTAAAGAGCACTGTATGCTCCAGTGGACGAAACATTCCGACTCGGTCGAATTCCACTCAAAATCCGAACCGTGCCAGGTACGATATATGCTATTGAATTGATCCCTCGTTGGGATCCCGAAAGGTACTGTTAACCACGAGGGTTCTTGCGTATATTCTTCTTCGATCTCGAACAGCTCGGTTTCAAATATTTCTTCGAAGGAATGAATATAGATTGGACAGTGAGGTGCTTCGAAAATATAATCGAAGTCTGAGGTGAGGGTGGAGTTAGAAGTGAACTCGTAGTTCATATAGTGAGCCTTGGTAACAGGAGAACTATCAATATACTGTTAGGCAGATGCCAAACTCAAGTATATAACTAAGGGACGTAGGCCCGAAATCTTTGATTGTAGAATCTGTCGAGGAAGGCTCGTCTCGATAAAATAGGTAAGGTAAAGATTTAAAGCGTAAAACAATATTATATTGATAAGATCTCTTCTCCGTTGCTTGATAATGTCTGTAAAGCTCGGGAGGCACTTCGATATTTATATCCAGCATCAGAGTGTTCGCGGACTACTTCTAACTACTATGCCTCCGAGGTACCACTCTGGTTTTAATACGCAAACATCCAGAATCTTATAAGTGCGAACACCGTTTCACCCTGAAACTTATCACACCCTTTCGTGGACTCGGAATAGTATTCCTCCATTGAGATGACTGCGCTATTTGTTATACTAAACAGCCGCCTCCAACTTAGATGTCCGCATAGACTTTTTATATAACTTTAGTCTTGTTGACTATCGTCCAGTCGTCTCTTCGGTCATGAAGTGATCAGGTTCATGCCGGGCCACCTAGTGCCAATCGCAAGTCCAAGCCCAACGTGTCAACGTCTTAAGGGGCTCCAACTTATCTAGGTCTTCCAATCTGAGCGTACTTCCCCTTGGTCCGCCGGCCTCCGTAGAGGAGTCCTATTGCTAGGACCAACCAACCTACAGCTGATCTCAGAAGGGTATGGGTGGATTCGGTATACCCCTAATAGCTTCCGCCACTGGGATATCCTCTTGGGGTATTTCGCCGAAAAGGTCCCATCACTTTCGGCCCATAGTTAGGAAGCCTAACTTTGAAGCCGACTATCTCAATGCGCCTCCCACAGATCTCCTCCGTTCCACTGCCCAGATGTCGCCGAAGATCCCCTCTCGTATATCCTGTGAACAGCATGCGGTTGGACGGACGGCGGCGACGTATATGGTGTTATGAAGTAGGCTTCATTGATATGACATTTTAGTTATGGGACGCAACTTGCGAAATCTTGCTAATGACGTGCGGGCCCCATAAGGGGGCCGGAGAGGGGTGTTGGCACTCCGGTAAATTGAGGGTCTGTGCGCAGTTACCCTACCGTGGGTCTGTGCACATGTCTCGGATTTCCATATGCCTAACAATGCCCCTCAGGCACTCAGGGAGGTGACCCCGGAGATCCTAGTGATGATGATGATGATGATGAGGGAAGAGGAAGAAGGAGATGAAGTCCTAGCCATGGCAGGTGAGGATAAATACCAGATCAGTCTGGTATGGCAGAAACACTTGCCAATGTGATGGCGCTAAACATTAAGCGACCATTAGAACCACCTGTATTCTTTAAAGATAAGTCCATACAGGATATATACGTGTAGATTATACAATGTAGCGAGTATTTCAAAAGAAACCTGCGGATCTGGGATGATGCCTGGGAATGGGATATATATACGCTCAACCGTACTAAGGGAGACATAGTACTTTCTTATACTATTTGGTATTGGAAGGCTATGGATGGACTTCAAGGGAAAACCCAGCAGCCAGAACTGGCTACGTGAACTCGCTTTGAACATGATATGATCAAGCGATTCGCTCCGGTAGAAGCCAAAAGACTAGCACTTCGAGCTTTGAAGCTGGTTGAGTATGAAGGCAGTATTGAACATTACCTTACGGCCATGCATAATAATAACATACCGGTATGCATGACCGCGGAGACCTGTGGAGAGGAAGTGGAAAACAAAATGCCAAAACTAGTTGTCTACAGGTTGTTGGCCTTGCAGTATACAACAGATCAAGAATGGGAAGAGGCGCTTAGGCTATGCAGTCGGTCAGAAGAGGGACTTGCCGCCAGAGAAAGGATAGTGAGAGACAAACTGTCCAAGCCTAAGATAGTCCAAGAGGTCAAAAGAGAAGACCGACAAGACTCTAAGCCAAAGTGACAAAAGGACAATAAACCTTATATCAAGGGAGGTGGAGCCCCATCACGAAAGTGGAAAAGGGACAACGAGCCGGAAAGGCCTAGGAAGAGGTTTGGAGGTGCAACGAAGACCATCCACACCAACTTTGATCAGGCCCATACCGGTATCCCACAGAGTGTGATAAACACTCAAAGGTGAGAAGGGAATTATACACGTTGTGGAAAGAAGAACCCCACCTATCAGGCATGTTGGGGAGATGCCTATATAGCGGTGGCCACGATCAGCTCAAGACCGATAAAAATAGGAATTCGACGAGCAAGATCGACTATTGTAAAGCCTAAATTAGCTCACAGAGTCACAACCACCCAGCATCCAGCCTGCGTGAATAAGATCTGGGAGCTGGCGGACGATAAGGAACTGATATAGGTCAGTTCATTGGTACCAACAGTGATGGCGTTTGGGTATTCAGTGTCCAGATGGGGCTGGAATCGAAATGGGAACCCCCTTTGGCTGGGGTGTATTGGGTACCAACTACAACAAGGATAGGGTATTCCGTATGCAACTACGGGAGTTGAAACCCAAAATAATCAAAGCAGCGTCAAGCAAGTCTCTCCTTTCAGGATCAACGCAAGTAGGCTCTAAGTGAAGAAACCCTGTGAAAGACTTGAGAGCTCGAATACAAGAATCAATATATGGAGAGTCTTGATCAAAACAGAGGATAGTAAACATGCACGAATGGCCTGTGAGCCAACAGTATGAAGTTCCTTGAGCCACCTGGTGGTTGCCTGCTACTCATGTGCAAGCAAGTTGCTATAGCGAAGAAGTCGGAACATAGTAATTGTCACGAATGTGGCTTAGCAAGGAAAGGTTTTCACATGACTCATAGTTATGAGTCATAGGTATGTTATGTTTCGCACATGACCTCATTAGAG
>JACCEG010000155.1:2030-156284 GCA_014065205.1 Tuber brumale
AAAGAGCGAAGCCATCAACGAGATGGAGACAATAACAATGGCCAACAACGACCACACAGAATGGATACGAAGAACGATGGAAAACGATATGGAAATACAAACGATCAGGAAAGCTTTAAACGAAAAGCAAAGAGAAATAAAGGGAATAGCTTTGGGACTATACGAAGAAAGAGAGGGATATCTTTGGTACGACGGAAAGATAAGAATCCCCAAGGACGAACCACTACGAACGGAAACGATACGAAGGCACCACGACATACCGCAAACAGGACACGGCGGAACGGACAAAACTACTGAACTAATCAGAAGATCATACTACTGGCCAACGATAAGAGATGACGTCAAGAGATACGTCAAAAACTGCGAGATATGCCAACGGACAAAGGCAGTACGTCACGCGCCATATGGATTGCTAAAACCTATCGAACCCCCTGGAAGACCATGGCAATCTATTGCTATGGATTTTATCACCGGACTTCCGGAGTCGAAAGGTTATGACGCAATATGGGTTGTTATCGATCGCCTGACGAAAATGGCGCACTTTATACCATGCAGAACGGACATGGACACGAAACAATTCTTCCACTTGTTCAAAGATCAGGTGTTTAGAATTCACGGACTACAGAAAGATATCATATCAGACAGGGGATCACTATTCACGGCAAATATCTGGAAAGAAATCACAAGACAATGGCAGATCGAAAGAAAACTCAGAAAAGCATTTCATCCGCAAACAGACGGACAAACAGAAAGAACGAACGCAATATTAGAACAATATTTACGAGCATACGTCAATTATCAACAAGACGATTGGGCAGAAATGCTAGCGACAGCCGAGTTCGCATACAACAACGGGAAACAAGAAACAATCAAGACCACACCCTTCTTTGTGAACTATGGATATAACCCGATATACGAACCGGCAAAATACGACATACCAGCACAAGCCATTCATAGGGAAGATATGCAAAAACTGCATGATATATTAAGAGAAGAAATATGTCACGAGCAAGAACTACAGAAGGGATAAGACGATAGTCACCGGAAACCCGATCCCAACCTCCAAGTCAACGACAAGGTGTGGTTAATACCAAGGAATATGCGGACCACGAGACCATCAAGGAAACTGGACTACAAGAAACTAGGACCATTCAAAATCATCGAACGCATCGGACTCAGAGCATATAAACTCGACCTCCCACGCTCGATGAACAACACTCATCCTACATTCCACATCAGTCTCCTTGAACCCTACCAAGACAACGCTTTTACCTCACAGAAGAAAAACCCTCCGCCACCCATAGAAATCGAGGGCGAAGACTAATACGAACTTGAGAAAATCATAGACTCAAGAATACACTGCAACAAACTCCAATACCGAGCCAAGTGGACAGGCTATTCGGAAGAACACGATCAAGAGTAGTACCCAGCCACCAACTTCACCAACGCTCAAAATGCCATCAGGCAATTTCACCAAAACTACCCCGACAAGCCCGGACTTCTGCCCGATGGAAGAAGGGGTTTGGATCAAAGAAGAAGTCAACGACGAAGATTGGGTCCAACTCGTGGATCTACCGATCAGGAAAACGAACGAAACGGAGGAAGAGAAAGCACACAAGTGTCTGTCATGGACACGATACTACGACGACGGGTGCCCCACCCACCACTCGGAGAAGATGGGAACGAACTACTTCCCCAAGAAAAAAGACAGAACTCCACCAGTGTCGCCTCCACTAAGCGACAACAAAAAGATTTCAGGGACGAAATCTACGGGGAGGGGGGCCAAAAAATCCAAGAAAGTCACCTGGGAACAGGACCCAGCAGCGTCGCCAGCCTCGCCGGCAACACAGGAGGATACGGTGGAAAACCTGCAAAGGGAGCTGATCACGATCAGCGAACAAAAGAAGACGGCAGAAGTAGAGATGGGACTCTACAAAGGCCAAGCCTTGATGTGGGAACAGAAGGCAAGAGAATGGGAGAAAAAGAACGTGCAGCTGGCAAGAGCGGTAACGGCTCAACAGGTCAGGGCAAGTTTGGCGGAATACAAAGTTGGGAAGACAGAAGCCCAACTAAAGAGAAGGGAATCGAGGATTCGGAGGTTGGAAAACCTTCGGAAAGAAAGCCAGAGCTGGATGCGTCGGGTAGGACACAATATCCTGCAGACGGCAGGAACCGAGGATGATGACGAGTTCCCAATGGCCTAAAGGGACTTAGGCCGTGGGGAGAGAGGAGCTATTGTCACAGTTCTGTGGCAGATAGTGGAAGGAGATGTTTGTGGCAGATATTGTGGAAGGAGATGTTTCTGTGGCAGATAGTGGAAGGAGATGTTTGTGGCAGATAGTGGAAGGAGATGTTTGCGGCAATAAGTAGAAGATTGGTTTCGCACTATGACTCATAGTTAGGAGTCATAGGGTTTTATTTGTTATATGTTACTTTCATGCACATGACCTATTAAGAGGTCATGGGGGCAGCGCACGAGACCAAGGGGGCTGCGCAGTTAGTTTTACTTTCACACACATGATCTGTTTAGAGATCATGTGGTTTACGCACATGACCAATGATGCGGTCATATGATGTTTTTCATGAGTCACGGTTATGACTCATAGTTGTTTGGATTTATAAGCGGGTTGAGTGAAGGACTATAAAAGGAGGCCGGTAGAGCCTGGTAGTTAGTTCTTCACGCAACCACCTCCTATACTTTCTTACCTATACTATTGAGAATAGAATCTATTCTACCACCTCGCAAATCCTATCAAGATACGATCTGATTATTAGCGTTCAAGTAAGGAACGTAGACCTGGGTCTAAGAATAATAATCAGAGTCTCGATAGAAGAACCAGAATCGGTCAAGGTTGCATACTATACAAGGGAAGTATTACCCTTCACGGAAAACTAACCAAGGGTTGTTGCCTGTCGCAGCGGTACCCTAAAATACAGGAGATAGGTAGGATATCTAACATCCTTCTAACGAGAAGAATAGCAGTTCTTAAATACACTTCCTAGGCTACCGAGAGCCTTGTTCTCATAACATGATAAACTCCAAAACGATAGCCTTAAAACCAACATAAAACATATAGAGTATCAAATCGATACGCGAAACCAAACATAAAACATATAGAGTATCAAACCAATACTCGAAGCCAAACATAAAACATATAGAATATCAAACCGATACTCGAAACCAAACATAAAACATATAGAGTATCAAACCGATACTCGAAACCAAACATAAAACATATAGAGTATCAAACCCTATACTATCAGGCTAGAGGCGTACCTCGTTTCCTGAAACAAATTCAAAACTCAAACAGTATCACCTGATACATGAAAATCCTAAACCAGTAACCAGTACCGGTTACAAATACTAAACTAATAAAACATATGATTTTATTTCCGGCCCAGAGACTGCCATTCACCACCAAGAATATTCTTATTGCATGGGAGATGGTAGAGATCATTCCCCTCAATCCGCTTCCAGTCCTTGGTGTTGTGAAGCAAAAGAAGACAGAGGTTGCATCTGTTGAGCGCTTGGGTATCTGTGCAGGCATCTATATCCCGACAACTCGCTGCATTGTAAGCTGGGCTACCAGAACAGCAATATCTCTGGTAACCCAGACTACTCTATCCTTCCAACCACTTAAAGCCATCTTGTCTGGTGTTTTAGAAAGCTTCCAACAAACTATTGCTGACAAAATAGTTGAACAGGAGGGCTACCACCAATACTGTCAATTAATGGCCAAGGAGAAGCGGGCAAACACATCAGACTGCTGGAAGCTCATCCAGGCCACAGTGGTTGCTTCCAAAACTGTAATTGAGTTACGAGACCAGCAGGAGAGGGTGGATGCAGCTAAGGCAGCTCAAAAAGCGATCAAAGAATCCTGTGGTCAAGGGCCTTCGCCAACTGGTCAAAAACAAGTAATGGCCCAGGTTCTCTCTCTCACCATATGCCCAACACGAATGGCCATCTCTTTACCATCGCCAGTACTAGATGAGGCTGATGACATTTTGAAAAATATAAAGGTTAGAGGTTAGGGGTGTGAGTATAGGTGAAAATAGTGGTAGAGAAGTTCAGAGGGCAATCTTGTTGCTGGGCAAAGACCAATTATTGGTGAAGCTGTTGTATTCCATTATTCTGAGCTCCCACAGAGTTTTCTTTCATATCTAGTAATGTCATTTTGTTCTTTAAAGCTTTAAAATAAGGAAATTTCACAAGTTGTTGCTCCAGATAGGTGCTAGGATACCCTCAAGAAATGAGACATATTGCGCAATTAGGTCTGAGCCGGATTTAGGTGAAAAGCCAGTTCTCCCTAAAATACATTACCAAATACGGTAGGGTAAAAGCTACCTCTAAACACATCCTTCCTGGTTCATGGAGGACCCCTCCACTCTTTATATCAGGCTGATGAAGAGTACTTTCCCCATACCATTCTTTACTGTCCAGCTCCTGCCCAGTACCAGAAGTTCATCCTCCCTGGACTCAAGGACATAGGTGATGACAGTACTCTCTGGTCTGACAAGGCCAAGCTTCTTGCCCTCTCAGCTTACATCAATGCAACTGCAACTGGCTACCCCTCTGAGATACCGCCAGCCCAATTGAATCTACTCCTCTTATAGGGCTCCGCCACTGCTGTTTCTTTGCTACCCGTTTTCTGGTTCAAGCCTTGATGCCTACCCCTATTCTTTGTTAAGCTTTTAGGTTATTTTCATTATCAGTATGCATTTGTTTGTTTTATTTTCTTCAGAAGTTACTGTCGGCTATCGGACACATTTGAAGGAATTGTCATGGTGTCAGTATTTGTTTGTTTCGTTTATGTGAGGTTCATGATTAAGGTTGTCTTTATACTATAGCTAGTACTCCATGCAAGTTCTTGTACCTTAAATAAGAATATATGAAGATAAAAACATAAAATAAAAATACAAATAAAAAAAACTTGCAAGATTGACTGAATTTCGCTGGAGGAACTAGGTTGAAAAGGCTCATTCAGATTGAGTGATGCTTGCTGTAGTTGTAAAGGTTGTGCGTCTTTGTATTATTTATATTCAATGGTTATCAATGGTCTTTACTTAGTTTCTTATATACCTAATTAGTACCTTGCTCAGAATATGGTTACAGTAGACAAACATAGTGTATATAATCATGGAAGTAAGAAACAGATGTCTGGTAATAAAGGTGAAAGGAGGTTCTGCTTGAACAAATTGCTTATATTCATTGTTATGTCATTCTCATCATGGCATTTCTATGTATAGCCATATCTACGTGATATGTACTTGATTTAAGAGTATTTCTTAACATTGAACCACTTCACTAAGAGCTTGAACCTTTGAACTGATTTGTTTAGGGATTCCAAACTCCAAGAAGATATGTTTTCACAAGTGAAACAGATTCTGATATTATTATAAAGATGCAAGAATCTCTGCTATATTACTTTAATATTGGATAATTAGAATGAAAGCATTAGAAACCATACAAGCAAGAGTACAGGTTTACCTCTCTAGCAGGTTGAATATGATCATATTATTTCGATACTGTAGCAAGAATACTTACAGCCCTTTGTCACAAGCATTTGTTATGACTTAGTAAGCACTACGCCAAATGCCAGATTACCAAGTTGGGTGCAACCAAGTTGATCGTGACCATAGTACTCGCTACACAATAGCATCCACACCACCTTTTTTTTACAATCTGCCCTCTTTAAATTTCCGATGGTTAACCTATTAGAATATTTCCCGGCTGCCTCAAAAACAAAAAAGTACACCTCCAAGACCTCTCGAAGAGGAATGCCTAATATTGAACAGGTATGATAATCTCGTGTTTCTACTGCCTCTGGAATATTACCCTTGTTGCTGAAGCTATTGGCCAGCCATGGAGAACTATTAAACACTTTTTTGCTCATGCATGTGAGTGTCAATTCCTCGATAATATTCCTCACCCCAGTAGCCCTCTTATTCTCAGCCAGCGACCACATTGTACAATCATCCAGGCCGACAAATCCAACCGGAAAATGACTAGATATGACTTCTGGAATAAATTTGCATCAGGTATTTCACTTTTTACAGGTAACAAAAAAAAGACACACCATTCTTGTAGTACTCTGAGTGACAGAACATGATTCTCTAAAAGTTTATAGTGGATAGAGTACTCAGAGAAGCTAATGTCAAGAAATGGCTAGCCAAATCAAGGCCTAGACTCAAACCTGATCATGTTGCTAAGAGGTTGAAGTGGGCTACAGCTCATAAAGATTAGACAGTTGTGGATTTTGGAAGGTCATCTAGAGTGTTGAGTGCACAATGGAGAAATCCAAAAATCCAAGGCAGCACTGGGTTTTCAGAGAACCTAGAGAGGAGTGGCTGGCTGATTGTATTCAGTTAAAGGAAAAAGATAAGGGAATTTCACTTTTGGTATGGAGCTGCTTTTGGGGTAAGAGAAAAGGCCCTTTAGTTCCTATCACTCAAAATATCAACAAGACTAGGTATATTAGGCTCTTGAGAAGATATCTTTTTCCTGTTATTGATCAGATGAATTCTTTTGGTAGGGAAGATATCCTGTTTCAGCAAGACAATGCTCCTGTTCACAAGGCTTATAATGTCATGGATTGGTTGGAGAGAAATTCTATTGAACTGGTGGAACACCCCCCATACTCCCCTAATTTAAATCCTATTAAGCATGCATGGGTTGAGCTCAAAAAGCGATCACACCAGCAGTATCCAAGGATTGCAGATACCCCAAGAGGAACAGAAGCTGTTAAGAAGAGACTTGCCCAAGTATTACCCCTAGTTTGGGAGACAATTCCTGATGAGTTTTTTGAAAAGTTGCAGAAATCAATGCCTGATAGAGTATCTGCAGTTTTGGAGGCAAAGGGAGGCTATACAAGGTATTAGCTAGCATCCTTAACTTTATTTTATATTTTTATTGTTTAATTTGTCTACAGAGTTGATCATTGAGGGATTATCATAGACAATTCATCATTGTTGCAGACGGGTATGAACGAAGACATGGAAAATTCGTTGCTACCAGCCACCCCACTACCCCCAACCTATGGTGCAATACCTAATTGAACATGTCTCGGATCACGAACACTTCTGACTAGGGGCTGTAAATCACCAGGATCACTGTTCCAAGTATTAGTTTCTGGCCACTGTGTAATCTCCAGGCAGTTAGTTATAGGTAAAATAATTCTGTAGTAGCATAGTAATAATTTTCAGGTATTATTGAAACCATTCAACTATCTATCTTTTTTCAGAAACTAATTAATCTAATTTATCCTGTACTTGTAGAGTCGGGTATATGCAGGATAGAGCAAATCTGGCAGGTAAAGATCAGCAGTCAATTTGTGATGAAGTCTGGCAAAACCAGTACCACAAATGATAAACAAAAGAGCATTATAGGTGATGTTGACATCATCTAATGTAGACTCTGGTAATCTATTCTGGATTTCTTCCACTAGGTACTGGTATCGAATAGACATTCAGGCTTGATTACTCTTAAAGCGATGAGATCCTAAGAGATCTAAAGGTATTGCATATAGGGGACAAGTATTAGATTTCAGCCAATACTGCACAACATTTACCTCACGGTCAACAATGCCGGATGTCAATCCCTTGAAGCATCACCAAACCTTCCTATCACAGATTTCAAATGGTGGAGCCCGAACTGGCCCCTTGCTTCTGCAATTTTAAGGTGGGGACTTCTGCTGTCGACACCTTGAAATGGCCAGAACTCCTGGCTGCCGTCAAAGTTGGACAATATTATCGAACACCCTCCCTGGCTGAGCCGTGTAAAGTCAAGCCACTCCAAACGCTCGTCCACCTTCCTCGAAGATCCTGATCTCTTATGTTCAACCTGGCCCATCATGACCCCAGTCTCTAGATTTCGCATCTCAAACCGCTTCTCTGAGCTCCCACAGACCCACACTTGTCTTTCATTTCCCTTCACATGATCCCTAGGACAGACCTGTTCCTTTTCCGCTGTGAACACCTTGCATGTGCCGAATAAGCTAATCACATATTCGTGGCCTGCATTTAGTTTGTCATTACCGCGTCCAGGGGGGAACATATCGTAGAGATGTTGGAGCCACTCGAGTAAGCCAACCGCCAAAACAGGAGTATGAAGCGTTAGTGTCTGCGGGAGAATTACTCTCGTCTAGGTAGTGGGCTTTGGTAACTCAATCTCTCCTACGATCCTGCCAGTGGCTGTAAAAGCCGGGCTCCCCTATATATGCGGGATTCACATCAAACTTAGGCGTGTATCCGGGCAAGGCGACCAGCGTTCTCGGGCTTGTCTTGGTGAAGGTTGTGCAAGGAAATACTACCGCATTTTTGCATTCCGGGTAGTTGCCGGCCTCCTCTCATAGAGATATTTTAAACTTCTTTTTTTATCTATTGTTGTCCATGGCTACAGCAGGCAGATCTAGCGGAGTCTCCCAATCCCGGAAATGGATGCCGGATGGCTCCTGCGATTTGTCTATGTGGAAGAATCGTGGACAGCCCGCATCTTCCCGAATCCTTGTCACCCACATCCTACAAGTATCACGGGGATAAATCATTGAGCAATAATTAACTTAGCTAGTTACACACCCATCGCCCGAATTGCCTTCATCCCCGACTCCATGTACAGTCTCTACATCCGAATCCGAAATATATAGGAGTCCTAAAGATCTAACTTCCCGCCTGAGCCTGTACTCAGGCTCCAAAGCCGTCAGGCAAGGCTAATATCATCCCTCCACCCTCAAAAGTACCCCGGATTCTACATTTAACACTTAGCACTGGACATCAGCACCTCCGACAGTATGTTCTGACCCGGATGTGGTAACTGAAACCTAGACGTTGACAGTTATCTGATTAGCCCGTTCGGTACGAACCAAATCCTCGCAGAAAGCGAAATGCCTTGTCTACGAGAATACCAGGAGGGTCACAGGGGCCAAATTTGGGTCTGCGAAATAAACTTAGGCCATCGAATTGGCGTGCGCAATTGATGTACCCACCGCCTTCTGTACCGGAAGGAACACGACCAAGCTAGATGTATAGTGCCCGGTTGGAAATTATGGGAGGCCGCCAATACTGCTCCGCATGTCCACACTATACCCAACATGTGCCAAACATGCGCGGCATGCTTGAATCCTCACAGCAGCTTTACCGGTCATTCATTCCGTTATCCACCGGTTCATCGTTTGTCTGTCCGTCCATCTGCCCGTCCGCGGTCAGTCCACCTGTTCGTTATCTATGCGCTTTTCTTCGTTCCGTTTCCCGTTTGTTCGCCCGATGGTTCCCCCCACTTTCCCGTCCGTTTGCCTGTCCGTTCGTTTCTCTCTCCGTTTCCCCTCTCGGGTATTGGTGGGTTTGTTACCTGTATTGCATCCGGGGAAGCAGTACGGCCGCTGGGATTATAAGCCAATGCGACAGCGGCACTGATACTATGGCCGAGGGAGTATGGGAGAGTGGGTATTTTTCTACTGTTTCCTTTGTTGTTAGCTTGTGAAAAGGTATGAGCAATGGGCAACTTGCAGGGAAGCTAGCAAAGCTGAGAGGATATGCGGGAACGGTGTCAGGAAGGATAGGGGGATGCTTTTACATCCGTTGTTTATACTTTGTGTTTCTCGTATTAGTTAGAAAGTCAGTGGAGAGGAGAATCAAGCGAGTAGTTGAGAGAATGTGTTTAAACAGGGCGAGAAAAGTTTTTCTTACCCCCTCTTTTGATAGCAGCCTAGCTGCCTTTGTGTTGAAACATGCTTCTGACACTACCTGTAACGCGTATTGTCATATAACTCAGACTTTTACTTTTCTCCTTGCATCAATTCCTATCACAGGCGGCAAGGTACACATTGAGGTCTCCGATGCTATTGAGGATACCTCCTTGCATTCTATTTACTTTTCTTTCCTCTGCTATTATTATTGTTCGCTAAACATTATTGTCTCACTCACAACAGTAGATAGTAAGAACTTCTTGCTCTTCCTTTCTAGAGAATCAAGCAATCATTATTCTCTATCACACAATCTTCTTTGCCGTGCAAAAACACTCTTCACCATACTGTCACAATACTTTGCGTTTTGTTTCGGTCGAGTGAGAGGCTGTGACAGCACTTTCGTGGAACTTGAAAACACCCCATCACCGTGCTGGGGGGTGGCTCACTTCACATCGCTTAGTCTTAGTGGGTGTTCATTGTGGGTGAGCCGAGAAGGTGGTCATAATCTCCGGACAACATAACGTATCGGTAGTAACAGCCGTATTCAAACATCGTAGAAGTGTTCACCCAGCTCGCCATGCCCAAGTTCAAGAACCCAGCATGTAGACCATTCAAGTGGGTTTTTCCTAATCGCCTCGCGCGGCCGTCTGCACTACACTTTTGTGGCGAGGATTCTGGTCGGAGTATTAACGAAACTTCAATTGAGTCCCTCGACCGCGGTGGGATACAGGGCAAATGGAGAGCAGCTTCTCAGTCAATCAGGTGTATTAAGCGAACTAAGCAAGAGTATCCCGGGCTGAGTATCTCTTCTGGACATTGTCACAAAATGCCGATGCTGACCCTACTTCAGAGGTTGTCGAAAACTATAGTGACTCAGTGGGCACCCCCGAAATTCAACCACCACCATACACAGCACCTGAGACGAAGAGGCCGTAGAATGGATGGATATGGTATTGCCAAGGAGGGAAGGGCTAGGGGAAGTGTGTCGGGTGATATGAGGTCGTGTTCTATGGCGGTGATAGGGAGAATGAATTGTGCGATCATCGCACATATGGGACGGAATAGCGGTAGATTTAGTGATACCGTGGAGGTGGTAAAGGCTGATGCAAGTTGGGAGGGCAAGTTGGAGGAGCAGACCGGGGTGGGAGAAGAGCTCTTTGACCATAAAAGGGCGACAGCATGTCCGATATAGAGATACCCCCCTGCCAATTAAACTTCTTCCCATTCACTGCTCTTTTCTTCAATCCTTAACGGTTTAAGGGTACAATCTGACAATTTGACCTCTTGATCATGACACGAGATCCCGAAGCGCGCGTACTCGAACCTTCTCAAAGTTTACCCAATCCTAGTCCCTCCAGTTTAGAGTTGCCTGCAGAATTGTCACCCGAAATACGAAAGGTCGGAAAATGAGGATATCGCCACTTCTAGACACCAACCAAAGATACCAAAAACAATCAAAAGCACCAATTCCGCAACCCGGTGCGAGGGTGAGAGGGTACCATTGCCCGTGTTTTCGTTGTTATGAGATGGCGCGAGGAAAACTAAAGTCAGCTAAAAGATGAAGTAGACATGAGGAGATAGTAGTTTAGATACTTGAACTTTATATCATCGTCGATTACCTCTTTCGTCTGCAGGGGACACGGGCTTTGTGTAGGTCGAAGACTGACATCCACCGAACTTCATGTTCCTGCCGCTGCGGTGGGTGTGAGTAACGGATGCTTACTATTCCTTCGGCAATCCCGCTAGAGTGGCCAGGGTGGCTGCAGGTTTCCGGCGCCCATTACGGCGGCCGACATATGGATCCCCTCCCTTGCCTGGGAGGGTTTCCAACCGTGGGTGGCCGCAGGCATGCATTGCGTGCTGCAGGCGTGTACTCGTGTATCCGTTCTCCCTGCCTAGTGGGCGGCACGTGGTTGGGGTAGGGGGGTAAACTGGCGAGGGAAAGTGGAATAGAAAATAACAGGAGCCGGTATTTTGCCGCTCACCGGGATACGAGAAACAGGAATGATCGCCGGTGGCTTTCAACCGTTTGCAGGATCGAGAAATGTTAATTCTGTGCAGGAGACGCAGTTCAGGTATGTTAAGCTAACTGGGCAGATAAATTTGCATAGCCAACAGGATAGGAGGTGTAGCCAGAGGCAGTGCGATAGTTCCCATGATAGACATTGCTAGGGCCTCCTGTTCGTTAGGGTAGTTCATAGGTGTGACCCTATCGCAGGAGCACGGAGGGCCAAGTGAGGAGGAGCAGAACCAGTAGTTACTCACTTACCATGCCCCCCAGCGGCGTAGGCACGATTAATACCATGATGCTATCCCTTGGACGGCGTGAAACAGTAAAATTCGCACCACACCCAGATTTGGCTGATCCTCCCCCGACTCGTTAATAGTGCTGAGTCATTTGCGCACTCAGGCGATCGAAAATTGGAGTTTCTGACCAAACTTGCCTCAATGTAACCAAATCTGGGTGTGGTGCGAATTTTACTGTTTCACGCCGTCCAAGGGATAGGAAGACTAACTGAGGCTGTCCTTGTAACCTTTGACCCCACAATGAGGTTCTTTCCATAAGCTCATGAAGCCGGATGTTCGGTTGCTTTACCCTGAGATTGTCTTGATTCGCGAGGCCAAAAGCAGCGTCCGGAAAACCAAGTAAAGCGAGCTTGCAACCCATTTTTACACCCACAGGTATACTATTCATGAGATTTAAATGCTTCTGCACAAACATCAGGAGTACTCGTAGTTTCTAAGCGTTTTCAAATAGAATTGCTGTTGCATACCACCCAGATCCTAGAGAGGGGGCCAATTTTTGGTGGTATGCAATAGCAGTCTTTTCTAAAAACGCTCCGACATTACGAGCACTCAGACCCGGCACTACCACACGCCTGCATCCACCACAGACACTGCTGAGAGCTATTCGCAGGGGGGCAAAAAGGTAGCCCATCGAAGAGAGTCTCTTCCCAACAGGGTCGGGGGACTGTGAACAATAATAAAGGATGCGGAAATTATCCAGGAAACCAACAATCTACAAACGGAGAAACCATCGCTTGAGAGGGGTACGGTAATTCCCTTTTGAGCAGAGAAAAAATTCATTGCAGATCCCTCAAATATAAAGCATTGACTGTATCAATAGTTTTTTCTTTCTTAATTTTCAATTGTGTCAGAAATGCCGGAATTCAGAAATACCGCAAAAACTCGCCAAACTCTCCATGCAGCCAAGGCCATCGTGCATGGAGTGGTGGCGAATTGGAGAACAACACTTTTTGAGCCCCATTCTGAGAAACGAGGCTCAACGCGTACCCGTACTCTAGAGACCATGCATTCTGGGAAGCAAGGCTCGCTAGGTACCCTTGAGGCCAGGCGGGGATTAAGCGGGCCGGGGGAAAACACCCCGCCGTATTTGTGGCACCTCATGCATGGCGGCCTTGGCTGCACAGCGAGGTATCAGATGTGTTTCCCTTTCAGGAAAAGTGACAGCTTGGCACGTTCAAGGATGAAGAGAAGACTGGATTGGTCTCCCCACGCACGGCTCAAGGTTCCCCACCTGACCCATGCAAGTCCTTCCTTTCCCGCTTTTTAGGCCTCCCAGGCACACATCAAGCCCCTTGTCTTCACGCTCACACACCCAGTGTTATCTACAACTTACAGTAATTTCTTGGCCCTTGCAATGCAAAACTGAGGTCACCGGACAACTTTCTGAGGCTCCCAATATTTTTGACGCTTTGGATGTGCACTTAAGGAGGATTCGACCACGGCCAGAACAAAAGAGGGGTTGGTCATGAAGAATAGCTTGGAGTTTGGGAGAAAAAATATTTGCGGTCAAAAAAAAAAAAAGAGATTACTTTGGGTTCGTGGCGTTACGCTCCCGGAGGACTATCATACGAAGGTACAGCGTGTAAGTTTCGTAGGTTACACAGGGGGTGAGGGTGGCAGTCTTCGTTTGTGGAACCTACAAAACTTACACGCTGTACCTTCGTAGAATTTCAAATAATTTAACCGTGAGCTACAGTGTGTCGTTGTGGTTGCCTCCTCCGGTAAGGTCTGCAGTTTTTTTTTTGTTCTTGTCCCCCTCGGAAGGGCTGAGCGGCTGTTTTCTCGCAGTGTTTTTCACACCATTTCCAAAGTAGGAAATTCTTGACTACATAGCAACAGAATCAATTATTTGAGATTCTACCGTACGGGTAAGTTAGAACTGCTAGGACTGACTCATGAATAGAATTTTGCCCTCCGTATTATGTCCTATTGAGCACTACCGGTACCAGAATTGTCCATCGATTGGGATCCGATGGATAGCTAAAACGTCGATTCGTCCCCCCCTCGAAGAAGATTTTGCAACAACTACATGTGAAATTTGCATACCCCAATGTCTTCCAACTGTGGGGTCCTCCACTCAACAATTGCTCCGTCCTCGTTGGAGGCAGTCAGCCTCGGCGTCCGGGGAGCATTTTTGTTGTGCCAAGTTCCTAGTGCGTCTTCCAGATTCGTGCCGCGTGCAAGAGGGGCCTTGTGCGCGCAAAATTACTTATGGTGGGAAAACTTGCATAAACGTTATTCAACCGCTGGGCGGAATGCCTCGGACCTCACGACAACATCCGACCCGAGGTCTGGCACATTCTCAAAAGTACACCCAAGCCAGATCTCTTCCCGCAACCTAGATCTTTCACTATGAGTGAGTTGTGTGTGGTCCGAGAGATGGCGAGGTAAAAAAAAAAGGGGAATCGAGTGATTGGAAACGGAAAAGGAATTGTGTGGAATCAAGATATTGCAGCAAAAATCAGTGGCAATGGGGCACTTTGTATATCGCCTTCGTGTACCGGTAGCACTGGCAATGGCTATCAGCGACAGGTTTAAAGGTAGGGTTTTGGTGGACCGGCGCAGGGAACGTGAGTAATGTCGAGGAGAAGTGGTCGGGCATTCGTTCACAAGAGTAAGGCAATAGCAAACAACTGCTACATGTGATGGGTATGAAGGTATCGGGGACCCCCGTTCCACCATTATCAATTCCGGAGGTTCTGGGTCCCCATGGTAGATAGGAGTTTACCGTACGTCGTTAAATGGCCAGCGCAGCCTACTCAGTCTTAAATCCCGGCATTCTACCAAACCTTTCTGGGCAATGCTCTCCTTCTTGCAACGTCTTCATACTTCTCCTGCTAGCTCCTCAGAGAATCACCACACCATAGTGTCTTTACGAAACTCCTGCACTTCCTATTGTACTCTCCTGACTGCTTGTCTGGTATTGATACTGCAATTATCGCACAGTTCCCCTACAATTTTGTTATTGCATTATAGCGCTACTAATTCTCACATGCTCCCCCGCGCCCTGCGATTGGAGACTCCCATTGTCATACTTTAGAACAATTCTCTTTTTCAGGTGCAGCATACGGTGGAGGTGCAATATCGGTGGTGCTGAGTGGGTCACCGCTGGTTTCGGCACTATTCGAAGTCACATTCAGCGCAGGCAATGGCAGAAACTGTCTGGGAGAGATACTCACCTCTGGAGTCGTTCCTTCAGTTCATCTAATGCAGCCAACTGGCTGGGGCACTGCACACCATGTGCCCTGTAATCAAGGTCCCTCAGGGCCCGACCCTCGAAGAGCTGAATCGCACTGATAGCCATCCCCGTCCTCCCATCTCCATATCCACAGTAGACGATTGTGACTCCTGCGTTGTGATAGGAATTCCAAATCTGATCAAACTGTGCTTGCTTGGGTGCGGTAAACTCTAGAGCCTTGATATGCGAATATGTGATTTTGGCACGACGAAGCCTATCCTTCTCCCGCGACGATAGCTCTATCGAGTTCAAACTGATGATATTCTTTATGCCATGGCGGACTAGGAACCCGATTGAAGTTTCGTTAATACTCTGATCGGAATCCTCGCCATCGTAATATGGCGCCGATGATCGTGCAAGTTGACCAACAATTACCCACTCAAACCGCCGGAACACCGGGTTCTCGAGCTGGTGGAGCCCAAACTGGCTGCCTGGCTCCCCGATCCTTAAGCGCGGACTGGCGCCGACACGTTGAACTGACCGGAACTGCGTACCAGTGCCGGAGGTCTGCACCATTAGTGCGTACCCACCATAGCTAAGCCGCGTGAAAGTATGAGTCTCCCAAAGCTCGTGGGCTGTGAACCACTGCTGTTCATCACCCCGGCCCAAGAAGAACCCAGTTGCTGAATTTCTCATGCCGAACCGATTCAATTTGTTGATTTGACAGGCCCAAACTTGGCTTTCATTTTCCTCCTCATATTCTCTGAGACAGACCTATTTTCCTTCTGCTGTTAACACCTCGCTTGTACCGTATAGGCTGATCACATATTTGCAGCCAACATTTAGCTTGTCATTACCGCGGCCAGGGGGAAACATATCGTAGAGTCGTTGGAGTTGTTTGAGTAACCGAAGAGCTAAGACAGGCGGATGTGACTTCTTCGTGTGTGGGAGGGTTATTCTAGACTTGGTAGTGGGCTTTGGTGACTCGATATCTCATATGTTCCCACCACCAACTGGTGAAGTTGGGTCCTTTTTATATATTCGGGATTCACAGCTAGAAATCATCCCTGTAGTTGCGGCTGAAGGTGATTCCTCGCGCTTGCTGCGGCGCGTACCCTGGCAAGGCAACAACCGTACCGTTACGGAATTTGTTTGTGGGGAAGGAGTGTGGGGGAATCCGGTAGGCTAGAGGCACATTTGGGAAAGGACTGGAACCTCAAGCGCTGCTTGAGGGAACCAAATAGTGCTGCAACAGTGCTCCACATAAACAAAGACGCATGTTCAAAATAATCACTAACCGCCAAAACATATTTTAAAATTCAAGAAATTGCATAGATAGCTTCATTTATCTCTTGGATATACATACCGTGCGGACAATACTCGCAACGAAACTAGGCTGGTGACGGACAGGGGGGCTGTAAGCGCAAGAGGAAATTGTCAAAGTAGGGTAACAGAAAATTACGTGAAACTATCCTTATCCATTACCCGCCCGGTTTCGTTGTTGCTAGGGTGGAGCGGGTAACATAAGTTATCCGGTGGATTTGAAATTTCTCAAGCGCCTTGCCGACATTTTTGGTGTAACACCGAGAATGCCTTTGAGCCTCCTCCCTGCTGGATGCGACCTGTGGAGCAGAAGTGATATTAATTTTGGTAACGAAGGGGGAGGTAACTTCAGAATCGATAAGACCAGTGTATGAAATTACTTCAACCCAGGTACCAGACTCCACACTGATATCTATGTGCGAAAACTCCCGATTTTCCTGTATAACAGGCCCTACTATTTTCTTGACCCCTGTAGCGGGCTAGGGTCAAATACCACAGTCAACGGACTGGGTTAGCGCACTGGAAACGTACTCGAGCCCTCGCGTATGGTGCGGGACGTTATCTATTACCGGTGATGGAGATACGGATCCCAACTTGTCGCCTGTTCCCGTTGTAACAGGTACGATTAACTGAATTACAATCCACAAAGGTTCCTCTGGCTTGTTGCTAAGGTGTATCGGGTTTGGCATGTATGGGTTGGGATGGGGGTTGAAGTCCTTCTCAGGAGATTGATAGGGTTAGAAAAGGCACAAGAGATGAGGGACATTGGTGCCAAGAAATGTGTGTTATCTTTACTGAGCTGCTGTCGCGCGGTGAGCTGTCTAGGTTCCACTGTTTAGAGAAGGCTAGGTCTCAGGTGCGGTTTGTCTTGGCGCAAAAGGTGTGTGCCGTCCAACCTCTCCCAAACCTCTGTCCCACAAACCCTACTGCCTCGGAGAGGTAAATCTCTCAACTATAATCAACTTATTACGGTATACGCTCACCGCACAGATCATCCTACTACCAAACTACTAGTGAAGTTACACATGCTAATCTAGAATATAAAAGAGCTCTAGTCCTCCCACTGCCGTTGTGAGCCCCTACCGAGCCTCAAAAACAAGACTAGGTCAATTCACCAACCGATAAAGCACCCCTCCTATATTCTCCGCAGAACACTTAAAGCTTAACGCAAAGACCTCCGCACCATGTTCCCGCCTGGGCCCGGCAACGATAACCTAGACGCTGGCGACATTTATGTGATTAGCCTGTTCGGCACGAACCAAGTTCTCACAGTAGGAGAAAAGCTCTGTCTGGAGGAATATGAGGATGGTCGCCGGGATCAAATGTGGGTCTGCGAAATGACGTCGAACCACCAAATTGGCATGCGCAATAGATACAACAACTGTTTTCTGGGTCGGAGGGACGATGACCAGTTTGCATGTACTGCACCCCATAACCTTGCTTGGGAGTGGCTTACTTTCATACGGCTTAGCCTCGGCGGGTATTCATTGTGGGTGACACCCGCAGGTGATGATAGCCGAAGGGCAATACAGCATATCAATGGTAGTAGTCCACATTTGAAGGTTGGGGAAGTACCAACCCAGTTCGGCTTGCATAAGCTTAGGAGCTCGGTGTTCAGGCGGTTCGAGTGGGTGGTTCCTTGTCGTCTGGCACGCTCGTCTGCGCCATACTTCGATGGCGATGATTCCGATGAGAGTATTAACGTAACTTCAATCGAGCTCCTTAACAACTATGAGATAAAGAACATCATCAGTTTGAACTCAATTGAGCTATCGCCGCGGGAGAAGGGCAGGCTTCGTGCCGCCAAGATCTCGTATTCACACATCAAGGCTGTGGAGTGTACCGCGGTCACACAGGAGCAATTTGACCAGATCTGGAATGCCTACGACAAAGCGGGGACTACGCTCGTCTATTGTGGGTATGGGGATGGGAGGACCGGGATGGCTATCAGTGCGATTCAACTCTTCGAGGGTCGGACCCTAAGCGACCTTGATTATAGGGCGAATGGTGTGCAGTGTCTCAGTCAATTGGCGGCATTAAATCAATTAAGCGAAAGAATTCATGGGTGTGTATCTCCTCCAAATAGCGCGTCATATCACCTATGCTGACCCAGCTCCGAATAGTGTTGAAGGCGAGGAGGAGCTAGTTGGCACCTCCGATACCCAACCGCCACCGTACACGTCGCCGGAAAAAAAGAAACCATAGAATGCTCAGCGCGGGGGTTGTGCGAGGAAGGAAGTGTAGAGGAAGTGTGTGCTACTGAAATGCTTTTGTGTTCTAAGGTGGGGATAGGTTGAAGGAATTGTGTGATCATCGCACAGACAATACCGGGGGGGGGGGAATAGCTGTCGGTGTTAGCATACAGTATAGTGTGAAAGGCCTGACGAAACTTGTGAGGGCGAGTTGGAGGAGCGCTTAGGCAGACGAGGGGGGAGATCTTTGACCATAAAGGGGTAGCAGAATGTCATATATTAAGATTGAGTATCTTGCGTTGTGAATTAAGCTACTTCCCACATCTTTCCCTTCTCTTCAATTCTTAGTTGTTTAAGGACACAACTACGATACTTTGACCATCGGACCATGATATGAAAACCCAGATAACAGGCACTCCGGCCTGTCGGACGGTCCTCAATCCTACAGTCCCTCTGGTCTGCAACTGCCAGCATAATTGTCGTCGAAAATAGGAAACGCACGAAGGAAAGGATATGACGGCCTGCAGACTTCAACGAAAGATATCAAAAACAACCAAAACTGCCAATTCTACCACCCATTGCCGCGATGGGGGGCTAACCTTGACTTTCCCCCAGATCAAGAGCTATTAATTCTGTAGGGGATATGCGGTCCGGGCCTGCTATTCTCCATATGGGGCTGAATCTACCTTATCGGCCGGGAGGGGGTAACTGGAGGTAGTGCAGTACAAGCTACAATGCACATACCCGCAGGGCCCTATTGATTGGAGCGATCCATGGATAGCAGCCTATCGAAGGGGCATGAAGGGCCAAGCGAGAAGGAGTAGCAAACCTGTTGGTTCCTTGCTTCCCATGCCGGTAGCGGTGAAGGCACCGGTACTACTAGGCAGTATGAATTAACTAGGGCAGTCTGGTGTAGCAGGGTAGCTTTAGACCTGACCATGGAATTCCTTCCGCAGGCCTATGAAGCTCGAAGTTCTGGTCTCTTTCCCCTGTATTTGCCACGTTGATTAGGAAGGCATAAAGCGGGGTCACGTGGCTCTAGCAGAACGAGCTTCTAAGAAACTTTCACACCTACCGGTATGCTATATAGATTAGATTTGAGGGAGTCCGAACAATTCGGAGTCATCAGACCAGGCACCCCCGTACCGCCCCACCCAATGTAGATACCGCAAGGAGTGATTCGCCATCGACCAGCCAGTATCATACAAGTGTAGAAAATAGCAGGACATTCCCGGTTAAGTTATACAACAAAGTAAGGGGGGGCTTTCACACATTGAAATCAACAGGGGGTTAGGCGTGGGAGCGAAATCTATTTCATACACTCCTCTCATCGCTTTTCCGCTTTACCTCTCCGTGTTTCGGGAATCTACAATATCTACAATAGATATTATCCCTGCTCTACTAGCTACGGTTGGTTAGAACTCAGGCGGCAGTCATGACAGATGAATCGAACTCTACCCTCTGTGTCGTGTCGTGTTTAGCAGTACTGTACCGTAATTGTCCATGCATTCGGATGCCATGTCAAGCCAAAAGGTCAATTCTTTCCAAAAGGAAAAAAAAAAGGAAGAAAGAAGGCGAAAAGTGGCGCAAAACCGGCCTGTAAAATTACGCTATTCCAAGGTCTTCCAACTGTGGGGTCCCCTACTGAACAATCTCTCGGTCCTTGATGGAGACTTTCAGCTCCAGGGTGCAAAAAGCGTCTTTATGGTGCCAAGTTTCTAGTGGGGTTTCTAGATTTATATGAACAAGAGGTATCACACACACCAAAGTACTTCGACTCAAGAAGCTCAGATAAATGGTTTTCAGCTCCTAGGCCGAATACCATAGACCCCACTACAACATCTGACCCGCATGTCTAACATATTATGGAAAGAAAACCCAAGCCATACCTCGCGTCACATCCGAAATCTTTTGGCATGAGTGAGTTATGATAAGCGTTTCAAGAGATGGTGAAGTGAAGGAGGGGAATCGCGCGATTTTGGAAGGAAAAAACAATTTTAAGGAATCAAGATATCGGAGCCAAAATTGGTAGCAACTGGGCACAAAGTATACCACTTTCCAGTGCCGATAGCACTACCAATGGCTATCAGTGGCAGGTTCAAAGATAATGTTAGGCTAGACGTGCATACGGAATGTGGGTGTTGTTGAGGAAAGGTGGTCGGGTATAGGTTCACAACGGCAAGGCAATAGCCGAACACTCCTATCTGTGGTGGGTGTGAAGGTATCTGGGACCCCCGTTCTACTATTATCGGTTCTAGAGCTTCTAGGTCCCCATAGTAAATAGGAGTTTACGATAAGTGGTTAAATGGCTAGCGCAGTCTACGCAGTCTTGAACCCTGGCATTCTGCAACACCTTTCTGGGCAATGCTAGTCCCCTTGGGTCGTTCTTGTACTTCTCCCACTGGTTCCTCCGAGAATCATCACACCCTAGCGCCTCTGCCAAAGTCCTACACTTCCGGCTGTACTCTCCCCACTGCTTTTTTGGTATTGATATTGCAATTATTGCACAATTCCACAAGCATTTTTTTTTATTGCATTATAGCGCTACCAACTCCCACCTGCTCCCCCTCGCTTTACAATTGCCGAATCGCCTCGTTACGGTTTAAATCACTTCTCCTATTCAGGTTCCGTATAAGGCGGAGGTTCAATATCGCGGGTGTTGTGTGGGTCGCCGGTGGTTTCGGCACTACTCAAAGTAACTGTCAGCGCAGGCAATGACGGAAACGGTCAGGGAGAGATACTCACCTCTGGAGTCTTTCGTTCAGTTCATGTAATGCAGCTAACTGGCTGGGGCACTGCACACCATTCGCCCTGTAATCAAGGTCCCTCAGGGCCCGACCCTCGAAGAGCTGAATCGCACTAATAGCCATCCCGGTCCTCCCATCTCCATATCCACAGTAGACGATTGTGACTCCTCCGTTGTGATAGGCATCCCAAATCAGAGCAAGCTCTGCTTGAGTGGGTGCGGTAAACTCCAAAGTTTTGATGTGTGAATATGTGATTTTAGCGCGACGAAGCCGGCCAATTTCCCGCGACGATAGCCCTATAGAGTTCAAACTGATGATATTCTTTATGTCATGGCGGATTAGGAACCCGATTGAAGTTTCGTTAATACTCTGATCGGAATCCTCTCCATCGTAATACGGCGCAGACGACCGCGCGAGTCGACCGGGGATTACCCACTCAAACCGATTGAATACCTGGTTCTCGAGCTGGTGGAGCCCGAACTGGCTGCCTGGTTCCCCAATCTTGAAGCGCGGACTGGTGCGGACACATTGAACTGACCAGAACTGCATACCACTGCCGGGGGTCTGCACCTTTAATGAGTATCCACCGTAGCTCAGCTGCGTGAAAGTAAGCGACTCCCAAAGCTGGTTGACTCCTGGGGAAGCGAAAAACCAGTGCTGTTCATCACCCCGATCCAAGAAGAAGCCAGTCGCTGAATTTCGCATTCTGAACTGATTGAATCTGTTCATAACAGAGGTCCAAACTTGGCTTTCATTTCCCTCCTTATATTCTCTAAGATGGACCTCTTTTCCTACAGCTGTTAACACCTCGCTTGTACCGAACAAGCTAATCACATACTTGCAGCCAACATTTAGCTTGTCATTACCGAGGCCAGGGGGAAACATATTGTAGAGGAGTTGTAGTTGTTCGAGTAACCGAAGAGCTAAGAGAGGTGTATCAGACTTCTTGTATGGGAAGATTATTCTGGACTTGGTAGTGGGTTTCGGTCACTCAATATCTCATATGTTCCCACCACCGACTGGAAAGGTGGGGTCCTTTTATCTATTCGGGATTCACATTGAGAAATCATCGTTGTATGATAATTGGGGCTGCAGGTAATTCCCCGCGCATATTCCGGCGCATACCCTGGCAAGGGAACTACCGTTGTGGAATTTGTCGCCGGGGAAGGTGTATGGGGAAATCGGTAGGCTAGTGGCACATTTGGGAAAGGACTAGATAGCGCCGTCTGAGGGAAGCAAATATTGTGGCAATAATGCCCCTCATAAACAAACATGCATGTTCAAAATAATCACCAACCACTAAAACATATTTTAAAAATTCCAGAAATGGAGTAGATAGCTTTATTTACCTGCGGGATATACAAGTACTTACAGTCCTGACAGTACTCTCGACAAGACTACAGTCGTTCATCAGGTCTTGACGAATATCAGCTGGTGACGAACAGGGGTATTCCGCCAGTAAAAAATCGAGTGAGGTAACAAAAAATGCCTGCTAATCCCTGTTCGTCACCCGCAGAGATTCGTCAAGACCTGATGAAAGACGGTAGTTTAGGCTAGTGACGAACAGGTGGGTTGTAAGTGCAAAAGGAAATGGTCAAAGGAATGTGATAAAAAATTACTTGCAACCAATCCTTGTGCATTACATGTCCGGTTTCGTTGTTGGTAGGGTGCAGCGAGTATCAGGGTGTGTGCAAAAGTACTCGAGTACTAGTACAGCGAACTTTGTTTCATCCACCCAAAAAAATAGGTGTGTGTGACCATTAGGACAGCCAATCTTGGCGCGATTTGGGAGGGGGAAAAAAGTCTGGCGAACTCTTGGCATGAAACAACTCACTGTACTCGACCCCATGATTGGCTGACTGGCCTACGAGCTGATCAGAGCAGGCTCGCCAGACTTACCCACAGCCCCCGGTACAAGGGTAGAGCATGAATTCATGGTACGGAGCAGGGATGGTCATCTCCTTTGTGGAGGCCATTTTGGAACACTGGAGAAGCACGCATTCCAACCTAGGACTATGAACGAGCGATAAGAAAGGTAAAAAGAAAAGAATAAAGTCAGAAACTGTTAGCTATGATCAGGATATATTTGGTTCTCTAGTTCTAGCTTTGTCAAGATCAATATCTCTGATTTAGAAAGGTTTCCGGTACCCATCTTGCAAGCTTTGTCTAGGCGCAAGGGGTATATACCATCCAACTTTTCCCAAACCTTCTTCTCACAATCCCTACTGCCCCAGCGGGGCATATCTCTCAACTATAATCAACTTATTGAGTTATACTCACCGCACAGATTACCTTAGCGCCAACCTAGGAAGGCAGTTGCACATGCTAATCCAGAATATATCAGAGCCCTTACTCTTCCCACTCCCCTTGGCAGCCCCTACTGAGCCTCCAAAACTAGCAAGACCGGTACAATCCAACAACCTACCAAGCGCCCCCCACCCATATTGCCCCCGTAACACTTAAAACTTAACGCCACGACCTTCGCACCATGTTCCCGCCTAGGCACGGCAACGACAACCTAGACGCTGGCGGAATATACCTGATTAACTTGTTCGGCACGAACCAAGTTCTCACAGTAGGAGAAGAGCTCTGTCTCGAAGAATATAAGGTGGGTCACCGGGATAAAATGTGGGTCTCCGGAATAAACCCAAACTATGGAATCGGCATGCGCAATAGGTACAATCACTGTTTTCTGTGCCGGAAAGACGATGACTAGTTTGGATGTACTGCACCCCACAACTCTGATTGGAAGTGGCTTACTTTCATACGGCTTAGCTTCGGCGGGCATTCATTGTGTATGATGCCACCAGGCAATGATAGCCGTAGGGCAATACAACATATCAATGGTAATATCCCATATTTGAAGGTTGGGAAAGTACCCGCCCAGTTCGGCCTACATAAGCTTGGGAGCTCGGTGTTCAGACGATTCCCGTGGGTGGTCCCCGGTCGTCTTGCACGCTCGCCTGCGCCATACTTTGATAGTGAGAATCGCGGTGAGAGTATTAACGAAACTTCAATCGAGTTCCATAAGTATGAGATCAGTGTTGGACGGTGATCTTTTTAGCTGCTCACCACATGTCAGCCCCCCGCCGACCTCTCAGCAACCCTAACCCAATTACGCAGAACACTACGGTGCAAATCACTTAAAAGCTGAACCGGAGTGGAACTCACAAATTATCCGACCGTAGGCCGTGCCCAGCAACTGCCAAAACATGGTTGCCACCGCAGGTATGGAGGACACTATTTGAGCCCAATCCTTATGCAGAGTATCATGATGCCTCGCTTGCCTCTTTTCCTAAGTCCAGATTCTACACCTTCTGGTGAATAATAAGGTATGATACCTGTTTCACATCCACCAAAAATCTCCAACCTTGTTAACAATAAGCTTCACAGGGTTCTATTCATTTTTGAAAAGCGAACCGCTAGTGCTCTGCACTATTTATTCTCTACCTCTCCACGGTTTCTGATTCTTAATATGATAGGTTTTGGGTTCGCTATCCGATCACCGGTTTAGGTATATTCGAGGTGAAGGTTTTAAGCGCTTTGCACTGTATCATAGATCTGCGTATTTCCTGACCAATAACCCTGACCCTACCGCTTACACACGACACCTTCTACATGTTTGACCAACCACTGGTCAAACACCTCAAACACACCTTGCGACCGCCATTCCGACATCACCTTGAAGACAGTACTCCTATCATGGGGACATCGTGGCCAGGCGTATCCTCAGCCATACTCATACCCTCGGCCAGATCATATCTTGGGCGAAACACACCGACCCTCTGCAGGAACAGCAAAATTGGGAGCCTATCAAGCTGAACGTGATAGTGGACTCGGCATACGCTGGAAGTATGCGGGAAAGGATTCGGATGATCCTGGAATCATGGGAGGCAGCTTGTCTTCCCTTTGTTAATTGTTTTCGTTCTATCCTCCCAAAATTGTCTTTCTCCCCTTTGTTACCGGTATCTTGAGTGTGTCAGTCTTTCATTCATTTCATTTCATACTTGTATTTCTGACAATACTTCTCCAGTCTGGACATTTGAATATGATCCCTATACCGCACAATTGTGTTTCCACACGGGCCTACCAATTGTCCAGACCGCTGTCCTTAAACCTTGTTGTCTAAAAATAAAGAACGTTATCAGTTTGAACTCAGCTGAGCTATTACCGCAGGAGAAGGGCAGGCTCCATGCCGTCAAGATCTCATATTCACACATCAAGGCTGTGGAGTGTTCCGTGGTCACACAGGAGCATTTTGAACAGATCTGGAATGCCTCCGATGAAGCGGGAACTACGATCGTCTATTGTGGGTATGGAGATGGGAGGACCGGGATGGCTATCGGTGCGATTCAACTCGTCGGAGGTGGGATATCAAGCGACCTTGTTTATTGGGCGAATGGGGTGCAGTGTCTGAGTCAATTAGCGGCATTAAATGAATTAAGCGAAAGAATCCATGGGTGAGTATCTCTTCCAGACAATGCATCTCATTGCCTGCTAGTACACTAACCCTACTCCAAATAGTTCTGAAAGCGAAGAGGACCCGTTCGGCACCTTCGGTACCCAACCGCCACCATACACAGCACCCGAAAAAAAAGAAGCCATAGAATGCGTCACGATAGGATTCCGCAAAGAGGAAACAGTATGTGGAAGGGTGTATGGGTGATAAGCGGCAGTGTGCTTAGGTTGTGATAGAATGAAGGGATTTTGCGATCACCGCACAGCAGACACCGAGGGGGATAGCGGTCGATAATGTGATAGAGTATAGTGGGTAACGCCTGACGGGAGTGCGGAGGGCGTGTGGGAGGAGCGCACATGGAGTTGCAGAAGATCTTTGACCATAAAAGGGCGACGGAATGTCTGATATCATGATTGACTGCCTTGTACTGTCAATTAAGCTACTTCCCACCATTTACTCTTCTCTACAATTCTTAATTGCTTTAGGGTACAATCACGATACCTGACTACTTGATCATGACATGAAAATTCCAACAACATGCTCTTCAACCCGCGGAAAGTTTCCCAATCCTACAGCGCCTCGGGTCTGGAACAGCCAGCATAGCTCTCCCCCAAAATACGAAAGGCGGGAACGAGGGGATATCGCCACCGGTGGACATCAAGAAAACATATCAAAAACAAGCCAAAATGCCAATTCTGCAACCCAGTCCGAGGATGGGGGGCTAACCTTGTTCCTGTTGGACGGAGAGGTTTTTAGCTGCTCGCCACATGTCCACCTCTACCAAACTCTCAACAACCCTAACCCAAATACGCGGAACCCCTGTCTTGCGTATTTTCTGACCAAGAACCCTGACCCTACCTCATGCACAAGATACCCTCAGCATGTTTGACTAACCACAGGTCAAACACCTCAAAAAACAACTTGCGACTGCTATTCCGATATCTCTCGCAGATAGTACTCCTATTATTTGGAGATACCACGGCCAGGAATATCCTCGGTCACACTCATACCCGCGGCAGGAGCAGAAAATCGGGAGCCGGTGAAGCTGTATGTGATAATGGACTCGGCACACGCTTGAAGTATGCAGGGAAGGATCTGGATGATCCAGAAAGGATAAAAGGCAGCGTGTTTTCCATTTGTCAGTTGTTTTCGTTCTACTATCCAAAAGTTGTATTTCGCTCCTCTGTTACCATTCTTTTCAATCCGTCAGTCTTTCATTCATTTCATTGCACTCTTTTCTTTGCGAGAATACCTCTCCAGTTTGGATATTTGAATACGATCGTTATACTACACAATAATATTTTCACACAAGCCTACCAAGTGTCCGGACCGCTGTCCGTAAATCTTGTTGTCGAAAAGTTCCCAAAGGTCAAGAACTCCCAATTCTGTAGAGGAGACTCTGTCAAAGGATGCGAGTCTCTATAGGGGGATAAATCTACATCAGCGGCCGAGTGGTGTAACCGGAGGCAGTGCAATACCGGCTACAATACACATTGATGCGAAGCCCAGGTAATTAGAGCCATTCATGGATGTGACCCGATCGAAGGAGCACGAAGGGCCAAGCGAGAAGGAGTAGCATACCTGGTAATTCCTCGCTTATCATCCCAGTATCGGTATAGGCACTGGCGCTTGTATGGAGTATATATAGTTCTTGGAGAAAAGTCATTGTTGGTGGGCCCAAGTCCCATCCAAAAGACATCATTGTGATCGAAATTCGGGGTTATGGAAATCGCGAATTGCACGCCCATCTCTTAATCAATTGAAACAAATATTATACCAATAGATAGCTAGAGACATAGGGGTTCTAAAATAAGCATTTCTATAACAAATTTGTATGTTTTGTGGGCAGTTCTCGGCACTTGGCGCGACTTATTCCAAAACCAACCACACTTAAGCAGAGAGAATTTGTACTCGCAAACGCATGACGTTTATAAACACAACTGCTATTGCATACGGGCAAAAATTGGCCGGAGCCTCACGATTTTGGTGGTATGCAATAGCAGTTGTGTTCACAAACGTCAGGCGTTTGCGAGTATGCCCCCTCATATAACGAGATACTTGCACCTAAAATCACCAGTTCCACATCGCTACAGTTCAGGCAATATTGCACCATATGCTTCAAAATTTGAACATCAGAATTGGAACCCCCAAATTACTAGTTTAAGAAGAATTGAACTACCTCCATTCCCGGTGGTTGTGTTATGGCGCTGTGAAGAACAGCATCTTTGGTGTAAAAGTGGCCATCAACGATGACTTTTGTCACTGAACTGTAATAAGCAAGGCATTCTAGTATAACAGGATGACTTTAGATCTCACCATGAAATTCTTTCCGCAGGCCTAGAAGGGTCGAGGTTCCGGTTCATTTACCCTATAATCGCCCCGTCGATTAGAAAAACATAGAGCGAGGTCCAGAGTGTCTAGTAGAATGAGTTGGTGACTCACCTTTACTCTTACCGGTATGCTATGCCGATTGAATATGAGCGAGCCTGAAGAGCAATTCGGGGACCACAGACCAGTCATACGCACACCGCTCCACCTGCTATAGACACCAACAAGAGCTATTCGCCATTGACCAGTGCTTATCATGACAACGAAGGACATTCCCGGTCGAGTTGCAAAACGAACTGGGTAGGCATTTTCGCACATTGATATCAACCGGGAGTTTGGCACCGGGGTGATAGTAATTTCATAGGCTGAACTCATCTCTTCCCTGCTTTACCTCTCCTTGTGCGCGGAATCTAGGTATCATGCCTGCTCTACCAGCTACCGTAGGTTAAAACTCAGGCGACAGTTAAGACTGGTGAATCGAACCCGGCCCTCTGTGTCGTGTGGTGTTTAGCTGTACTGTACAGAAATTGTCCATGCATTCGGATACCATATCAAGCTGAAAACTTCAATCCATTCCGTAAAAAAAAAAGAAAAAAAAAACAGGTGGTGCAAAAGCTACCTGTAAAATTACGATATCCCAAAGTCTTCCAATTTCGGGGTCCCCTAATGAACAATCTCCCCGTCCTTGATGGAGACCTTCCGCCCCGATGTCGAAAATGTGTTTTTAGTGTGCCAATTTTCTAGGGGATTTTCTAGATTTGTAAGCAAAAACGGCGTTTCACATACATAAGTGTTTCAACACAAACCGCCCGGGTAAACGTTTTTTTAACCCTGGGCTGAATACCGCAGACCCCACTACAACAGCCGGCCCGCATGTCTAACACATCAGGGAGAGGAAACCCAAGCTATACCTCTCGTCGCATCCTAACTTTTTTTACGATAAGTGAGTTAAGCATTTCAAGAGATGGTGAGGTCAAGGAGGGGAATCAAGCGCTTTTAGACTAAAAAACCAATTTTGAGGAATCAAGATATCAGAGCCAAAATTGGTATCGTAGCAATTGGGCACAAAGTATATTACCTTCGGGTGCCGGTAGCACTGCCAATGGCTATCAGTGACGGGTTTTAAGATAACTTTATGGTAGACCGGCATACAGGGTGTCAGTGTTGTTGAGGAAAAGTGGTCGGGTATACGGTCACAACGGCAAGGCAATATCCGAACACTCCTGTCTGTGGTGGCTATGAAGGTATCCAGGATCTCAGCTCCCCCATTATTTGTTCTGGAACTTCTGGGTACCCATTGTATCATCGAGTATGTGGGTACAGGCGTTTATGGTAAGCGGTTATATTGCTAGCGCAGCTTACCCAAGAGCAAATCCCTGCATTCTAGACCCCTCAGATGGAGGAAGCTCGCCCCCTCCGGTCCTCTTCATATTTCTCCTACTAGTTGCCCGGAGAATCATCATGTCCTAGCACCTCCACCGAGCTACTATACCCCCCCGCTATGTTTTCCCCACTGCTTTTCTAGTATAATTTTTTCCAATTCCTCCACAATCTCGGTATTACCCCATAACACTAGCAATTCTCACGTGCTCCTCCTCGCCCTACAATTGCGGAATCCCATTGTCATGCTTTAGAACCCTTCTCTTTTTCAGGTGCCGTATAAGGTGGAGGTTCAATATCGGGGGTGCTGACTGGGTCAACAGTGGTTTCAGCACTATTCGAAGTCACAGTTAGCGTACGCGAGGACGAAAACTGTCTGGGAGATATACTCGCCTCTGGAGTCTTTTGTTCAATTCATCTAATGCAGCTAACTGGCTTGGGCACTGTGCACCATTCGCTCTGTAATCAAGGTCCCTCAGTGCCCGACCCTCGAAGAGCTGAATAGCGCTGATAGCCATCCCGGCCCTCCCATCTCCATATCCACAGTAGACGATAGTGACTCCTGCTGTGTGATAGGCATTCCAAATCTGATCAAACTGTGCTTGACTGGGTGCGGTAAACTCCCCAGCCTTGATGTGCGAATATGTGATCTTAGCGCGACGAAGCCTATCCCTCTCCCGTGATGATAGCTCTATGGAGTTCAAACTGATGATATTCTTTATGCCATGGCGGACTAGGAACCCGATTGAAGTTTCGTTAATACTCTGATCGGAATCCTCACCATCGTAATATGGCGCTGACGAGCGTGCGAGGCGACGTGGGATTACCCATTCAAACCGCCTGAAAATCGGGTTCTCAAGCTGGTGGAGCCCAAACTGGCTGCCTGGTTCCCCAATCTTTAAGCGCGGACCTGTGTCGACACGTTGAACCGGCCAGAACTGCTCGCCACGGTCGGGGGTCTGAACCATCAATGAGTACCCACCGTGGCTAAGCCGCGTGAAAGTAAGCGACTCCCAAAGCTCATGGACTTTTGCGAAAGCTGAGAACCCCTGCTGTTCATCACCCCGGCCCAAGAAGAACCCAGTTGCTGAATTTCTCATGCCGAACCGATTCAATTTGTTGATTTGACAGGCCCAAACTTGGCTTTCATTTTCCTCCTCATATTCTCTAAGACAGACCTCTTTTCCTTCTGCGGTTATCACCTCGCTTGTACCGTATAGGCTAATCACATATTTGCAGCCAACATTTAGCTTGTCATTACCGCGCCCAGGGGGGAACATATTGTAGAGACGTTGGAGTTGCTTGGGTAACTAAAGAGGTGAGGGAGGAGTATGGGACTTCTTTGTCAGTGGGAGGATTATTTTAGTGTTGGTTGCGGGCTTTGGTGACTTAATATCTCATATGTTCCCACCACCGGCTACAGAAGTTGAGACCTTTTATATATTCGGGATTCACATCTAGAAATCATGTTTATAGTCGGGACTTAAAGTAATTCGGGGCGGGTACCCCGGCAAGGCAACTAGCGTCGTGGGGTTTGTTGCAGGAGAAGGAGTGCGGGGAAATACGGTAGGGTAGAGGCACATTTGGGAAAGGACTGGATAGCGCCGCATGAGGGAAGCAAACAGTGCGGCAAAGTTGCTCCACATAAACCAACCTACGTGTTCAAAATAATTATCAACCGCCTCGACATATTTTAAAATTCATGAAATTGCATAGATAGCTTCCTTTATCTCCGGCATCTATCTATAGTCCGGACAATAATCGCAACGAAACAAAGCTGGTGACAAACAGGGATTTTGTGAGGGCAATAGGATATGGTCAAAGTAGGGTAACAGAAAATTACTTGAAGCCGATCCTTGTTCATCACCAGCCCGGTTTCGTTGTTAGGGTGGAGCGGGTAGCAAAACCGTGCCAGGGTTCCCACCCCTCCGAAGGTCGCTTAGCGTTTTTCGAAGGAGTGGGAACCTTGGCACGGTTACCGGTAAGTTAGCGGCTGGATTCTGATATTTTTGGTATGCTATGCAGAAAGCCTTCAAGCCGGAGCCCGGCTGCATGCGACCTGTGGAGCAGGAGTGATATTAATTTAGCGTAAGAACGGGGAGGAAAGGTGGAGAAGCGATAAGACCACAGTACCGTACTCGAGTACTGTATGCAATTACTTCCACCCAAATGCCAAACTCTGGGCCGCTATCTACCGTAGGTGGAAATACTCCCCATTTTGATGTGTAACTTAACTTAGCGGGGAATGTCTCACTATTTTCGACACTAGTACGGTGGGAAGTACTCGGATACCAGGGATAGTCCGCGAACAGTAAGATTGACAAAGCCGATGAGCATATGAGGAAAAGTTCATAGACTAAGAGGGGTGGATTGAAAACTGGAAAAATTCCTCGAACGCTTTCTTCTTTATGATTGGTTAGACTATTTATATACAGGTTTCTATTGGCTAGTAGATATAAGTATTGCCACCAGAGTTTCAACTGGCCGTTGTGATCAACCAAATCCTCTACTCTCTTCTGAATGATGCCACTCAGTCAAGTTCTGCAAGAATTAAGACCTGCAGACCAAAACACTGGAAATTCTTCCTATTCATTAATCCAAAATCGTGTCGCTCGGGCTGGTGTACCACTTTCCTATCATGAGTGGGTTAGAGTTCATACCCTTGCCCATGATGCTTCTTGGTCCTACCGAAAAATTGGCACTGCAGTGAACCGTACTCCAAGTACTACAGCTTATAAGATTGCACATGAGCCACCGACTCCTCCAAAAACAAACTGAGGGTGCTGAGAGCTTCTTCCTGTGAGGATCGCAAGTGTCTGGTTGCAATGGCAATTGCCTCACTAGAGAATCGACACAAGCCCTTATGGCAGATTGCACTCCTCTGTAATATTAAAGCCAGGGATGAAATGTTGCGGAGACCATTTGCTGCCGAGGTGCATTACCGCAATGTAGCTCGCAAAAAGCCATTCTTGGACGAAAGAGCAAAAGCTGTTCAGTTAAACTAGGATTTAGAGTGTGTGAACTGGACTGTTGAGAACTGAATGCAAGTTATTTGAATGGATGAGGCATCATTTAATATTGGTGGAGCAACAGGGCGAATATTGTAACCTGTACAGGTTACCGGTTTGGGATTTTCGAGTATCGGTTGGATACTCTATATGTTTTATGTTTGGTTTCGAGTATAGGTTTGATACTCTATATGTTTTATGTTTGGTTTCGAGTATCGGTTTGATACTCTATGTTTTATGTTAGGTTTCGAGTATCGGTTTGATACTCTATATGTTTTACGTTTGGTTTCAAGTATGGGTTTGAGACTCTATATGTTTTACGTTTGGTTTCGAGTATTGGTTTGATACTCTATATGTTTTATGTTTGGTTTTGAGTATAGGTTTGATACTCTATATGTTTCATGTTTGGTTTTGAGTATCGGTTTGATACTCTATAAGTTTCATGTTTGGTTTCGAGTATCAGTTTGATACTCTATATGTTTTATGTTTGGTTTCGAGTATCGGTTTGATACTCTATATGTTATATGTTTGGTTTTAAGGCTGCCATTTTGGAGTCTTATATGTTATGAGAAACAAGGCTCATGGTAGCCTAAAGAAGTGTATTTAAGAACTGCTATTCTTCACATTAGAAGAGCAGACTTCGACAGGCAGAGTTTTAATATACTTGGTTGAATAGTTACCTTCTTCAGTTCGCTTCGAGAATCTTTAGTTTAAGATCCACCAAACATCTGCGAGACTTTAGTAGTCGCGATATAGGGAGAAGTCTTTTCAACAACCTGAGTTAAAAGCCTCCGGACTTTGCTTCGCTAGTTACCACCTTCGGTAAAGAACAAAGCCCGTTAACCCTACGTTTACCGCCTCTCCTGAGAAGCGGACACATTTTTTTAACTTCCGCAAGTTATCAAGATAGAAGGCGTTCCAGGACCAAGTAATGGCAAGGCCCCTGAGAAAGGTTCTCAACAGCGCACTAGGGATTTCAAAGGGCGGTTCACAAAGACTCCAGCAAAAGAACAAGCAACAAGCGATGCAGCTGCTCAGGAGTTACCAAGAGACGCTACTGAACAATCAAGTGCGGAATCATGGCAACAACCACTAGAACTGCCAACAACTACCCACGGAGGGTATCCTGAATCCCCAAGAAAGCCTACAGGTACACAAGTACCTCCTGTACCACCGAGCAATGATCCAGATTGCTCTGATAGCGACAAAGGATCGGACGATATGGTTTCCGAAGCAGGTCCAGCAGGACCAGAAGCACCAGGACCAGGGGTCCCAAGACCACCGACTCCCAGGCCTAACCCAGCCATTACAGCTAAACTCTGTATCAAAGTACCTTCACCCAGCAGGTTCACTGGTAAAGGAGATGATCTCAAACCAGAAGCGTTCGATAGATGGTATAATTCAGTACACTTATACCTACGTATTAATGGACTACGGACTAGCGAGGCTGGAGGAGGAAACCATTAGATCCTCTATACTGAAGGACAAGCTCAAGAAGCAGCTTTCCAAGCAGCTGAGTATTTCGGTAAAGACATAACCGGAGAAGACCATGTTAGATTCCTACGAGAAAGATTGCAATCCTCAAAACAGAAAGATGATACCTATTGCAAGTTCCATGAAATCACGCAAGTGTATGATGGCAAGATACAAAGAATATCAACCATAGCAACCAACATGCTGATGTTTTGATCACGCCTACCTGCAAACACCATAAGTGACTATGCCTTCATGCAACAGTTCTTTAAGAGCATGCATCCGAGACTACGACAAGAAGCGGAATTAGAGCATGCTGTATCAAATACTGTCATGGAAGTCATACCGAATGCAGAAAGCATAGATGCTACCCTAAGGAGTACTGGCGCTTATGGGAAGGAAAGGTTCGAAAAACTAGCAAAAGAATTCACTTCTAAAGAAGAAAGGGGGAAGAACAAGCGGAAAACCAGCAACAAGACCCACTCCAAACCTAAGGAACGAAAAGAAAATGGTCTTTGCTATACCTGGGGAGGTAAAGGACATCTAGCAAGAGACTGTCCTAGCAAAGATGACGAAGGCAAAGGCAAGGGCAAAGCTAAGATAAAGAAAGAAGTCACCTCCAACCAAGTGGAACAAGAACAACTAGTAGAAGAGGTGTTTATCAACGGTATGGAAATAGAGGAAAAAGAGGCGGACATTATCATGATGGCTGCTAGACTAACAAATGTCAAACCTCATGACGCTCTCGAAGGAACGATGCATATCAATGGTAAAGAAGCCAGAGTCTTGTTTGATACCGGATGGATAGGCGCAAACCTAATTAGTGCTACCTTTGTGACCACCTAAGGAATTCCTTGTCAGGAATTGAAGACTCTGATCACAATACACCTAGCTATGAAAGGATCATGGTCTGAAGGTCATAAAAAATGTTCAGTCAACATATCAGCTGGAAAGCTGAGCGCACCAGTAACCAGGATATTGGTTGGCAACCTAGCAAAATACGATGCACTAATAGGAATGCCTTTCCTGGAACAACACCAAGCTCAAATTGAATGTGGCAAATTAGCAATTCTGTTTCCAAAACAGAATGTTTGAATCGTTTGTACACCTACTTGTGGCATGATGTGAGCAGCAGCGATAAGCACTGAGGATGTCATGGACCAACACCCGAAGGTATTTCCCATGGAAATACCGGAAAATTTGCTACCACTAAGAAAGATCAATTACAAGATAGATCTACAACCAGGAAAAGAGCAGCGCTCATTACCTACATACGCAATACCGAAACAATGGGCAACAGATATGAGTATATGGCTAAGAGAAAAGGAGAAAGCAGGAATCATTGAACGGCAAGCGGTTTCTTCGGCAGCTCCGAGGTTTGCTCAAGAAAAGAAAGATAAGAAACGCATGAGACTACTGGTGGACCTTACAGCCAGGAATGAGATAACCATTAAGGTTGTTGAAACTATTCCTAATCAAACCATGATCCTAAATGCTCTAGGAAGGGCAAGATACCAAAGCAAAATTGATCTTAGTGATGGCTACTTCCAAACAAGAGTGGAACCAGAGGATGTAAGTAAGAACGCTTTTAAGAAACCATTTGGATGTTTTGTTAGCAACGTAATGCTACAAGGAGATATGAATGCTCCGTGAACTTTCATGCGCAAAATGTCCGATCTATTCGCAGACTATTTAGAATGGTTGATGTGCGTGTATATTGATGATATATACATAGTTTCCGAGACAGAGTCCAAACATTTGAAACACATATCCATGAGTTGCGATAAACTAAAGGAAGCTCAATTCTATGCAAGCAGGAAGAAATCAGAATTCTTCGCCACGAATATAGAAGTGTTAGGACATGTTATCAAGGATGATGGTCTTTCACCGGTACTGGAAAAGATAGCGAAGATCGAAGAATGGACTAAACCACAAACCAAGAAACGGCTACAGGAATTTCTAGGAACGGTCAATTACATCAGGCAGTTTTTGCCACACATTGCAACCATTACATCACCCCTAACAGAACTCACCGGAGTTGTAGAATTTGTGTGGACCGCCACCCAAGACCAAGCCATGGAGAATGTTAAGGGAAGTATTTCAAAATACGAGGTTATGAAACAATTACAATATGATTCACCACTCCCGATATGGCTAATAACCGATGCATCCAACACAGAGAGAGGAGCATGGGTAGGACAAGCAGAAACCCACGAGAATGCTAGACCAGCTTCACTTCATAGCAGGAAATTCTCTAATGCCAAAATGAATTATGGCACAACCGACAAGGAAGCACTCACGATAGTTGATGCGCTGACGGCATTCCACCACATACTTGCAGGAAGCAAGTTCACTATTGTCACTGATCATCTACCTCTGACGTACCTCAAGACGAGCAGAACACCCCCCAAAAAACAGTTACGATGGCAAGAGTTCATTGGGAAATATGATACTGAAACAGTCTATAGACTAGGAAAATAGAACTATTTATCAGATGCATTATCCCATCTTTATGATAAGAATGATGATTACCCACATACTGTAAATGATCCCACACAAGAAGACGATTCACCTGGTACCTCACCTATTTCATCCTTTCTTTCAGGGAAGAACCTACAAGCGAACACGAAATGTCTCCATTTGAAGCCCTCACAGTTGAGCACATCGGTGCTCATTCAGCATGTGGAAGCGACTGCAGCCTGGGGCAAGTACAGCTAGATGCAAACAATTACAGAAATGCCGAACCCCTAAATGATTGTGGAGATCATCGAAGTTCTACCAGTGGTAGGAGTGAGGAGGAACTTGAACATGCAACAATGTATTGGGCATTTTGCGACATACCCTTCTGCCCTGACCATGAGGAATTGAAACCTAAGACAAAGACCTACGCAGGCGCCCCCTGCAGCATTCCGCCAGTTATCGAAACTCCCCCTAATACCAACAATGATGACAGCGATAGAGTGAACCAATCATCGCGCCTACGCCTCGACATCTGTGCCATTCAGTAGCGCGTTAAAAAGATTTTAGGATGAGTCTCACCAACTACCAAACCTCACGATTCCGAATCGCCGGAGCATCCCCACAATCAACCCCTCGACGGAGGACCTCTCGCATACCTGAACAAGGTTCCGTTAGTAGAACCACCCTCCCTACCTCACGAGAAACGTAAGCTCTACAAAGTGTACGAAACACCTAATGAGGCGGAGGAGGTAACGGTATTAGAAAGAGTGGTGGACGAAAGAGATATCATTCAAGGAGTGGGTGATAAGAAAAACATTGGGAGGGAACAGATGATCAAAAGATATAGGAGCGACCCAATCTACCAGCTAGTAAAGGACTCCAACCACACTTCACGAAATGGAATGTTGCAACATTACAGTATACGTAACGGTGTCCTTTATGCCACTACTAGAGGATGTGAAGATTGCCTATACATTCCGAGAGGTCATGGAGTGAATGGTGAAATGCTAAGAGAACTGATGATAGGAGAGATATACAATAAAGGACACCATAGCGCCGATAGAAACCTTCGGTATGCAACGCAATACATCTACTGGCCGGAGATGAGGAAAGATTTCAAAGACTATGTCCAGCAATGTGACATATGTCAACTGAATCGGGAAAGGACTACATTACCTACTGGCAATACCCTCTCGCTTCCCTTTCCCTCCCAGATATTTTCGCGCTATGCTATCGACTTCATGGGTCCTTACACTAAGCTGAAAGGATATGATTCAGAATTGGTGGTAGTAGATAGAGAGGTTGGTTTCAGCTGGCTAATACCAACATCATTAAACGCTACTGCGATTTCGACAATGGAGTTACTCCCTCACCATATCTTCACCCCTCATGGAATACCTACATCGATTGTTAGCGATGCTGACCCCTGATTCACCTCCTGGTTTTGGAAACAAACCTTGAAGCCGATAGGAGTTAAACACATTATGGCTATGCCTGGTCATCACCAAACCAATGGACGAGCGGAAAGGAAGATCAGGGAACTGAAAATAGCATTGAGGAATGTTGTGAATGCATGCCAGACCAACTGGCTTACCTCCCTCCCTGAAGTGAGAGCTTACTCCAATGCATGTCACTCAGATACTATAGGAATGTCCCTATACAAAGCCATGTATGGACGAGAATACCAGCTACTCAATACCTATAAAGTCAACTCTAGAACAGTGCCTGCATCCGATGACTACTACAATCGACATCAAGAAATCAGGAATGCGGCATACCAAGCGTTACGGTTAGCTAGAGCAAGATCAAACAGAACGGCAACTAAGAGGAGGAACCCACACACACCTGTTGAAATTGCGGAAAGAATCATGGTTTTTGGAGACCAGTTTGCAGCCGAATCTGGCAGATCTCGGAAATTGCAGGTACGCTGGCGAGGCCCTTTCACAGTGCTCGAATTTGACGAACACACACAGAACTAGACGGTTAGTATGGACGCTAGGATGTCCCAAAGGAAGAAGGGAGTTTTCCACTGTGCGGTAGTCAAACTTTACCACCCTAACGACGATTTCCGATTACCCGGATGAGCATTCGTGAAGCCGGCACCCATTCTCATCAACGAAGAACAGGAAGGGGAAGTTTAATCAGTTATCGATTACCGGGAACGATATGTCAAAGGACAGTTCCTGGTTAGTTGGAAAGGGTATCCAGCAAGCGAGAATAGTTGGGAACCAGTGGAAGGATTAGAACATGCGATGGAATTGGTTCAGGCATGGTGGACAGATAACATGCCAGGAGATAAATTTCCTATGGTATTTTCTATGTTTATTCCTATGTGTTATTCCCCTACTAAGGATGGCTTTGAGAGCTATCAAGATGTACCCCCGGTTGATAAAGGTTTTTGGGATCCTTATTTGAATTCTGATTATGATAGCGAGGATTGAGGATTTTCTTGTTAAATTTTGCAATAAAGGTTTTATTTTGTTTTCGGGGTGTAACCGGTACAGGTTACTGCTTTGGGATTTCCGAGTATCGGTTTGATACTCTATATATTTTACGTTTGGTTTCGAGTATGGGTTTGATACTCTATATATTTTATGTTTGGTTACGAGTATCGGTTTGATACTCTATATGTTTTATGTTTGGTTTCAAGTATAGGTTTGATACTCTATATGTTTTATGTTTGGTTTCCAGTATCGGTTTGATACTCTATATGTTTTATGATTGGTTTCAAGGCTGCCATTTTGGAGTCCCATATGTTATGAGAAACAAGGCTTGTGGTAGCCTAAAGAAGTGTATTTAAGAACTGCTATTCTTCACGTTAGAAGTGCAGACTTCGATAGACAGAGTTTTCAATATACTTGGTTGAATAGTTACCTTCTTCAGTTCGCTTCGAGAATCTTTAGTTTGAGATCCACCAAGCATCCCCGAGACTTTAGTAGTTGTGATATAGGGAGAAGCCTTTTTAACACCCTAAGTTAAAAGCCTCCGGACTTTGATTCGCTAGTTACCACCTTCGGTAAAGAACAAAGCCCGTTAACCCTGGGTGTACCACTTCTCCTGAGAAGCGGTTACAAATATGGGTTACCCGAAATGCGGAGGAAAAGTATGATGTAGCTTGTTTGGTGCCCAAATTCAAAAAGCTCTCCGGGATGATGATAAGGGGATGTTTTATTGGAGCACGACTAGGCCTATTAGTATTTTGTGATCATTCAGAATGGGGAAAAATTACCACAATATCTTACTCTATACATATCCTTTCTATCTTATACGATTTCTGATATAGAAATTCTGTATCATCCCCTGGACAATTCGCACCTGCACCATTTATGGAGGCTGGAGCAGCAGTACATTGAGCGATATTAACAACAGAATGGCGGAAGTGGTATGGAATGCAAGAGTGGAAACTCATTTGGCCAACAGGCTCACCAGACATAAACCTGATCGAGGAGCTTTGGCGCTGAATGAAAGACAGCCTTTTCCCAGCCAATCGAGAAGGAAGGCCTAGGACTATGGATGTGACGACGCATGTTATTAAGGAAATCTGGGATCCAATAGCCAGTGGTGATGAGCTGCAAAGGTTTATAGAGAGTATGCGGGGAAGAATTCAGGTGGTCATTGCAGCGGGTAGCAGCCGCACCCGCTTTTAATTCTGTATTTAGTTTAGTCCATGACAAGAATAAACCCTGCCATTTGCGTACTTACCCTGACACCTGAGTACTGTATAAACTCTTGAAATCCGCCATCTCTGTCCCATGTATAGCGTGCGATTGCAGCGGGTTGCGCAATATCTTGGCTTGTATTAGGCGGACGCCAAATCCAAGTATATAACTGAGGAACATAGGGCAAAAATCTTGGATTGGAGAATCTGTCGAGGAAGGCTGGTCTCGATAAAATAGGTAAGGTAAAGATTTAAAGTGTGAAATACTATTATATTGATAAGATCTCTTCTACGTTGCTTGATGATGTCTGTAAAGCTCAGGAGGAACGTCAATATTTATATCTCACGTCGGAGTGCTCGTGGACTACTTCTAACTACTAAGCCTCCAAAGTACCACTTTGGTCTTAATAAGCAAGCGTCCAAAATCTTATAAGTGCGAATACCGTTTGACCCTGGAACTTATCACACCCTTTCATGGACTCAGAATAGTATTCCTCCATTGAGATGACAGAGCTATTTGTTTATGTAACTGCTTCTCAGGAGATGCGGTAAACGTAGAGTTAACGGGCTTTGTTCTTTACCGAAGGTGGTAACTAGCGAAGTAAAGTCCAGAGGCTTTAACGGAAGTTGTTAAATGGACTTCTTACAATATCGCGACGACTGAAGTGTCAGAGATGTTTGGCGATTCTCAACTAAACATTCACAAGGCGAACTGAAGAAAGTAACTGTTCGACTAAGTACATTGAAAACTCTGTCCGTCGAAGTCTGCCCTTCTAATGAGAAGAATACCAGTTTTTAAATATACTTCCTAGGTTACCGAAAGCCTTATTGTTATAACATATAAGTCTCCAATTTGGTAGCCTTGAAACCGAAACATAAAATATATAGAGTATCAAACCGATACTCGAAACCAAACATAAAACAAATAGAGCATTAAACCGATACTCAAAACCAAACATAAAACATATAGAGTATCAAACGGATACTTGAAACCAAACATAAAAGATATAGAGTATCAAACCGATACTCAAAACCAAATATAAAAGACATAGAGTATCAAACCGATACTCAAAACCAAACGTAAAACATATAGAGTAGCAAACCCTATATTATTAGGCTAGAGGCACACCTCATTTTCCTGAAACAAATTCAAAACTCAAACAGTATCAACTGATACCTAAAATCCTAAACCAGTATCCAGTACCTGTTACACCCCGAAAACAAAATCAAACCCTTATTTCTAAATATAATAAGAAAATCCCTAATCCTCACTATCATAATCAGAATTCAAGTAAGGATTCCGAAACCCTTTATCAACTGGGGGTACATCTGAATAGCTCTCAAAGCCATCATTAGTAGGAGACTAACACATAGGAATAAACCTAGAAAATACCATAGGAAACTTATCTCCTGGCATGTTATCTGTCCACCATGCCTGAACCAAATCTATTGCATGTTCTAATTCTTCCACTGGTTCCGAACTATTCTCGCCTGCTGGATATCCTTTCCAAGTAACCAACAACTGTCCCTTTCCATATCGTTTCCTGTAATTGATAACTGATTGAACTTCCCATTCCTGTTCTTTGTTGACGAGAATGGGTGCCAGCTTTGCGAATGCTCATTTGGGGAATCAGAAATCGTCATTAGGGTGGTAAGGTTTGACTACCAAACTGTGGAATACTCCTTTCTTTCTCCAGTACATTCTTGCATCCATGCAAACTGTATAGTTCTGAATGTGTTTGTCAAATTCGAGTACTGTAAAAGGTCCTCGCCAGTGTGGCTGCAATTTCCAATATCTGCCAGCTTCTGTCACAAACTGGTCCCCAAAAACCGTAATCCTTTCCCCAATCTCGACAGGTTTGTGTGAGTTCCTCCTCTTTGCTGCCACTCTGTTTGATCTTGCTCTAGCCAACCGTAACGCTTGGTATGCCGCATTTCTGATCTCTTGGTGTTGATTGTAGTAATCATTAGATGCGGGTACTGTTGTAGCATTGACTTTATATGTATCGAGCAGTTGGTATTCTCGCCTATACACAGCTTTGTATGGGGACATTCTAATAGTATCAGAGTGACCTGCATTGGAGTAAGCTGTCACTTCATGGAGGGAGGTAAGTCAGTTGGACTGCCATGTATTAACAACAGTCGTTAATGCTGTTTTCAGTTCTGGAATCTTTCTTGCCGCTTGTCCATTGGTCTAGTGGTGGCCATGTGTAGCCATGATGTGTTCGACTCCTATTGTCTTCAATGTTTGTTTACAAAACCGGGAGGTGAACCGAGGATCAGCATCACTAACAATCGAGGTAGGTACTCCATGAGGCGTAAAAATATGGTGCTGGAGTAATTTCATTGTTGATATCGCGGTGGCGTCTACTGATGTTGGTATCCGCTAGCTGAAACCAACCGCTCTATCCACTACCACCAATACTGAATCATATCCTCTCAACTTAGTGAACGGGTCCATGAAATCGATAGCGTAGCTCAAAAATATCTGGGACGAAAAGGGAAGTGAAAGGGTGTTGCCCCTGGGTAATGTAGTCCTCTCCCAGTTCAGTTGACATATGTCACACTGCTGGACATAGTCTTTGAAGTCCTTCCTCATCTCCGGCCAGTAGATGCATTCTGTTGCATACCGCAGGTTTCGATCGGCACTATAGTGTCCTTTATTGTGTATTTCCCCTATCATCAGTTCTGTTAGCGTTTCTCCATTCACTCCATGACCTCTTAGAATGTATAAGCAATCTTCTCCTCCTCTAGTGGCAACATAAAGGAGACCGTTACGTATACTGTAATATTACATCATTCAGTTTCGTGAAGTGTGGTTGGAGTCCTTTACTAGCTGGTAGATTGGGTCGCTCCTATATCCTTTGATCATCTGTTCCCTCCAAATGTTTTTCACATTATTCACTCCTTGGATGATATTCCTTTCATCCACCACTCTTTCTAATACCGTTACCTCCTCTTCCTTATCAGGTGTTTTATAAACTTTGTAGAGCTCATGTTTCTCGTGAGGTAGGGAGGGTGGTTCCACCACTGGAACTTCGTTTAGGTACACAAGAGGTCCTCCATACAGGGGCTCGTTTTGGGTATGCTCAGGGTCGTAACTTTTGATAGCAGGAGAGCCACATTCTAAAGCCTTTTTGACACGCTCTTTGATAGTTCTGATATCGAGGCGGGGGCGCAGTGAATGGGTATCTCTATCATTTTGATCATCGCCGGTATTAGGTGGTGTTTCAATAACTGGTGGGCTGCTGGACGGGGAGCCCCCGTAGATCTTAGCCTTAGATTTCAATTCTTCGTGGTCAGGGCAGAAGGGTCTGTTGCAGAATGCCCAATGCATTAATGCATGTTCTAGTTCCTCCTCACTCCTACCACTGGTATAACTTCTATGACCTCTGCAATCATTTAGGGGTTGCACATTCTTGTAATCATTTGCATCTAGCTGTGCTTGCTCTAGGGAGCAGTTGCTTCCGCATTCTGAATGAGCACCGATGTGCTCAACTGTGAGGGCTTCAAATCGAGACATTTTGGTGTTCAATAGTAGGTTCTGCGCAAGAAACAAAGGATGAAACAGGGGAGGTAGTAGGCGAATCGTCTTCTTGTGTGGGATCGTTTGCAGTGTTTGGATAATCATCATTCTCATCATAAAGACGGGATAATGCATCTGCTAAATAGTTCCATTTTCCTAGTCTATACACTATTTTGGTGTCGTATTTTCCAATGAATCATCTCTATCGCAGTTGTTTCTTGGTGGATGTTCTGCTTGTCTTGAGGTACGTCAGAGGTAGATGATCTGTGACGATAGTAAACATGCTTCCTGCAACTATGTGATGAAATGCCGTCAATGCATTGACTATCGCTAGGACTTCCTTGTCGGTTGTGCCATAATTCATTTCAGCATTAAACAATTTCCTGCTATGGAGTGAAGCTGGTCTAGCATTCTCGCAGGTTTCTTCTTGTCCTACCCATGCTCCTACCCCTGTGTTGGATGCATCGGTTATTAGCCATATTGGAAGTGACTAATCATATTGTAAAGGTTTCATAACCTCGTGTTTTGAAACACTTCGCTTAACATTTTCTATGGCTTGGTCTTGGGTGGCCGTCCTTACAAATTCCGCAGTTCTGATGAGTGCCGTTAGGGGTGATGTAATGGTTGCAATGTGTGGCAAAAACGGACTGATGTAGTTGACCGTTTATAGAAACTCCTGGAATTGTTTCTTGGTTTGTGGCGTAGTCCATTCTTCGATCTTCGCTATCTTTTCAAGTGCTGGTGAGAGTCCTTCATCATTGATAACATGGCCTAATAGTTCTATACAGAGGGCGAAGAATTCTGATTTCTTCCTGGTTGCATAGATTTCAGCTTCTTTTAGTTTGTCGCAAATCATGGATATGTGTTTCGAATGTTCGGACTCAGTATCTGAAAATATGAATATATTGTCAACATATACCCACATGAACCGTCTTAAATAGTGGGCCAATACATTGGACAATATGCGCATGAAAGTTCCTGGAGCATTCATATCTCCTTGTAGCATCACTTTGCTAACGAAATATCCAAATGGTGTCTTAAAAGTGTTCTTGCTCACATCCTCTGGTTCCACTCTTGTTTGGAAGTAGGCATCACTCAGATCGATTTTGCTTCGATGTCTTGACCTTCCCAGAGCATTCAGGATCATTGCTTAGTTAGGAATAGTTTCAACATCCTTAATCATCATCTCATTCCTGGCTGTGAGATCCACCAGTGGTCTCATGCGTTTCTTTTCTTTATTTTCCTGAGCAAACATTGGAGCCGCTGAAGAAACTGCTTGCCGTGCAATGATTCCTCCTTTCTCTTTTTCTCTTAACCATATACTCATGTCTGTTCCCCATCGTGTGGTATTGAGTAGGTAGGTAATGAGCGCTGCTCTTTTCCTGGTTGTAGATCTATCTTGTGATTGATCTTTCTTAGGGGTGGCAGATTTTCCCATATTTCTTCCAGGAATACCTCCGGGTGTTGGTCCACGACGTCTTCAGTGCTAATCACTGCTGCTCGGATCATGCCACTAGTAGGTGTGCAAACAATTCGAACACTCTGCTTTGGAAACAGAATAGCTAATATGCCCCATTCGATTTGAGCTTGGTGTTGTTCCAGAAATGGTATTTTAATTAGTGCATCGTATTTTGCTAGGTTGTCAACCAACATTCTGGTTCCTGGTATGCTCAGCTTCCCTGCTGATATGTTGACTAAACATTCTTTATGACCTTCAGATCGTGATCCTTTCATAGCTAGGTGTATTCTGATCGGAGTCTTCAAATCCTGACAAGGAATTCTGTGCGTGGTCACAAAGGTAACGCTAATTTGGTTTGCTCCTACTGATCTCGTATCAAATAGGACTGTGGCTTCTTTGCCATTGATATGCATTGTTCCTTCAAGAACATCATGAGGTTTGACATTTGTTCGTCTAGTGGCTATTCTGATAATGTCTTCCTCTTCTTCCTCTACTTTCATACCATTAATAAACACTTCTTCCCCTAGTTGTTCTTGTTCCACTCTGTTGGAGGTGACTTCTTTCTCCACCTTAGCATTGCCCTTGCCGTTGCCCTTGTCATCTTTGCTAGGACAGTCTCTTACCAGATGTCCTTTACCTCCGCAGGTATAGCAAAGGCCTTTTACTTTTTGTTCCCAAGGTTTGGAGTGGGTCTTGTTGCTTGTTTTCTGATTGTCTTTCTGCCCTTCTTGTTTGGAAATGAATTCTTTTGCTGGTTTCTCGTACCTTTCCTTCCGATAAGCCCAAGTGCTTTTCAAAGTAGCGTCTATGCTCTCTGCATTTTGTATAACTTCCATAATAATGTCTGTTTCAGCATACTGTAATTCCGCTTCTTGTTGTAACCTATGATGCATGCATTTAAAGAACTGTTGAATGCAGGCATAATCGCTTATGGTGTTTGCCGGTAGACGTGATCGATACATCAGCAAATCAGTTTCTTTGCTTGATATTCTCTCTATCTTGCTATTGTACACTTGTGTGATTTCATGGAATTTGCGGTAGGTATCATCTTTCGGTTTCAATGATCGGAATCTTTCTCGCAGATATCCTACAAAGTCTTCTCTGATCATGTCTTCACCGAAATGCTCAGCTACTTGGGAAGCTGCTTCTTGAGCTCGTCCTTCAGTATAGAGGATCCAATAGTTTCCCCTACCATCCTAGCTTGTTCGCAATCCGTTTAGGCGTAGATATAATTGTACTGTGTTATACCATCTATCGAATACTTGTGGGTTGAGGTCATCTCCTTCACCAGTAAACTCACTAGGTGAAGGTACTTGGATGCTGAGTTTAGCCGTAACGGCTGGGCTAGGCCGGGGAGTCAGTGGTCTTGGAACCCCTGGTCCTGGTGTTTCTGGTCCTGCTGGACCTGCTTCAGAAGCCATATCGTCCAATCCTTTGTCACAGTCAGAGCTATCTGGATCGTTGCTTGGTGGTGCTGGAGGTACCTGTGTACCTGTAGGCTTTCTTGAGGATTCAGGATACCCTCCGGGGGTAGTGGTTGGTGGTTCTAGTGGTTGTTGTGATGATTCTGCTGTTGCTTGTTCAGCAGCTTGTCTGGCTAACTGCTGAGCAGCTGCGTCGCTTGTCGCTTGCTCTTTTGCTGGCATCTTTGTGAATCGTCCTTTGGAATCCCTGGTGCGCTATTGAGAACCTTTCTCAGGGGCCTTGCCATACTTGGTCCTGGAACGCCTTTTATCTTGATAACTTGCTGAAGTTAAAAAAATGTAACCGCCTATCAGGAGATGCGGTAAATGTAGGGTTAATGGGCTTTATCCTTTACCGAAAGTGGTAACTAGCAAAGCAAAGTCCGGAGGCTTTAACTGAGGTTGTTGAAGACACTGCTTACTATATCACGACTACTGAAGTCTCAGAGATATTTGGTGGATCTCAAACTAAAGATTCCCGAAGCGAACTGAAGAAGGTAACTGTTCAACCAAGTATATTGAAAACTCACTCAGTTGAAGTCTGCTTCTTCTAACATGAAGAATACCAGTTCTTAAATACACTTCTTAGGCTAGCGAAAGCCTTGTTCTCGTAACATATAAGACTTCCAAAATGGTGGCCTTGAAACTAAACAAAAAATATATAGAGTATCAAACTGATACTTGAAACCAAACATAAAACATATAGACTATCAAACCGATACTCAAAACCAAGCATAAAACATATAAAGTATCAAACCGATACTCAAAACCAAACATAAAACATATAGACTATCAAACCCTATATTCTCAAGCTAGAGGCACACCTCGTTTCATGAAACAAATTCAAAACAAAATCAGTATCAACTGATACCTGAAAATCCTAAACCAGTAACCTGCACCGGTTACAGGTCCTATTACTAGGACCAACCAACCTACCGCTGATCTCAGAAGGGTATGGGTGCATTCGGTATATCCCTAATAGCTTCCACTACTAGGATATCCTGTTTGAGTATTTCGCCGAAAAAGTCCCGTCACTTTCGGACCGTAGTTCGGAAGCCTAACTTTGAAGCCTACTATCTCAATTCGCCTCCCACGGATTTCCTCCGTCCCACTTCCCCGATATCACCAAAGGTCCCCTCTCGTATAACCTGCGAACAGCATGCGGTCTGATGGACAGCGGCGATGTATACGGTGCTATGAAGTGGGCTTCATTGATGTGACATTTTAGTTATGGGATGCAACTTCCGAAATCTCTCTAATGACGTGCGGGCTCCATAAGGGGGCCCGAGAGAGGTGTTGGCACTCCGGTAAATCGAGGGTCTGTGCACAGTTACCCTACCGTGGGTCTGTGCACATGTCTCGGATTTCCATATGCCTTCCAGCTTGCTATTTTAGGAAACTGATCAGTGGTCAGACAGCACACTGTCTTATAACTTTCGACTACATGCTAGAATTGCAGATACTCCACCATCGTATCATCTCATAAAAGTCTGAGAAACTAAGGTAACTGAGTCAATTGAAGGGCACAAAGACTGCTAACTCACCACTATTTAAACATATAGAGAGCGCAAATTGGGCAGGTTCAAGAAAGAAAGAAAGAAAAAAGTTGAAAATCATGTATCTACAAATTCTATGTTTTCATTCTCATCTTCAGTAATAGAAATGTCACCTTCAGCAGGATCCATTCCAATGCCATCCTTCCAGTTCCATATTGCCAGTCCTGCGAAGCCCTTAATATTTGGCTCAAAGTCTGCATTTCCATCAATCAGAAGTGACAGTCCTACTTTCTGGAAAACACAGCACATAATATTTTGCTTTTCTTTGTGAAACTGGTAGAAAACATCACCAACACAGGATGTTGTGAGAATACAGTGCTGACTAATGGTCTATTTGTGAATGCTTTTTGTGAATGTTTTCCATAGTTTCCACTTTAAAAATTGCCATATCGGTATGCTCACGAATTAGATCTTCAAAAGGCTAATTGATGGCAATGTCAAGTGGTTGAATAAGACTTATACAGCAACCAGGAATAAGAGAGGGGGTGCCATCATGAATGGAAAGTTTTTGAAGAACAGCTAGAATCTTATGTGACCCCATCAAATCAATAGCAAAATGTGTATAACCTCCACTTAGTACAGGAACCAAATAGTCCTCATTACAGGGAAGAAAAAGTTGCTTGTTCGTGTAAGCTTTATCTTTAAATTTGACAAGAACATGGGGATGATATTTGGATCGTTTATCGCCTAGGCATTTAGTCTTCCCACAGAAAATAATTATTGGTGGCACTCGTGGCATTCCATTGGCCAAAATGTATAAGACAAGAGAGGCCTGTCTCTTATCGCACCTACTCCATGAAGATTTAGCCCAAACCGTTTTCGCTCCACTAATATCACAGGTTTTACCCTCTAGATATTCAAATAGGATTGGCATCTCATCCAAATTGCAGATATTTGAATGTGCAAAATGGCTGACTGGATGACAGAGAACAATGCTCAAAAAACTGTTTGGTGGAGGTTGGGAATTTCATCGATTCAATCATAGCCAGTTAATTACTAAGGATTAGTATTCTGCTGGCACCTTTTGAGCTCTTTTTGTAATGCTTCTTAAACTAATCTTATGCCGTCCAAGAAAGCCTTCAAACCAGCCATTAATAAACCAAAAAGGACTGGAGTCTACTATAGGATAAAGCTTGCAAAATTCAAATGTTGCTTGTGATCGAAACCATCCTTTCCTCCCAATTCTTCCTTGCCTCCTTGATGCTATGAAGTCCTTATATAATCTCTCCTCTAGCTTAGGCCACCAACACCAGCTTACAACCTCTTCTAATTGAGCTTGAACATTTGAATTGATTACCATACTCTCACTTCTTTTTTTCTCTTTCACCCAGTCACCAATTGTTCTCTGTGGAATACTATAGAGTTCTGTGGCTTCTTGATGGGTTGGTTTCCGATATCGATTTCGCTCGACAAGGGTGTTCAATAACGCTCGATAAAAGCTAAGGCACAAACCCTTTACCGCTGACTGTATGTACACTTTGGACAAATTAGTGCTTTCAAGTCCCATCTATGGAGCATATACTGGCTAGTAGTCTTTGCCTTTGGACCTCGTTTTTGTTTTTTGTTTTGAATTAGTGCCATATTGGTATGCAGACTTCAGTTAAACAAGAGAAAATAATAAGAAAACGGATATTGATATTAGTTTTCTAGGAACAAAATATCATACTTTTCTACACTTCAATGGGATTATATACAACTTGCTTCTTGACTTTCAATATGAAGAAAGCCTCAGAGTTAGACTAAGACACGGGTAATTTCCCTCTGGCTGCGAACACAAGAAAGCACGATCATATCACCTGCTTTGTATCATATAGAGTCGTGAAGAGTCACTCCTAACGTTAAAATAATGGTACGATCATTTGAATCATCCAAAATACGAGGATGTATCTTTATTTGGTTTTGAAGCAGGATTGATGACTCTTGAGATATCATCTGTGCGAAAATGTAATTTTACGATCATCGCTTATCACTCATTCTTGCCGATCACACACTCTCTCAACCATTAATGGCAATAGCGTGATCGCCTGAGATGGCGTATTTCAAGAGTTTATACTGTAGTCAAACACTGCCGTTTACCACCAAACGAACAAGCGCGCTTTGATTCGAAAAAAACGGTGATACTGTGCTTGGGTATGGAATAGGCTCGTGTCCGCAAAGTTCTTGTCCGCCTGCTGTATCACAAAGTCTTGGCAGTCTTCAACTGGGGGGTTGCCGAAGATATTTAGTGGGGTAAAAAGTGGGGGTGTCCTCTATGGAATATGTGATTACTAGATTAAGAAATATTTCTTGAAAAACCGTAGTTCATGTTCTGATATCTTGGGCAGGAGTTGGTAGAGTGCTCCAGATCTTACGAGAACCTTGCGGATGACAGCATAGATGGCGCTATCTATTGATTGACTTGCGGACACCAACCTGTGGCCTGTTTCCCTTTCAACCGGTTTAGTTAAGCGAATTAAGTTCCACCAAATCCCCTCTGGTTTGTAATTAAGGTACCCTGTGCCCTATCAAATTTGGCATCTACGGGTGGGAATGTGAGTTAAAACTTAAAGGTCTGCAGGGAAGATTTGTGAGGTTAGCGGTGATGAGGGCGCACAAGAGATTGGGGACGCTGGCCGCTCCTTATGGAAAGTACGGGTGGACTTCCCGTTGCGATATGAAATGCCTGTTATCATGGTTGTCAGTTACTGTTGCAAGAGGATTCACTGGAGTCCCACAATTCAGAGAATAGATGCTGGCTGGCATGAGCAATTTGTCTTAGTGGAAGAATTGTGGACCGTCAAAGCCTTCCCCTATCTCCCCTCCCCCCATTCTGCCACCGGGATAAATCTCTGAGCGATAATCAATTTAGTGAGTTATGCACCAATGGCACCAATTACCTTAATTCTTAACTACCAGCGTAGTCCCTACGTACAAACATAGAGTATATAAGAGCCCTATGGTTCCCATAGGAGACCTGCACCTGTCCTGAGCCACCAAAGCCTCCAACCTGGGCTAGTATCATCCTCCAACACACAAAGTACCCCTCGATTCCTCAACACTTAAGACTTACCATCATCGCCTCTGACACCATGCTCCCACCTGGGCATGGCAACGACAGCCTTGATGTTGGCGATATTTACCTGCTTAGCCTGTTTGGTATGAATGAGATGCTCACAGCAGTAGGAGAAGAAATTTGTCTCCGGGAATATCAGGAGGGTCGCGGGGATCAAATGTAGGTTTGCGAAATGAACTCGGACAATCGAATTTGCATGCGAAATAGACACACCAGGCGTTATTTGGGTTGGGGGGGAGCTGAAATAATTGCACGTGCTGAAAGCAATCATCAAGCTTTGGAGTGGCTTACTTTCACGCGGCTTACTGGGGGCGGGTATTCACTAAGGGTATCCCCTGAAAGTGGCAGCAAGCTCAGGCCGGTACAACATATCGAGGTTACTACGCCACGTTTACAGGTTTCGGAAGAAATATGGACACGTTTCGGCCTACACAAGATCAAGGACTCGGTGTTTAGGCGGTTTGAATGGGTGGTTCCTGGTCGTCTCGCACGCTCGTCTGCGCCATACTACGATGGTGAGGATTCGGATGAGAGTATTAATGAAACTTCAATCGAGTCCCTTCGCAATCATGAGATAAAGAATATCATCAGTTTGAACTCTATAGAGGTATCGCCGCGGGAGAAGGGCAGGCTTCGTGCTGCCAAGATCTCGTATTCACACATCAAGGCTGCGGAGGGTACCGCGTTCACACAAGAGCAATTTGAACAGATCTGGAATGCCTACAACAAAGCGGGGACTACGATCGTCTATTGTGGTTATGGTGATGGGAGGACTGGGATGGCTATCAGTGCGATTCAACTCTACGAGGGTCGGACCCTAAGCGACCTTGCTTATAGGGCGAATGGTGTGCAGTGTCTTAGTCAATTAGCCGCATTAAATGAATTAAGCGAAAGAATCCATGGGTGTGTAACTCGTCTAGACAGTGCCTCGCATTGTCTACGCTAACCCGACCCCAAATAGTCTTGAAAACAAAGAGGACCCATTTGGCACCTCTGGTACCCAACCTCCACCATACACAGAGCCCGAAAAAAAAAAAAAAAAAAAAGACCCCATAGAATGCATGGAGATGGGATTACACGAGGTGGGAACCGCGAGGGCAATTGTGTATGGGTGATATGCGGTAGTGTTCTCAGGTTGTGATAGAATGAAGGAATTGTGCCATCATCGTACTGCCGACACCGGGGGGGATAGCGGTCAGTATTGGAATACAGTATATTGGGCAAAGCCTCGCGGGAGTGCAGAGGGCGTGTGGGAGGAACGCACAGGAGTCGTGGGATGAGATGTTTGACCGTAAAAGGGCGGCGGAATGTCCCATATTATGATTGACTGCCTTGTACTGTCAATTAAGCTACTTCCCACCATTTTCACTTTTCTCTAATCTTCAATTGCTTAAGTGCACAATCTCGATACCTGACTACTATATCATGACATAAAAACCCAAATATCATTTTCTCCAACATACTGAAAGTTTCCCAATCTTACAGGCCCTCGGGTCTGGAACAGCCAGCATAACTCTCCGATGAAATAAGAAAGGCAGGAACAAAAGGATATCATCACCGGTGGACATCGAGAAAAGATATCAAAAGCAAGCCCAAATACCAATTCTGCTAGCCAGTGCGAGGATATGGTGCTAACCTATTTCCCCAGGGTCAAGAGCTATTAATTCTGTAGAGGAGACCGGGTCAAGGGATGCTAGTCTCAATAAGGGGATATGTCTACATCAGCAGACGGGTGGTGTCACCGGAGGTAGTTCAACACTGGCTACAATACACATTGATACGAAGCCCAGGTAATTAGAGCCATTCATGGATGTGACTCCGTCGAAGAAGCACGAAGTGCCAAGCGAGAAGGAGTAGTAGACCTGGTAATTCCGCGCTTCTCATTCTAGTATCGGTATAAGTACTGGCGCTTGTATGGAGTATGTATAGTTCTTGGACAAAAGTCATTCTTGGTGGGTCCAAGTACCGTTCAAAACACATTAAAGTGGTCGAAATTCGGGGTTATGGAAATGGTGAATTGCACCCCATCTCTAAATCAATTGAAACAAAGATTACACCAATAGATAGCTGGAGGTCTAGGGGTTCTAAAACTAGCATTTCTGTAACAAAGTTGTTTGTTCTGTGGGCATCTCTCAGCATTTGGCGCGACTTATTCCAAAACCAGACTTAAGTGCTGAGAATTTGTATGCGCCCTCATACAAAAAGATACTTGCTCCCAAAATCAACAATCCCCCATCGCTACTTTTCGACCACAAGGTTTACGGATGGCGGTTTGCACACTTAGTAGGCTCCTATGGAAAGACAATTGTGTAGTATAAGGATTTTATTCAAATATCGAAACTGGAGAAGTATTCTCGCAAAGACAAGTATGAAATATAATGGACGAAAGACCTATTGATGCAAAAGACTGATAACAGAGGAACGAAAGACAACTTTTGGATGATAGAACGAAAACAACTGACAAAGGGGAAACAGGCGGCCTTTTATCCTTTCTGGATCATCCAGATTCTTTCCTGCATACTTCCCGCGCATGCCAAGTCCACTATCACATTCAGCTTCACCAGCTCCCAATTTTCTGTTCCTGCCGACAGTAGGAGTACTGCTGAGGATACCCCTGGCTGCGGTATCTCCGCATGGTGGGAGTACTGTCTGCAAGAAGATGTCAGAATAGCGGTCGCAAGTTGTGTTTGTGGTGTTTGACCAGTTGTTAGTCAAACAAGGAAAAGGTATGGTGTGTATGCGGTAGGGTCAGGGTTATTGGTCAGAGAATACGTACCGGTAGGACAGGGGTTCCGCATATTTGGGTTAGGGTTGATGAGAGTTCGGCGGAGGCGGACATGTGGTGAGCAGTCAAAAACCTGTCCGTCCAACAGCTACAGTTTAGGCAATATTGAACCACATGCTTCAAGATTTAAATCTCAGAACTGGGACACCTAAAATTAATATTTCATGAAGAGTTAAAGTAGCTCCACTCCCGGTGGTTTAATTATGGAACTGTGAAGAACGGCATCTTTGGTGTAAATGTAGCTATCAATGATGACTTTTGACACCGAACTGTAATAACCAAGGCATTCTAGAATAGCAGGGTAACCGTAGCCCTCACCATGAAATTCCTCCCGGAGGACTATGAGTATCGAGGTTCCGGTTTATTTACCCTGTAATCACCCTGTTAGAAGAACATAAAGTGCTGCCCAGAGGGTATAGTCCAACGAGCTTGTGAGCTATGACACCGTTACGCCTACCGGCATGCTATGCCGATCGGATATGAGCGAGTCCGAACAGCTATTCGGGCACTTCAAACCAGGCACACGCGCACCACCCCACCTGCTATAGACACCGACAGCAGCGATTCGCCATCGACCAGCTCTCAGCATGAGGATGAAGAAAACAGCGAGACACTCCCGGTTAAGTTACACAACAAACTTGGGAGGGATTTTCGCAAATTAATATCAACCCGGAGTTTGGCATTGTGGTGAAATTGCATGCGCTGATCTCATCGCTCCTCCACTTTACCGCTCCTTGTTTTGGGGGTCTAGGTATTGTTCCTGCTCTACTAGCTATCGTAGGTTAGAAATCAGGCGGTAGTTAAGACTGATGAATCGAACCTGGACCTCTGTGCCATGTGGTGTTTAGCACCACTGCACTGTAATTCTGCACTGTAATTGTCCTAGAATTCGGATGCCATGTCAAGCCAAAACATTGAAAGGCAGCTAACTTTCCGGAGCATAACTCACAACACAGCCGTCACAGGCAGTCACTCGGCGGAAACGAAACACCAAGCTGGCTGGGAGGAGATGAAAAGTGGGGTAAGAAATCTTTTCTCCCTCGCAAACACCCCTGCTCTTAAAAACTTGCGCGACGACTATCTTTTATTCCACCACTCTCGCTTGCACTTCTCGACTAACTAACTGGTGTAGGTGGAAAACACAGGAGTATAAATTAACAACAAAAAAAATCTTCCGGTCCTTCACCGCTTTCTGTGCTCGCCCGCCCCTATCCAAGCAAGTCCCCATCCCTCTTCACGCTTCCTTTGCTAACAAAAGAGATACAGGAAAAACACACAAACACTCTGGCTCTCATTCCTGCTGGCCCCCGTAAGTCCCTTCCCACCTCCGCATGTTTCCTTGCTAACAAAGAAAATACAATAACGGCTCGGGCAGCCGTTCTCCATAGCCATGCCACTCCCGCAGCTATACGGCTCCCACTCCCAATGCCGTACCCCTCCTACTCCAGACATCACGAAAGACCGAACAAACAAAAGGCCGGCAACGGAATAGGGCGGCGAACGAATAGGCGTGTGAACGAATGGGTGGCTGAATAGGCGGGTGAAGGAGCGAGCGCACAATCCATCGGACGGCTTGACGGGCGGCTGAGTTGACGGGCACACGAGCAAGCAAACAATCGAGGGAAGGGGTAAACGAATGAGCTGATTTGATAAACTGATGGATGGACGGGCTGCTGAAGAATAGAGAACGAGGGAGGGATATTGGTGCGGTATCGTGTTCATGCCGAACATGCTCTGAACACGTCGTACATGTTCTCGACATGTCCGGCAGGTTCTAAGCATGCTGGGTGGATTTTGAACAGGTCGAGTAGTGTCTATGGCTTCCCGCCATTTCCAACAAACGTCGATTCTTTCCCTAAAAATAAGCGAAGAAAAAAGAAAGTGGCTCCAGAGCTTCCTGTAAAATTGCGATATCCCAAAGTGTTCCAACTGCAGGGTCCCCTACTGAACAACCTCAATCCGCGATGGAGACTTTCAGCCCCACGGTCAAAGATGTGTTTTTAGTGTGCTGAGTTTCTTATGGATTTTCTGGATTTGTATGCGAGAAAGGTTTTGCACACACAAAGGTGTTTCAACACAAAAAGCCTCGATGAACATTTTTCTAACCCTGGGCTGAATACAATAGACCCTACTACATCTGACCCGTATGTCTAACATAATATTATTATTATGAAAAGAAAACCCAAGCCATACCTCTCGTCACGCCTTAAAACTTTTACTAGAAGTGAGTCAACCATTTCAAGAGATGGTGGGGTGAAGCAGTGGAATTGTGCGATTTCGGACTAAAAAACAATTTTAAGGAATCAAGATATTGGAGCCAAAATTGGGAGCAATTAGGCACAAAGTATATCACCTTCGGGTGCTGATAGCACTACCAATGGCTATCAGTGACAGGTTTAAAGATAACTTTATGGTAGACTTGCATACGGGGTGTTGGTGTTGGTGAGGAAAGGTGGTCGGGTATACATTCACAACTGCAAAGCAATAGCCGAACCCTCCTATCTGTAGTGGGTATGAGGATATCTGGGACCTCAGATCCCGCATTATTTGTTCTGGAACTTCTGGGCAACCATGGCATTAGAGAGTATGTGAGTATAGGAGTTTACGGTAAGGGGTTACATTGCTGGTGCTACCCACTCAGGCTTAAATCCCGTCATTCTACACCCCCCCATGGACAAAGCCCGTCTCCCCGGTCCACTTCTCCCGCTAGTTGCCCAGAGAATCATAATGTCCTATCACCTCTACCGAAGTCCTATCCTTCCCGCTATGTTTTCCCCACTTCTTTTCTTGCATAAATTTTGCAATTATTGTACAGTCCCTCCACAATCTCGGTATTACATTATAACACTACCAATTCTCACGTGCCCTCCCTCGCCCTACAATTGCGGAATCCCATTATCATGCTTTAGAGCACTTCTCTTTTTCAGGTGTCGTATAAGGTGGAGGTTCAATATCGGGGGTGCTGAGTGGGTCGCCGTTGGTTTCCGGACTATTCGAAGTAACTGTCAGCATAGGCAATGACGAAAACTGTCAGGGAGAGATACTCACCTCTGGAGTCTTTCTTTCAATTCATCTAATGCAGCCAACTGGCTGGGGCACTGTACACCATTCACCCGGTAATCAATGTCCCTCAGTGCCCGACCCTCGAAGAGCTGAATCACACTGATAGCCATCCCGGTTCTCCCATCTCCATATCCGCAGTATACGATAGTGGCTCCTGCTGTGTGATAGGCATTCCAAATCTGATCAAACTGTGCTTGACTGGGTGCGGTAAATTCCTGAGTCATGATGTGCGAATATGTGATTTTAGCCCGACGAAGCCTGTCCCTCTCCCGCTTCGATAGCTCTATTGAGTTCAAACTGATGATATTCTTTATGTCATGGCGGACTAGGAATCCGATTGAAGTTTCGTTAATACTCTGATCGGAATCCTCGCCATCGTAATATGGCGCCGACGACCGCGCGAGTTGACCTGGGATCACCCACTCAAACTGCCTGAATACAGCGTTCTCGAGCTGGTGGAGCCCAAACTGGCTGCCTGGTTCCCCAATCTTTAAGCGCGAACCTGAGTCGACACGTTGAACTGGCCGGAACTGTGCGCCACTGTCTTTCTGAACCATCAATGAGTACCCACCGTGGCTAAGCCGCGTGAAAGTAAGCGACTCCCAAAGCCCATGGTCTTTTACGAAAGCTGAAAACCCCTGGTGGTCATCACCCCGCCCCAAGAAGAACCCAGTTGCTGAATTTCTCATGCCGAACTGATTCGATTTGTTGATTTGACAGGTCCAAACTTGGCTTTCATTTTCCTCCTCATATTCTCTAAGACTGACCTCTTTTCCTTCTGCGGTTATCACCTCGCTTGTACCGAACAGGCTAATCACATATTTGCAGCCAACGTTTAGCTTGTCATTACCGCGCCCAGGAGGAAACATATTGTAGAGACGTTGGAGTTGCTTGGGTAACCGAAGAGATAAGAGAGGAGTATGGGACTTCTTTGTCTGTAGGAGGATTATTTTAGTGTTGGTTGTGGGCTTTGGTGATCTCTCATACATTCCCACCACCGGCTGCAGAAGTTAAGAGCTTTTATATATTCGGGATTCACATCTAGAAATCATGTTTATAGTTGGGACTTAAAGTAATTCGGGGCGGGTACCCCGGCAAGGCAACTAGCGTCGTGGGGTTTGTTGCAGGAGAAGGAGTGCGGGGAAATACGGTAGGGTAGAGGCACATTTGGGAAAGGACTGGATAGCGCCGCATGAGGGAAGCAAACAGTGCGGCAACGGTGCTCCACATAAACCAACCTACGTGTTCAAAATAATTATCAACTGCCTAGACATATTTTAAAATTCATGAAATTGCATAGATAGCTTCCTTTATCTCCGGCATCTATCTACGGTCCGGACAATACTCGCAACGAAACGAGGCAGGTGACAAACAGGGATTTTGTGAGGGCAATAGGATATGGACAAAGTAGGGTAACAGAAAATTACTTGAAGCTGATCCTTGTTCATCACCAGCCCGGTTTCGTTGTTGCTAGGGTGGAGCGGGTAGCAGAACCGTGCCAAGGTTACCGGTAAGTTAGCGGCTGGATTTAAAATTTCTCAAATGCCTGGCTGATATTTTTGGTATGCTATCCAGAAAGCCTTCAAGCCGGAGCCCGGCTGCATGCGACCTGTGGAGCAGAAGTGATATTAATTTAGCGTAAGAACGGGGAGGAAAGGTGGAGAAGCGGTAAGACTACAGTACCATGCTGTATGCAATTACTTCCACCCAAATGCCAAACTCTCGGCCGTTATCTAGGTAGGAATACTCCCGATTTTCATGTGTAACTTAATTCAGCCGGGGATGTCTCGCTATTTTCGACACTAGTACGGTGGGTAGTAGTCAAACACTACCCTTTGCCGCCGGACGAACAAGCGCGCTTTGTTTCGAAAAAAACGGTGGTACTGTGCTTGGGTATGGAATAGACTGGTGTCCGCAAAGTTCTTGTAGCGCCTGCTGTATCACAAAGTCCTGGCAGTCTTCAACTGGGGGGTTGCAGAAGCTATTAAGTGGGGCAAAAAATGGGCATGTCTATGGAACATGCAATTACTAGATTAAGAAATATTTCCTGAAAAACCGTAGTTCATGTTCTGATATCTTGGGCAGGAGTTGGGAGGGTGCCCAAGAGGTTACAAGAACCTGACGGATGTGAGCGTAGATGGCACTATCTATCAATTCAGTTGCGGGCCCTGACCTGTGGCCTGTTTGCCTTCCAATCGGTTTAGTTAAGCGAATTAAGTTCCAACAAATCCCCTCTGGTTTGTTATTAAGGTGTCCTGTGCCCTATCGAATTTGGCATGTGTGAGTGGGAATGTGATTTAAGGCTTAAAGGCCCGCAAGGAGGACGACCGGTAGTGGGGTTAGCAATGATGAGGGGTCACCGGAGATTGTGGACGTTAGGTGCTCCTCAAGGAAAGTACGGGCGGACTTCCCGTTGCGATATGAAATGCCTGTTATCATGGTTGTCAGTTACTCGAGTACTGTTGCAAGAGGATCCGCTGGAGTCCCACAATTCAGAGAATAGATGCTGGCTGGCATGAGCAATTTGTCTTAGTGGAAGAATTGTGGACCGTCAAAGCCTTCCCCTATCTCCCCTCCCCCCATCCTGCCACCGGGATAAATCTCTGAGTGATAACCAATTTAGCGAGTTATGCACCAATGGCATGAATTGCCTTAATTCTTAACTACCGGCGTAGCCCCTACGTGCAAACATAGAGTATATAAGAGCCCTATGGTTCCCATAGCAGACCTGCACCTGTCCTGAGCCACCAAAGCCTCCAACCTGGGCTAGTATCATCCCCCAACGCACAAAGTGCCCCCAGATTCCTCTCTTAACACTTAAGACTTAACATCATCGCCTCTGACACCATGTTCCCACCTGGGCATGGCAACGACAGCCTTGATGTTGGCGATATTTACCTTCTTAGCCTGTTTGGTATGAATGAGATGCTCACAGCAGTAGGAGAAGAAATTTGTCTCCGGGAATATCAGGAGGGTCGCGGGGATCAAATGTGGGTTTGCGAAATGAACTCGGACAATCGAATTTGCATGCGAAATAGACACACCAGGCGTTATTTGGGTTGGGGGGGAGCTGACATATTTGCATGTGCTGTACTCAATCAACAACCTTGGGGGTGGCTTACTTTCACACGGCTTAGCGGGGGCGGGTATTCACTAAGGGTGTCTCCTGTAAGTGGCAGCAAGCTCAAGCCGGTACAGCATATCGACGGTACTACACCGCGTTTACAGGTTTCGGAAGAAATATGGACACGTTTCGGCCTACACAAGATCAAGGACTCGGTGTTTAGGCGGTTTGAATGGGTGGTTCCTGGTCGTCTCGCACGCTCGTCTGCGCCATACTACGATGGTGAGGATTCGGATGAGAGTATTAATGAAACTTCAATCGAGTTCCTTCACAATCATGAGATAAAGAATATCATCAGTTTGAACTCTGTAGAGATATCGCCGCGGGAGAAGGGCAGGCTTCGTGCTGCCAGGATCTCGTATTCACACATCAAGGCTGCGGAGGGTACCGCGGTCACACAAGAGCAGTTTGGACAGATCTGGAATGCCTACAACAACGCGGGGACTACGATCGTCTATTGCGGGTATGGGGATGGGAGGACTGGGATGGCTATCAGTGCGATTCAACTCTACGAGGGTCGGACCCTAAGCGACCTTGATTATAGGGCGAATGGTGTGCAGTCTCTCAGTCAATTAGAGGCATTAAAAGAATTAAGGGAAAGAATCCATGGGTGTGTATCTTGCCCAGACAGTGCCTCGCATTGCCTACGCTAACCCGACCCCAAATAGTGTTGAACACCCAGAAGGCCCATTTGGCACCTCCGGTACCCAACCGCCACCATACACAGCGCCATAAAAAAGACTCCACAGAATGAACGGGCGATGGGATTACGCAAGGATGGAACAGAGAGGGGAAGTGTGTATGAGCCATATGCGGCAGTGTTCTTACGTAGTGATAGTATGAAGTAATTGTGCGATCATGGCACCGCCTGCACCAGGAGGGGATAGCGGTCGATATTGGAATTCAGTATAGTGGGTAAAGCCTGATGGGAGTCCGGAGGGCGTGCGGGAGGAGCGCATAGGGAGTTGAGGAAGGAGATGTTTAACCATGAAAGGGCGATGGAATGTCCGATATTATGATTGACTGCCTTGCGCTGTCAGTTGAGCTACTTCCCACCAATTTCTCTTTTCAATTCTTAATTGCTTAAGGGCACAATCATGATACCCGACTACTCTATCATGACATGAAAACCTAAATAACATGCTCTCCAACCTGCCGAAAGTTTCCAAATCCTCCAGCCCCTCTGGTCTAGAACAGCCAGCATAGCTCTCCCCCAAAATACTAAAGACAGGAACAAAAGGATATCGTCAACGGTAGACATTAACAAAAGATATGACAAACAAGCCAAAATTCCAATTCTGCGACCCAGCCTAAGGATGTTGGAAATCGGGAAAACCGCCGGCGCTGCTCGACATACTCACAACCGACCCAGCATGCTTGCATTCCCACCGCATCTTTATCACCCTATCCGTTGCTTTATCCGCCCGTTCGCGCCCTTGCGTGCCCGTTGGTTTGTTCGCAGCGATGCCGCTCGGAACTTGTGCACATGCCCGCCCGTTCGCCGCTTGGTTTCCTTGTTTTGTTGGCTCGTCAGCCGCCCCCCAGTTCACCGTTCATTCGCACGCGCTTCACCGGTATACCGTTTACCCTTCGCGGTTTGTTTTCTTTGTGTTTGCCGTTTCGCTCGCCCTATTGCATGCCCGGGATGGCGGTGGGAACGGTACAGCCACGGGAGCGGCATGGCTATCGGGAACGTGGGGAAGCGAGTTGTTTTCCGTTCTTTTTTTTCTCTATTGTTAGCCTGTGAGTGGGTATAAGCAATGGGGAGTACGCATGGTATATGGTGGAACTTGTGTGGGCGAGCGAGGAAGGCGATGGACGAGTGTGGAGAGCGGCGAAAGGAGTAGATGATTTTTTTTTGAACCGATTATTTATACTCCTGTAATTTCCTGTTCATTAGAGAGTAAGTTGCGAGTAAGTGAATGAAGCAAGTTGACGAGAGCGAGCGTGTCTTTGTGAGTGGGAAAGCGAAGGGAAAGTTTTTTTTACCCCGCTTTTGGACCAGTGGCTTGGCGTTTCGTTTCCGCCGAGTGACAGCCTGTGACGGAGCTATCGTGAGTTTTTGGTCTCCGGAAAGCTGGCTGTCTTTTAGAGGACAGGAGGCTAACCTTGTTCCCAAGAGTCAAGAATTATTAGTTCTGTGGAGGAGACTCGGTCAAGGGATACTAGTCTCTATAGGGGGATAAATCTACATCACCGGCCGGGTGAAGTAACCGGAGGCAGTGCTTCACAGGCTACAATACATAATATTATTAATGCGGAGTCCAGGTAATTAGGGCCACCCATGGATGTGACACGATCGAAGGAGCACCAAGCGCCAAGCAAGAAGGAGTAGCAGCCGTGGTAATTCCTTGCTTCCCATCCCATTATCGGTATAAGCACTAGAGCTTGTATGGAGTTTGTATAGTTCTTGGACAAAAGTCATTGTTGGTGGGCCCAAGTACCGCCAAAAGCACACCAAAGTGGACGAAATTCGGGGTTATGGCAATCAAGAATTGCACCCTCATCTCTCAATCAATTGAAACGGAGATTGCACCAATGGATAGTTGAAGACCTGGGGTTCTGAAACCAGTACTCCCGCACCAAAGTTGTTTGTTTTGTCGGCAGTTCTCAGTGCTTGGTGCGACTTATTCCAAAATTAGACTTGAGCGCTGAGAATTTGTATGCGCCCTCATGCGAAAAGATACTTGCTCCCAAAATCACCAATCCCACATCGCTACAGTTTAGGTAATATTGCGCCATATGCTTCAAGATTTATATCTCAGAATTGGAACACCTAAAACTACTATTTCACCAAGAATTGAAGTACTTCCACTCCAGGTGGTTGAACAATAACACTTAGGAAACAGCATCTTTGGTGTAAAGCGGCCATCAGCGATGACCTTTTTGTCACCAAGATGTAATAACTAAAGCATTCTAGTTTTGCCCGGTAACTTTAGATCTCACCATGAAATTCCTTCCGGAGGGCTATGAGCTTCGAAGTTCCGGTTTATTTATCCTGTAATTGCCTAGTTGGTTGGGGGGACGTAAGGTTGGGTCCAGGGTGTCTAGTAGAGTGAGCTCGTGCGCTACCGTTACGTCTACCGGGATGCTATGCCGATCGGATATGAGCTAGTCTGAATACGATAGCAATTCGGGGACCTCCATAGACACCAAAAAGAGCGATCCGCCGTCGACCAGCACTTATCATGTGAACGAAGAAACCAGCGCGACACTCGGTTAAGTTACATAACAAAATTCGTAGACATTTTTTGCAAATTAATATCAACCGGGAGTCTGACATTAGGGTGAAAGTAATTCCATACGCCCATCCCACCGTCCCCCCTGATCTATCCCTCCCTGCCGCGAAACTATACGTACCACCCCCGCTTTATAAGCTGCGGTAGGTTAGAACTCAGGTAGCAGTTGAGACTGATGAATAGAACCCGGCCCTCTGTGTCACGTGTTGTTTAGCAGTACTGTACTGTAATTGTCCATGCATTCGGATGCCATGTCAAACCAAAATGTCAATTATTTCCAAAAGGAAAAAAAGAAAAAAGAAAACAGAAGAGTGGTGCAAAAGCTGCGTGTAAAATTAGGATATCTCAATGTCTTCAAACTACGGGGTCCCTCACTGAACAAGCTCTCCGTCCTTGATGGACACTTTCAGCCCTACGGTAGTGTGGGGGGAATTCGTTTTGGTGTGCTAGGTCTTTAGTGGGTCTTCGGGATTTTTATGCGAAGGGGGCGTTGCGCGCGCGGGGGTGTTTCAGCACAAAAAGCCCAGATAAACGATTTTCTGACCCTGGGCTGAATACCGCAGACCCCACGACGACATGCGACCCGCATGTCTAAGACATGAAAAGGAAACCCAAACCATACCTCTCATCACATCCTAAATTTTATAGTATGCATGAGTCAAGTGTTGTAAGAAATGGTGCGGTGAGGGAGGGGGGTCGAGCGATTTTGGAGCAGAAGAACAATTTTAATGAACCAAGATATCGGAGCCAAAATTGGTAGCAATTGGGCACAAGGTATATCACCTTCGGGTGTCAATAGCGCTGCCAATAGCCATCAGTTTCAGATTTGCAGATAATGCTGGGGTAGACGTACGGAATGTGGGCGTTGTTGATGAAAAGTGGTCGGGTATACGTTCACAACGGCAAGGCAATAGCAGAGCACTCCTATCTATGCTGGGTATGAAGGCATCTGGGACCTCAGTTCCCCTATTATTTATTCTGGGGCTTCCGGGTCCCCATAGTATCATAGAATATAAAGGTATAGGAGTCTACGGTAAGTGGTTAAATTGCTAGCGCAGCCCGCTCCAGCTTAATCCCCGGCATTCTAAATAACCTCTATGGACAAAGCTCTCTCTCTCTCTTCGGTCCTCTTCGTACTTCTCTTACTAGTTCTACAGAGAATCATCACCCACTAGCACCTCTACGAACCTCCTACACTTCCTACTGCACCCTCCCAACTATTTTTCTAGCGTTGATACTGCAATTATAGCACAGTTCCTCTTCAATATTATTGTATTATAACGCTACCAACTCTCACATGCTCCCCCTTGCGGTGCAATTGCGGAATCCCCTTGTCATGCTTTAAATCACTTTTCTTTTTCAGGTGCTGTATACGGTGGAGGTTCAATATTGGGGATGCTAAGTGGGTCGCCGGTGGGTTCAGCACTATTAGAAGTAAGTCAGCGTAGACAATGGCGGAAACTGTCTGGGAGAGGTACTCACCTCGGGAGTCTTTCGTTCGGTTCATCTAATGCAGCTAACTAGTTGGGGCATTGTACACCATTCGCCCTACAATCGAGGTCCTCTAGGGCCCGACTCCCCGAGAATTGGAATGCACTCATAGCCATTTCCCCCCTCCCATCTCCGTAGTCACGGTAGGCGGTTGTGACTCCTGCAGTGTGACAGGCACTCCAAATCTGATCAAACTGTGCTGGAATGGGTGCAGTAAACTCCGGAACCTTGATGTGCAAATATGTGATTTTGGCGCGACGAAGACCATCCCTCTCCCGCAACGATAGCTCTATGCAGTTCAGAGGAATGATATTCATTATGCCATGACGGACTGGGAACCCGATTGAATTTTTGTAAATACTCTAAATGGAATCTTCGCCATCGCGATATGGAGCAGGCCTCAGTGTCAGGCGACCAGGAGGCACTCATTCATACTGCCCAAACACCGAGTTCCCGAGTTGGTAGAGCACAAACTGGCCGCCAATTTTCCCAATCTTTAAGCACGGACTGCTACTGTCGACACATTGAATTTACAATTGGTATATGGCGCGCAGCGGGGCAATATGGACTCTGTGGAATGATGTTATGGAGGTGAGCAGGTAAAGTAGGGAGTGAGAGAAAATCACTGCTTCTTGGAAGATCCTTTTCTTATCATTCTAATACCAAAATAAGCGGAAAAAACAGGAATACATATATCCATGAAACCTCATCTCTCACTTGCCACAGACCACCATCCTTTGCCTCCGAACTCCCAAATAAAACAAGGAGAAGAACTTTCTCTGAAATCCACCAACATAAAAGAAATGCATCGCAAATACCCACACTCTTTGGAGTGTTCTGTCAACATCCTCAGATTTTCCACCATACACTCCCGACAGCTCGGTCAAACCATCGTACTCATATATGGTCTCTCTTCTCGCACCTTCCCGCATCAACAGAATCGGCCAGAACTTCCCACCATTCCCGGGGCCTGGCACAATTAGCGAATACCCGCGCTGGCTAAGCGGCGTGAAAGACACTCCCAACCGCTGCAGTGTTGGGAAAATGCTCCAAATACGTCATCTTCATCAGTTCGGCCCAACCAGAACGGGTCACTAGGTTTCGCATGTTGAACCGCTTGTAATTACTTCCGCAGACCCAGATTTGGTTTTTACTTTTTCTCCTCATATTCTCTGAGAGGGACCTCTTCCCCTGCCGTGAACACCTTGCTCGTACCGAACAGTCTAATCACAAATTTATAGCCTATATTTGGTTTCTCGTTACCGACTCCAGGAGGGAACATACTGTAGAGGTGTTGTAGCCACTCGTATAACCGAAGTGTCAATAGCAGAGTATGAGACTTCTTCGTATGCGGGAGGGTTACTCCGGTCCCGGTAGTAGTGGGCTTTGGTGGCTCAGTGTTTGGTACGCTCCCGCCACGGGCTAGAGAAGTCGGGCACTGTCATATATTTAGGATTCACAACCAGAGACAACGCCTGCGGCCGGGGCTCAAGAAAACTTCCAGCGCGTGCCGGTACCCCGGCAAGGCAACCGGCGTCCTGGGATCTGTCGCAGGGGAGGGTGTGCGGGGAAATACTGCGACAATTGGGAAACGGCCTGACATCACACATGAGTGAAGAAAATATAGCTTAGTGGGACAACAGTATTCCCCGCTAACAAGCAGGGGTGTTTAGGATAATCATTAATCGCCTAGAGATATTCTAAAGTTCAAGGGTAGTTTCAGATATCTCCTGGGGTTATCTACAGCCTTGACCGTACTCCTACCCGTTACGGAACCGGGCCGGTGACTGTGGAACAAAGGCGCTCTATGGGCAAGAGAGAATTGTCAAACCAGGAAACGGTAACGGAAGATAATTTGCTCCTGATCCCTGTTTGTCACCAGCCCGGTTTCGTCCTGGATGGTGGAGGCTGGGAGTTAACTGCTGGATTCGAAACTCCCCTCCGCTCGCGCGCCTAAGCCATTTTTTGCCGTGGCAACGAGAGATTTTTGAGCAGCAGCCCTACTCGATGTGGCCGGTAGAGCAGAAGCGGTATGATATGTATATTCACGTAGCGTGGAGATCCGAAAAGACCGGTGTACTGTACCCTACGAAATTACTCCCACCCAAATGCCAAACTCCAGGTTGGTATCAATGCACGACAAACCCCTACTTTGGTGTAAACTATAACTTGACTCAGCCGGGAATGTCTCACTATTTTCCGCACTAGTACGGTGGGTAGAGGACAAGCACGCTTCGGTTCCAACAAGGCGTGGTATTGTGCTCGAGTATAAAATACACTTGTGTCGGCGAAGTTCTTGTAACGCCTGATGTATCGCAAAATCTTGGCATTTATGAACTGTGGGATTGCAGAAGCTATTTGAGGGGGCAGAAAATGGGAATGTCCTATATGGTATCTGTGATTACTAGATTAAAGAATATTTCCCGAAAAAAAGTCGTTGATGTCCTGATATCACAGGCCGGAGCTGATGGGGTACCCCAGATCTTACGAGAACCTTGCGGATGACAGCATAGGTGGCGCTATCTATTGATTGAGTTGCGGACACCGACCTGTGGCCTATTTCTCTTTCAATCGGTTTAGTTAAGCGAATTAAATTCCAGCAAATCCCCTCTCCTTCGTTATTAAGGCGTCCCGTGCCCTATCGAATTTGGCATGTATGCGATTTGTCTTAGTGGAAGAATTGTGCACCATTAAACCCTTTCCGAATCCCCACTGCACACATTCTGCCAACGGGATAAATCTCTCAGCGATAATCAACTTAGCGAGCTGTGCACCAATGGCACCAATTGCTTTAATTCTTAACCAGCGTCGCCCGTACATGCAAACCTAGATTACCGTAAAAACTGGAATAACCGAGTCGTGTGCTACGTAGTTACGAATTCCCCACGTTGGAGGAGGGGCGAAAAACACTGCGAAGTAGGAGCTGCTCAGCCCCTGTGACAGACATAAAGAAACAGAAACACACCAGACCTTACCAGAGGAAGCAACCCCAACGGCAAAGCACACGACTCGATTATTCCAGTTCTTGCGGTATATAAGAGCCCTACGGTTCCCACAGCAGACCTACGCTTCTACTGAGCCTCCAAAGCCTCCAGCCAAGGCTGGTATCATCCCCCAACGCACAAAGAACCCCCAGATTCCTCCTTTAGCACTTAAGACTTAACATCATCACCTCTCACACCATGTTCCCACCTGGACATGGCAACGACAGCCTAGATGTTGGTGACATTTACGTGATTAGCCTGTTCGGTAGGAACGAGGTGTTCACACCAGACTCGGAAAGAGAAGAGATTTGTCTCAGGGAATATCAGGAGGGTCACCGGGATCAATTGTGGGTTTGCGAAAAGAACTCAGACAACCAAATTGGCATGCGAAATAGACAAACTGGGCGGTTACTGGGCTGGATTGGGGATAACAATTTTGGATGTGTTGCAACCCTTCTCCTTCCAGATGAGGGGCTTACTTTCACACGGCTTAGCCTGGGAGGGTATTCACTATGGGTGCGACCTGATGCTGGTAATAAGCTCAGGCCAGTAGTGCATATTGACAGTATTACGCCGCATTTAAAGGTTGTGCATGAAATATGGACACATTTCGGCCTACACAGGATCAAGCACCCGGTGTTTAGACGGTTTGAATGGGTGGTCCCTGGTCGTCTCGCACGCTCGTCTGCGCCATACTTCGATGGCGATGATTCCGACGAGAGTATTAATCAAACTTCGATCGAGTTCCTTCACCATCATCAGATAAAGAACATCATCAGTTTGAACTCTGTAGAGCTATCGCCGAGGGAGAAGGGCAGGCTTCGTGCTGCCAACATCTCTTATTCACACATCAGGGCTGTGGAGTGTGCCGCGGTCACACAGGAGCAATTTGACCAGATCTGGAATGCCTACCACAAAGCGGGGACTACGCTCGTCTATTGCGGGTATGGAGATGGGAGGACCGGGATGGCTATCAGCGCAATTCAACTCTTCGAGGGTCGGACCCTAAGCGAGCTTGATTACAGGGAGAATGGCTTGCAGTGTCACACTCAATTAGCGGCGTTAAAGGAATTAAGGGAAAGAATCCATGGGCGAGTATCTCTCCCAAACAGTGCCTCAGCGTATACGCTGACTCTACTTCAAATAGCGTTGAAAACCACGATGATGCAGGCGGCACCTCCGATACCCAACCGCCCCAATACGCTGGTCCCGAAAAAAAGAAGCTATAGAATGCACAGTCATGAGGTTATCCAAGGAGGGAACGGTGATGGGAAGTGTGTATGGGTGATATTCTGCAGTGTTCTAAGGCGGTTATAAGATGAAGGAATTGTACGATCACACTGGCCTCGGAAGGGGTGGGGGGGGGGGNAGCTGTTGGGATATCGCAAAGGTGGTAAAGCCTCATGAGAGCTGGGGGAGAGATCTTTGACTGCAAAAGGGCGATGGAATGCCCGATATCGAGGTCGGGTGCGTGTCTAAGATGCTGCCAATTAAACTATTTCCCCCTCCTTTTCTCTTTTTCTTCAATCTATAATTGTTTGATGGCGCAATCACCAGATTTGACTGCTGTATGATAACTTGAAAACCCAAATCACATGCACTCAAACCTGTCGAAAGTTCTCCAAACCTACAGACCCTCTGGTTTGAAACCAGTGGCAAAGTTCTCCCCCAAAATACGAAAAACATGAAGGAAAGCATAACACCAACGATAGACATCAAGAAAACCAACCAAAAATACCAATTCCGCGACTCAGTTTGAGGGTGAGACGGTAACCTTAGTCTTGTTGTCAAGGATCGAGAACTATGAATTCTATAGGGGAGACTGTCCGGGTATGCTGGCCTCAATAGGGGGATAAATTTGCCTAACAAGCCCGACGGGGGTTGTAACCGGTGGCAGTCTCATACGATCTAAGATCCACACTTCCGCGAGCTCTGGTTTACCGTAGGGATTCATGGTTGTAATCCTATCGAAGGAACAAGAAGGACCAAGCGAGAAGGAGTGACAGAGCGAGCTTGTAAACCTTTACACCCACAGTTTCGGTATCGCGATGGATTTAAACACGTCCGGACAAGAAGTGAGAGAGCTGAGACTGGGCACTCCCGCATTCATCACTGACACAACTAGGAGGGATCTGCTATCGCCTAGCCAGTCTCATACGAGCAAAGAAAATAGCGCGACTTTCCCGGTTAAGTTTCATAAAAAAAAATATGGAGGAGTTCTCGCATATTGATAGCAACCCAGAGTTCGGCATTGAAGCAAAAGTAATTTCATATACTGGTCTTATTGCTTCTGCACTATACCTCTTTCCTGTGGCGGGAATATCGCAACGGTCACCAGGACCAAATGTCTGTCTGCGAAATACACTGAAGCGATCAAATTGCGGTGCGAAATAGACACCGGCCAACCCTGTGGCTTGGTACGGGAACCTGGGTGGGAGCTCTCGAATGTATCACACTACGGGATAGCCGGGATCGGGTTGGCTTGCCCCGCTGCAATGCGAATTACGACATATGGCCGACAGGAGCTACCTTTGCTATCCTATTCCAACCATGAATTGAATAAATTTATTTGAAATTACACAGTGAAATCCGAACTCAACTCTTATATAATATCCTATTGCTATCTAAACAACAAGAATAAGAGCCAATATATACAAGTTTCCTAGTCTGGCGCAGCATCCTAAACCTTGTGCTTCCAATATTCCATCGCAATTGGAATACCGGTCGGCATTCCACAGATTCATGTCCTTAAGAGATTTTGGACATTCTCGCAACATCACCTATTCCTGTAACAAGGCTCATACCGATACCGGCCACACTTATTGCAACAAGAGCGAAGTTCAGACAACGAAGATGATTATTATTGAGGACCAAGTGATGGTTGATGACAAGTCACATATTTGGCTGTGGAATAGGTTACAAGGTTCTGAGTATGGAGGTTTAAATGGTGGTAAAGTGAGTAAACTCTAGTGATAGGAATGCATGAGTAACAGAAAAATGGCAGTTGGTGAGGAGTGATATCGTCTTGAATGTTTCAAATACCGAGCTAGCTTAGTGCGGAAAATTCAGGCAGGAGTGCGAAATTGCGTGAAAAGGAAACCAAGGCACCGATTGGGGGTTTCTCCTAGTAGACTACACCATTCACACTTTCGTGAGCCTCTCATGTGAAGTCTTTCAAGCTCTCCAACTCAACTCTATTTCCCAATAACCCACCCCCCCGTCCTCCTCCCGTCTTTCCTTCTCTCCCCCCACTCAAGTATATAACCCCACAAACCACATTTTGTGATATGCCTGTTCACAGAGGTATGCTAGTGTTATAAGCGAGAGTGCTCAAATTTTACTTTCCCTGGTTTTCACCATTACTTCATCGGGAAATTTAGGCGAATATTATCCCAGGAGCTGTAGGAATACACTTCGTATCACACACCATTTACTTACACCGCTAGTCTAGATCTCCTACCTAGCTCAGAAAAAGGGGAGACGACATTATCTTAGGTAGGATTTTCTGCCGATCACTGGCCCTCACTCGGGTCACATCACATGACAACCCATTCTGGTCACTCACCGGGTGTCATGAGGCCCGGCAGGTATTTCCTATTATACTCCCTTTTCAGGATAGTTCTGTTAGTGTTTAGGAGGGGGTGGTAGGATAACCTACCACAGTGTGGTGGGCACGCGGAATACGTCGGTATCGACCATAGAGACGGTGCGCGAGGCTGAAGGTACCAGGCTAGGGAAGTGCTGGGTAGAAAGTTTGGAAATGGGAGGTGGGGGGACAAGATGACCCAAGAAGTTGGGAAATGGTGCGATTCGGAAAGAAGCGAAAAGGCTGAGAAACACTGTAAAAAGGGGGTGTGATTGTTGGGTAATGAGAGCATAAGTTCTCCCACGATTCTAGAGACGAATTGACGGAAGGTGTCATACGAAATTACCCCCACCTAGATGCCAAACTCGAGGTTGGTATCACTGTGCGAAAACTCCCGATTTTGGTGTGTAACCTGACTTAGCCGTGAATTTCTCGCTATTTTCCGCACTGCTACGGTGGGTAGAGGTCAAACACTATCCCTTGGGCGGTGTGAAACAATGGTTCGTTGCCAGGTGGCTGAGGGACTAGTCCACGGTTCCAACCGAGCTCTCATTGGTAGAAGTAAAAACCCCTGCAGGTGGCCGAGTGACTCGACCACAATGGCGAAGTCACTCATCTACCTGGCAACGAATTTTACGAGTGCGGCCGATAGATATATTCATCATGTGAGTCTGATAAAAAACTTTTTGGTGAGAAAGACTCGCCAAAAATCTCTTATCAGACCCACGTGACGAATATATCTATCGGCCGCACTCGTACTGTCTCACACCGCCCAAGGGATAGCACCACCTACTACTAAACTAACAAGCACACCGCGGTTCAAACAAGGTGTGCTTCTGTGCCCGAGTATGGTATATACCCGTGTCCGTAAAGTTCTCGTAACGCCCGATGTATCGCAAAGTCTTAGCTGTCTTCAACTGAGGAGTTTCAGAAGCTATTTAATGGGGGAAAGAAATGTGATTGTCCTCTATGGTATCTGCGCTTACTTGTACTAGATTAAGAAATATTTCTTGAAAAAGAGTCGCTCGTGTCCAGATATCTTGGGCAGGAGTTGGTGGGGTACCCGAGGTGTTACGAGAATCTTGCCGTTGGTTCGAGTAAATGGCGCTCTCTATTACCGGTAATTGAGTTGCGGACACTTACCTGTGGCCTGTTTCCCTTTCAATCGGTTTAGTCAAGCGAATCAAATTTCATCAAATCCCCCCTCGTTTGCCCTATTGTGAACATGGCCTGTATGGGTGGGAATGTGAGTTGAAATTTAAAAAGTCTGCAGGGAAGATTAGTGGGCACAGGAGACGGGTGCTTCTTTGGGAAGGTGCGGGCGGGCTTCCCGTTGCCGCATGAAATGTTTGTTATCATGGTTGTCAGTGGCTATTGCGGGTAGGTCCGCTAGAGTCCCGCAATTCAGAGAATGGATGGATGCCGGTTGGCATGTGCAATTTGTCTCAGTGGAAGAATTGTGCACCGTTAAAGACTTGCCAGAACTCCCCTCCACACATTCTGCCACCAGGATAAATCTCGCAGCGATAATCAATTTAGCGAGTTATGCACCAATGGCATGAATTGCCTTGATTCTTAACCAGTCTAGCCCCTACATGCAACTCTCGAGTATATATAAGAGCCCTACAGTTCCCCCCGCACACCCGCGCTTCTCCTGAGCCACCAAAGCTTCAAGGTGCCCCCAGATTCCTCTCTTAACCCTTAAAACTTAACATCATCGCTTGCGGCACCATGTTCCCCCCTGGACGTGGCAACGACAAACTGGATGTTGGCGACATTTACCTGATTAGCCTGTTCGGCAGGAACCAGATGCTCACGGCGGTAGGAGAAGAGCTTTGTCTCCGGGTATATCAGCAGGGTCACTGGGATCAAATGTGGATTTGCGAGATGGACTCAGACTGTCGAATTTTCATGCGAAATAGATATACCCGGCGTTTGCTGGGCAGGAAAAATCATGTAGCATATTTGGATGTGCTGCACAGCAATACAGCGCTCTGGAGTGGCTCATTTTCACACGGCTTAGCCTGGGCGGGTATTCGATAAGGGTACAACCTGACATTGATAATAGGATCAGGCCACTACAACATATCGACGGTACTACGCCATCTTTACAAATTGCGTATGAAACATGGACACATTTCGGCCTACACAGGATCAAGCACCCGGTGTTTAGACGGTTTGAATGGGTGGTCCCTGGTCGTCTCGCACGCTCGTCTGCGCCATACTTCGATGGCGATGATTCCGACGAGAGTATTAATCAAACTTCGATCGAGTTCCTTCACCATCATCAGATAAAGAACATCATCAGTTTGAACTCTGTAGAGCTATCGCCGAGGGAGAAGGGCAGGCTTCGTGCTGCCAACATCTCTTATTCACACATCAGGGCTGTGGAGTGTGCCGCGGTCACACAGGAGCAATTTGACCAGATCTGGAATGCCTACCACAAAGCGGGGACTACGCTCGTCTATTGCGGGTATGGAGATGGGAGGACCGGGATGGCTATCAGCGCAATTCAACTCTTCGAGGGTCGGACCCTAAGCGAGCTTGATTACAGGGAGAATGGCTTGCAGTGTCACACTCAATTAGCGGCGTTAAAGGAATTAAGGGAAAGAATCCATGGGCGAGTATCTCTCCCAAACAGTGCCTCAGCGTATACGCTGACTCTACTTCAAATAGCGTTGAAAACCACGATGATGCAGGCGGCACCTCCGATACCCAACCGCCCCAATACGCTGGTCCCGAAAAAAAGAAGCTATAGAATGCACAGTCATGAGGTTATCCAAGGAGGGAACGGTGATGGGAAGTGTGTATGGGTGATATTCTGCAGTGTTCTAAGGCGGTTATAAGATGAAGGAATTGTACGATCACACTGGCCTCGGAAGGGGTGGGGGGGGGGGGGATAGCGGTAGCTGTTAGGATACAGCATCGGTGGTAAAGCCTGATGGGTGCTCGGAGGACAAGTGGGAGGAGCACGCAGGGGGCTAGGGGGAGAGACCATTGAGCACAAAAGGGCGATGGAATGCTCGATATTGAGCTCGAGTATGCATTTAAGATACTGTCAATTAAACTATTTCCAACACCTTTTTCTTCCTCTTCTCTTTCAATCTTCAATTGTTGAATAGTACAATCATGATATTTGACCGCTAGGTGGTACCATGAGAACACGAATCACATGCACTCAAACCTGTCGAACATCCTCCAATCCCGTAGGCTCTCTTGTCTCGAACCGGTGGCACAATTATCCACCAAAATACGAAATACGTGAAGAAATGGATAACACCACCGATAGACATCAACAAAAGATATCAAGATCAACCAAAAACTCCAGTTCCGAGACCCAGTTCGAGGGTGAGACGGTAACCTTACTGTTGTTTTTCCAGGATCAGGAACAATGAATCCTATAGGGGAGGCGGTACAGGTATGCCGGTCTCAATGCGGGGATAAATCTGCCTAACAGGCCCGATGGGGGTTGTAACCGGTGGCAATGCCATACCATCTGCAATCCACATTTCCTGGGGTCCCGGTTTACCGGAGGGATTGACGGTTGTAGTCCGGTCCATGGAGCAAGAAGTACCAAGCGAGAAGGAGTGACAGAGCGAGCTTGTAAACCTTTACACCCACAGTTTTGTTATCCCGATGGATTTGAATTCGTCCGGACAAGAACTGAGAGAGCTGAGACCGGTCACCTTCGCATTCATCCCGGACACAGCTAGGAGCGATCCGCTATTCCCTAGCTACTATCATACGAGCCAAGAAAATATCGGGACTTTCCCGGTCAAGTTTTATAACAAAATATGAAGGGGTTTTGCTCATATTGATATTATAGCAACCCGCAATTCGGCATTGCAGCCAAAGTAATTTCATACACCGGTCTTTTATCTTTTCTGCACTTCACCTCTTTCCCGTGCCGCGAACACAGATACCGCTTCTGCTCTACCGGTTACATGGAGTATCTCCACGACTGAAAAGGTACCTCGTTACCTTACCTGAAAATGGCATTTCATGTGCTGCTTGGAGGTGAGTTAATCTGTAACTCAGCAATCACGGACGCAGTGCCATTCAACAAGAACCTTCTAAAATTCGTGCAAGTAATTTCGCTGGATAATTGAATTTTAAATATTCTTAGGCGGTCGATAAATATATTGAATAACCCTGTTTTCTAGGCGTGGATCATGTTGTGCCACTACGGTTATTTTCCTCCTCATGTGCCGCGTCCCCTGGCGCGGAAAGCATGATGAATTCATTGTCAATCTGTAAAATCCCAGGATTTCAGGTTCGCCTTTTCCCAACAGAGTTATTACAGAGGTGCTGTAGGATATAGCAGCCATCCATATATTTTCTTTTAAAAACCCACTTAATCTACAATGTTTCCATCGTAAAGCAGGCCGCAAGAAGGAGACGCTCGATAATCCGGCATTATGGCAGAAATATCGTGGGTATTATAATAACACCAAGGAAGCATCACGGATACAATGTAAAAGAGTGCGATGTTTTCTTGTAAATGATTATATTCCGCGTAGACTAAGGGCTGCTAACTTTTTTTGGGCGGGCCATAGTTTCTAGAAGAAATATATAACAATTTCTTTATAGCTTCATTTGATTTTCTGCCTTACCGAGCTCTTTTCATCATCCAGCAAAGGGCATTTGTGGTGTGAGGTCTGTGACCACTTGGGTTCTCATGTCATTTATCACAACCGGAGAGTTTGGTTTCAAGTGGGCTTTGAAAGGTACCACACCTCACTGTCCTATGCGGCCGCAAACTACGACCGCACCCTGTTGAACTTATCGGTGGGGTATCAAGGGTGGTGGAGTGGAAAGGTAGCGTCATGCGGGGAGGCCTTCAGCTGGACCTTCAGCTAGGCATGTTTACTGAGGCAGAAAGATGGCGTTAAGGTTGTCGAGTTTATTACTCTTTCAATAGCTGTTGTAGAGTTAAGGTTATTGCGCACGTATTATACCTTTTTTTAGAACCCGTCAGGCATATTTAGAACATGATTGGCATGTTCAGAACAGGCTCGGCATGCTCGCGTTGCCACAGCATGTTTACCGCCCATCCATTCACTTAGCAGCCGTTTGTTCGTCTGCCCACCCGTGCTCTTGCCCACCCGTCCGCCCCCCGGTACGTTTTCTCGCCGGTTCGCGCGGGGGCCCGCCTATTGTTCGTTTGTTCGTGGGTTCGTCTGATTGTTCCCGCATTTATCGGCCATATTCCCGCCAATTAACCCGCTCGTTCGATTGGCCGTTCGTTTACCCGCTTGGTGGTTCGTGGGTTTGTTAACCGGGGAAGCGGTAAGGTGCCTGGGTTATAAGGCAGTACGATGGCAGGAGTAATATTGCGGCGGATGTAGTATGGGAAAGCGAGGAGGTTTTCTAGTGTTTCTTTTGTTGCTGGCTTGTGGGCACGTATGCGTAATAGGGAACTTGTAGGGAAGCTTGTAGAGCTGAAAGGGTGTGTTCCGGGACGGTGTTAGGAAGGATAGGGGGGTGCTTTTGGATCGATCATTTATAGTCTGTGTTTTTCCTGTTAGTTAGAGGGTTGGTTGAGAGTAAGAGAATCAAGCGAGTTGTTGAGAGAGTGTGTGTGAACGCAAAGAGAAAATTGTCTAACCCCGCTTTCTTTGATCTTTGCTCGGCTGCCTTGGTGTCGGATATATGACTTCAATGTGATGGTAAGTGAGGATAGCACGAACACCTGTTGTATCTTTAAGGACATCAGGATTGAGGGATTGAAAAGAGTCATATTGATATATAATATTATAGATATGGCCGGTTACTGTATAAAGGGCAGCTTTTGGGTACACTGATGGGAACGACAACAAGTCAAGTGGTACCTTCTTTTTCCCTTCTTTCTTCAATAAAAAGCGCAGTCTCACATATTATTTTCGTCAACTCTCCTCCAGTCTCCAACCCATCATTTCCGATTTACGGCACTTGGCGTTTCCTTGCAGTCGAGTGATAGGATGTGACAGCGGTGTTGTGGAACTTGGCTACTCTGAGGAAAACCCATAGTTCTCTAAAAGGGAAGACCCTCAAAGGACTAGAAGGCCCACCGACCACGCCCACGGGCGGGGCACAACAGACAGGTATATGCCATGTCTGCAAAATGATTTCATGCCAAGTGCATCTTACGCTACCTGCATAGCAGTACCATTGACCCCATATGAATTTCAACTCATAAGACAGCGTTTTTTTTGCCGGGTGACTACATCCACTATTCTCTCCCAAGCGCCAAGCTTGAAGTCAGCTTTGAATCCGTCTCGCCTTTGATCAGTGAACCTCGCCAAGGTATACGATGGGAAATGGTATGATACTAGTGGAGATATGGTACTTTCAATTGGACCCAACCCTTGAACCATCTCGGGGCCTCCATCGACTGTGACACTCAGGGCGGCAGTCGCTTGGCGTTTCTACCGCGAGCCCTACCCTTCATGCTCGGCTGATGTACCCCGTCGCAGAAAGCAGGAGAGGGGGGGGAAGGGGACGCTTGGGGAGAGGCTAGGCTGACAGGGTTGGATGAATTCTGTAAAAGCATGTATCAAACACCTGAATGCCTCGGAATGTGTCAAGGTCCGAGTCTTGCCCGTATTACTAGAGTACATTCAGCTGCTAAAAGGTGTGGCTGGATGGAGGCGGGAGCCGTCCCTATTCTATGACCCCAAGCGGCTAGTCTAGGAAATTATCCGGACCATGGGTCAGCAGTCCGGCCACGTCCCCGACAATCCTGGGTCCGTCCGGAGTGGTTTGTGAGTATTCGTTGGCCGCGCTGTATCGGTCTTACAATATCGTGAAACGGCTACAGAATTTGGTGACAAGTTGTCGACAACAAGGTTTACGGACAGCAGTCTGGATCCGCATGAACGTATAGCAAGACAATTGTGCGGTATAAGGGTGGTATTAAAATATGCGAACTGGAGATGTATTCTCACAAAGACAAGTATAAAATGATAATGACAAGAGACTGACGAACTCGAAATACCAGTCCCTAAGGAGCGAAAGACAATTTTGGATGGTTGAGCGAAAACAACTGACAAAGGGAGAACAAGCTGCCATTTATCCTTTCTGTATCATCCAGATCCTTTCCTGCATACTTCCAGCGTATGCTGAGTCCACTATCACATTCAACTTCACCGGCTCCCAATTTTTTGCCTCTGCAGCCGAGGGTCGGGGGGTTTGGCCGAGCACACGATCCGGCCGAGGGCAAGAGTACGGCCGAGGATACGCCCGGCCACCATACCTCCATACGGTAGAAGTATTGTCTTCAGGGAGATGCCGGAATGGCTATCCCAAGTTGTGTTTGAGGTGTTTGACCAGTCGTTAGTCAAACACCCAAAAGGTGTCGTGCGTATGCGGTAGAGTCAGGGTTATTCGTCAGAAAATACGCAGAACTAGCTTTCTACGTATCTGGGTTAGGGTTGTTGAGAGTTCGGTGCGGGCGGACATGTGGTGAGTAGCCAAAAAGATCTCCGTCCAACAACAAGTGCTTCTGACCTCCGGCTGCCAATTCATGCGCGATGCCTTGAACAGGGTTACAATAAACGCTATATATTTTTTTGCTTCCTTCATCTGCTGTACACCCGCCAACGTATGGGTGAGCTGCCGTGTCCGGCGCCCCAGCTAGAATACGCGACCCTCCAAAAACCCTTGACTGCCCGGACCCTGGAACGTGGGTTTCCCCATTTATTTTTCCCATCGGTCCCGATACTGCTTGGATGGCAATTTCTCTCAGAACGGGGGATCTTGATATTAGCAAAGAGTGGGCAATATTTATACTTTCCTTTCTTCAAGCTATATCTGTTCCTCGCTTTGACCGGCGTACCTCATTTACAATGGGCCCTCGGGGTTGAAAATTCTTTAACCTAGTGCAAACCTTGTTGGGGCGTTCGCTTCGCCCGCGGTTATTCAGCAAGCAATTTCTCATGTCTTCTTAGATTGCCCTACCTTCAGTTCTCCCTAATTCTGTTGCAACGCCTATGCCCTGCGGCCATAGCCAAACTGATTTGCTATTGTCACTGGTGCAGCAGCATCAAATACCTATCCGACTGTTTCGGACCCTTCACGGTTGTTGAAACTGGCAGAGCAACCTCCACACTCACCAGATCATGACCTCGGTCGCATACTATCACCCTCACCGGGAAATCAAAAGAACCGGCAATGGCAGGGCACTAAGAGCTCTCGATAATGGAATGTGAAGGGGGTCTGGTATATGCTAGAGGCATGCGGGAAAAGATCTGTGGGGTTCAGGGGGATAGAGGAGCAACCTGTTTTCTCTCGTTAGTTATTACCATCCAGCGCCGGTTCCACCTCTCTCTACTCAATCATCCGGACTCGGTTGATCAGTCATTTATTTTTCTATCTGTTTCCCCTCCCTTTCATTTGCTGCAATATTACTCCTGTCGGGGTATTCGTATAGGAACTTTTTACGGCACCCTTTTTATTGACATACCGTCCCACCAAATGTTCAAACCGCTGTCCAGAAGCTTTTGTTGAAAAATAACAATGTCGGAGACGGTTTTGAATGTGGGCGAAATCAATTGGTTAAAACCCTACCGCCGCTGGCACTATGAACCAGGGATTAGGGGTGGGTGGCTAGGTGTTGCCGGATAGATTATTCTGGATACTGCCGCACTTTCCCTAGATTTCAACATCTACCAATACCCTGCTTTCCATATGGGCTTAAAACTCTACCTAGAGATTAGCGAGGGTTGAACGGATAGGAATTTCATGTTGTTGGGGGCTGAGAGGATGAGGAGATCGCCGAGGAAAGTGGGATGGATAAGGAGGTGTTGACACATCATACCTTTATAGATCGTAAAATAAGCACCAGAGGCTCTGGTTTGTTAATTTGCGCTAAAGAGGCAACTCTGCAACGGCGTCTACTACAGAGTCAACATGTAATCCCACTAATGATAATGTTTTCAGTAGCAGTCGGGATTCTTATTATTTATCAAACCACACTCCCGACTAAAGAGCGGTATTCAGGTGGTGAATTGTACAGCAGGGTTGAACGAGGATTTAGGTTGCCCTGTCTCCACTTTGCACCATTCCGCATATTCAAGTGCCGTAAGGTATCCTAAACCGTAGTGCATATAAATAATTATCAAAACCGGGCAGGCCAATCTGCTCATAGACTACACCATTCGCACTTCCGTGAGTCTATCGCTTGAAGTCTTTCAAGCTCTCCAACTCAACTCTATTTCCCAATAACCCACACCCCCCCTCCCCTCTTTCCTCCTCTCCCTCTACTCAAGTATAGAAGCCCACAAACTACATTGTGTGATATGCCTATTCACAGAGGTATGCCAGTGTTATAAGCGAGAGTGCTCAAATTTTAGTTTCCCTGGTTTTTACCGTGACTTCATCCGGAAATTTAGGTGAATGTTATCCCAGGAGCCGTAGGAATACTCCTCGTATCACACACCACTTACTTACACCACTAGTCTAGATCTCCTACATAGCTCGGTATAAAAAAAAAAACATTATCTTAGGTAGGATTTTCTGCCGATCACTGGCCCTCATTCGGGTCGGGCCACATGACAACCCATTCTGGCCACCCACCGCATGTCATGAGGCCTGGAAAGTATTGCCTATTATCCTCCATTTTCCGGATAGTTCTGTTAGCGTTTAGGAGGGGTGGTAGGATAGCCCACCAGAGTGTGGTGGCCATGCGGAATACGTCGTGATCTGGCATAAAGGCGTCACGCGAGGTTGGAGGTATCAGGCTAGGGAAGTTCTGGGTAGAGAATTTGGAAATGGGAGCGGGGGGACAAGATTACCCAAGAAGTTGGGAAATGGTGCGATTCGGAAAGAAGGGAAAAGGCTGAGAAACACTGTAAAAAGGCGGTGTGATTGTTTGGTAATGAGGGCATAAGTTCTACCGCGATCCTAGAGGAGACGAATTGGCGGAAGGTGCAAAAAGAGTCTTTCTATCCCCTAGTCCATTTTCTGCCTCTACTACCCGATCGAACTTTTTCTTGTAAGGGCTCGATGTGACTGTTCTCTATTTCTAGTGGCTCGGTTGGATGAATATGCTCGCACAAGGGTGTTGTAAGGATGATACGGTAGCAGCGTAAGTATCTGCGTCTCCTCTCCCGCCGTTAATTTCCTGGATCCACGCCTGTTTCCGGGTACGTCAATCCATCATTAGATTCCCCCAGCGCTTGTTCCCCTCGCCGTTGTCTCTCGCCAGGACCTCATACGGTTACTCCCAAACGTCTAACCATAGGGCAGTGGCGCGCTTTAATTGGTCCACGGCGATTAGCGATGGCTTCATCGGGTTAAGCTACTTGTTTGGTCGTCTTCCCAGCTTCCAATATCTTCACCGTAAATTCAGCCCAACTTACCATTCTACTCATGTTCTACGATGGTTGAGTGAGGTAGTGGCATTGGCAACTGGAGCAGCTGACAATTTGGTTACCATTTAAAGCTCTCGGTTGAGCACCCGATTTTTCGGGTGGAGGTTCTGCGGTGGAGGCGTCATGCGCCTGCTCATATTTGGCACCTGCACTACGCCAAACTGGGCACAGAATGTCCATTGCTGCCCCCCGCCCCGGCAGAATCCTCCATGACCTTGCGTTGAAGATGATGTTTCAGTGGTTTCTGGGGTCCGCCTAGGCCCGCTTGCCCGCGGTGGCCGTGCGGCTGTTTCGTGACCTCCGGGTGATGCTGTTTTCCTGCTGCTGCCTCCATGGAGAGAAGTATAGTCTTGGTAGAGTCGCCGCCGGCCAATAATGTCGCTGTGTTGTTTCCTATCTGGGTTGTTACGGAGCCGCTACCTCCCTATCACGTGCCGAGAGGGTCAAATACAGTAGTGCGATCTTCGGTGGCGCATACAGTCATTGTGATCAAGGGGGAGGAAGGGGGAGGAAGGGGGAGGTCAAAAAAGCGTCGGGCGAAGGAGGCTATGTTAGAACCGGTGGTCTTGGAGGATTCAGTTGGCGAGGTTCATGGTATCGCTAGTGTCCCGCCGACTGTCTATACAGATGAGTTGATAGCGCCCGGCGCGACATGAAGAAGGTTAGAGGAAGCTAGAGAGGCAAGGATATTTTGGCAACCTCCATGTGGAGATGTTGTGTTGGGATGGCGGGGTGGTGCAACTTCACTTTTGGTAGTCGGTGTGGGCCAGTGAAAGCAAGGTTTAGGATTGCCGCCCATTCTATGGGCTCTATACCTAGGTAATCTGTCATTCATTTTTCTACCTATTCCTTTCCCTTTTTGTTTACCGCCATATCTCTTCTATTAGGAGATTCGTATAAGCTCTTTACACTGCACTCTTTTTATTCCCGTACTGTTCAAGCAAGTGACCAAACCCCCATCCCTGAGCCTTGTTGAAAAATAGCAACGTCAGGGATGATTTTGAATATTAGTGAAATCACACCGCGGCTGCTAGGAATCCGGGGTTAGGGGTATCTGCGTGTTACCAGATACACTACTCCGGATGTTGGTATGCCTTCCCCAGATTTTAATATGGCTTTGGGTGCGCAAACCTCGGCCAAAAGATTGGTGAAGGTTGGGTGGATACGAGGGACATGTTTTCTGCAGTTGAGAGGATCAAGGAATCCCAATGGCGAATGGAGCGGATGAGGAGGTGCGGAGGTATCATACTCGTATCTTATAGATTTCAAGATAAGCATAGAAGATTGTCGTTTGCTAATTTGTGCTGTATAGAGAACTCCGCGAGAGTGTCTACCACGGAACGGATATTCAACGCTCTTAAAATTTATTTTTCAGATAGTAGTCGGGATTTCCACAGTTTATATAACCTTTCCCGACTTGAAATTCTTCCTGTGATTTGCATTTCCATACCAAGCATTCATTCCCCACCAGCCGCTGATGTAGGAAGGTTTGAATGTACGTTTAGAATGACCATTCTCAGCTTTGTACTATACCATCCCGCTATTTCCACTTATTCAAGTATAGTACCCTAGAGTGCCAGGGTACCCGCACAGAATTCTCAAAACCATGCAAATCCGCCAGTAGTCTACACCACTCACGCTTTCAAGAGCCCTTCACTCAAAGCCTTTCAAGCTCTCCACCTCGGGTCTATTTCCCATATTCTTCCCCCTCCCTCCTCTTTTCCTTCCCTCTACACAACCCCACACAACACGATCGCAAGAACCATCTATCTACAGACGAAAAACATCTTTCTTGATCCAGTACTGAGAAAATGCCTCCCCTAACCCCAACCCAAACAACACAGCTTCTAGGCCTTGTAGCACACGTGGACAACACCGCGACCCTCTTGTGCACCAAGGCCTACCACAATGCCCGTGGCATCGGCTCACGAGCGAAGCCGTTTTGGGACGCGGCGCTTGCCGAGCAAGGCAGTGTCCATTCGATTTCGGAGATGGTTATGGCGGGTAGGATGGGTTATACGCAAGGAAAGTGGACGATTATGAAGAGCATGATTGAGTTGGGGTTGTTGGACGATGCTATTGATGTGATCCAGGGGGAGGGTAGTGAGGTTGTGGTTAGTCGCGAGTTTCCGGAAGTGGTAGGTGAGGTAAATTCTTTGGTTCAAAGACTTGTTTGGCGGCGTTGAGCGCATGCAGTAGTCAAATGATAAGGGGGGTGGTCAAATATTCACTTACGGTTATCAGGATCTACTCTCAGTGCCTAGTGGAGGTTTATTATGTCTTAGAATAGTGGTCCCAGGATTTCCGCAAGACGGGCTTGCCGGATATGCACTACAGTTGACAGGCAATTAAATTGCGTATCGCGAATAGGAATCGACCTTTGTCAACTTGCTGGTTCTAACAATATCTAGGCGAGCAAAGAAATTTCTACACAGATGTGATGATTGGGAATGCACACCGCCTAACCGTCAATTACTAGGGTAAGGACATTAGTGGCTGGACTAACACATGGTTCACAATGCCAATTCTTCCTACCCTTCCTCGTATCACTCCCGCCGAATCGAATTATTTTTTCCCCCTAAGGGCATCAACTCCTGGGACTCAAAAACCCCCTGCCCGTCTAATCACCGACGTCCATACCCGTGTAGGACTAGAGGTAAACTACCACATGCCACCAAGCCCGAACATGAAATTAGTAATACAGCCTAAACCAATGTTGGAAAGGAGCATCGGGATCATAGAAAATCCCTGCTACTCCACGTGCCTTCGCTTATGCCCAGCTACCCGCGTTCGCATCCCCAGATCCAGGCACAAGGTTTCGCGAAATACCGGTACCGGTATCGCTTAGGGTGCCATCCTGGTAGTTCTTGCCATGATCTGGGGTTCTTGAAACGCTGGGGGGGGGCATGCGGACCCGAAGTATTGGGCCGTGGGAAACCTCGCTTACCACTCAGAACACAATCCTGTTCCAATTGGCCGCGCCTTTCACACCTCCGGTAAGAAACAGATTCCTCCCCCCCCCCTGATTTTACCCAACCCCCCCACCCATCATCAAAAGTTTAGACTTTATAAACACAAAAAGCACCCTGTATACCAGAGTAGGGGAGATACCCGTAAAAGGCACAAATGGTACATGCAGTGGACCGCCCCGCTTCAGCAGGGAATGAAGTAGCGTATTTCTATAAATAATTAAGCAACATTGATAAAACACTATTGGACTTTACTTGGCAGAACTTGGACTTTTTGACGACCGGTGGAGACTGAAATTGCCGGAACACCGGGGGGTTGGTGGTGTTGTATCATACGAGATGGGAGGTGGAGGAAACTTCGCTGGTTTTAAGAGAGAGGATAAGCTCTAAACACAGAAGAACTATCATAAATAATGAATGTCACAAACACACCACAAACCAGGGCAATGCTCACTCGTATATATGATACACTAACGAAGATAGGGTGGCTGCCCATACCCTATAACACTCAACCGATGGAAACACAATTCTCTCACGCTTATGTATTATGGGACCCGCCTTCGGGAGCATATATCATAACCAAGCGCGCACGGAGTGAACAAGATGCAGAGTAAACGGAACAGAGTTGATGACTGCTATAAATAAAATACAGTAGGAACGTAGTGGGCGTAAGACAAACAATATTTCTCTCCTGCTTTGGTTGCTTGCCCCCGACTCTTAATTCTCTCTCGCACTCTACAGGTATGGCTAGAGCAGTGGTGTATTAATCGCGGAAACTAAAGAGAAAAACCAAGGTCAGATATAAAAAAGAAATTGAGCCTTTCTATTCGACAGCAGTCGTTATAGTTCGAGATGGGTATAGCGGTTAGTGAAGTTTACGTGGGAGGGATAATCGAGTGAGCATCCATGAGGGAGGGGGGTAACACTTTTCCCAAAAATCTATCATAATATTATTATTATGGATCTGGGAATGTTCAAGTTATGCCGTAGGCCTTTATAATATTATGTTAGGGTTTAACTGAGTTGCCCTGGCTTTCCCTCCCCTTGGGCGACCCGGCATTCGCAGCTTGAACTGGCACTAGCCACGATTCTTCAAATCTTTAGAGAGCGGAGATCCCAGCACCCTACTTGTATGATACTATTATATTACAGATCCCTGTAATTAGGAGTTCTTTTCCCTACACCTCCCTAGCAACTAACTCTAGAACAATATCCCTGCTAGAGCACAAATGAAATATCAGCTCTGGCTTATCAAGCGCTGTTTCACTACATTTGATATAAGCTGGTGAAAGCATAAATTGACCCATGTGCAATCGTAGGATAAAATATTAACTAACCAAAGAGACAAATCTCAAGTCAGAAACAGGCTTCGCGACAAGAAAATCCGCCCAATTTGCCGCCTTCTCACTCCCTACAAGACTCCTAATCTGGTTCGTAGGTGGTATCTATGTCTCCGGATATTCCCTCTACATGTGCTCCCGCCACTCGCATTCTCTCCCTCTGCATATGTTCCTGTCCCAACTATTCCTTCATATCTTGCCTCGGCTTCGTCATCTCCTCGGTAATCCTCATCGTATTCATCGTCGTCGCCACCCTACTTGGCCTCAATTTTGATCTCATTTTTGATCCCTACCTTGCCCCTACTTGTGCTTTAATCACCTTTAGCCACCCAATTGTGTTTTCCGTTCCCTAGAACTGGTGTGTCTTCCCGAGATGAATTGTAGTACATTAATCCAGGTAGTATATCCGGGATCTCTGTCCGGCTGCTTTGGGCCCTGTTTCTCCAATGTGGATAAGCCGTAGGGGTCGTAGGTGCCAGAGAAGAGCTAGTTATCTGCGCCGCCCGGTTTTTGGCACCCTCATTGCTTGGAGGCCGATTTGGCGTCTTGAGATGTCCTGTTGCCTGGCATTTTTTTGGGGCGAGGGCTGTTGTAAGTGGGATCTTTTAGCGGAATGATATTATTGCTATTGACACCCTTTTCGTCAATGACGAATTGTTTAACATAACCTTCGGGGATGAGCTCAATTGGGGTGTCGGGGTCATATCTTTCAATGTCCACCACTTCTCGGACTGGCAGTAGATTAACTAATGGACCGCTTGACGAGTGTAAGGGCGGAACAGTGCTAGGTAGGGGTAAGAAAGACTGGAAAGCAGTATTTGGTGGACCACAGTTCACAACGAGAGCAGCCTCCTCAGCTCAGCCTTGCGGGCAGAACTTGGATAAGGCCGTATTTCGGCGGTCCCCGCTGCCTCCGACGGCTCTTCTACCTTAATGTTGCGCAATGCGTTTGGCTCTGAATTGTCCGCGCGGGATGGAATAGGAGTAGATGACTCTGGTCGCTCCAAATTCTTGACCTAATTGGCCTCCCCGGCGATCCTATTCCTAGCCCTAGATATCTCCGTAGCTAAGGTGATCACCACATCTCGAATAAAGGCCCGGATACTGCAAAGTCATGGTCACCGAGTTAAATCTAGTTGGAGTGGGGGAAGAGAATAGAAGACAGCAGACTTTCCCGGAGCAGGGCTCACGACTCCGCCGTCACTGGTTATCACTCGTAGTAAACGAAACGCCAAGGCACTAAGCTACGATCAAAAGAGGGGTAGGGAGAAATTTTCTCAGCCCTCGCACTCTCTCCTAAACACACTCTTGCTCTCCTGCACTCACTCTATTGCTCACACTTCAAACTAAACTAACAGGAAAGCACAGCAATATAAATAAACGACAAAAGCAGATCCCTTACTCGCTCCACCACCGCTTTCCACACATGCCCACTCCCATCCACGCAGATTCCCCCATACCACCTCTCTTGCTTCACGCTTCCCTCGCGAACAAAAGAGATACAGGAAAATACACAAACACTCTGGCTCTTATTTCCCGCTTGTCGCTGCAAGTCTCCTCCCACCTCCGCATGTCTCCTTGCTAACAAAGGAAATATTACAAGGACTCCTATAGCCGTACCGCTCCCGTTGCCGTATGGCTCTCTCTCCTCCGGCCGGATACCCCCCACCTTACTTCGGCGAACAAACAAACAAACAACGGGACCGGCGATCAAGCGGACGGCTGGCTGAATGGGGCGGTGAATGAGTAGGTGGGCGAGCGAACAGGTGTGGAATGGATAACTGAGTTAACGGGCATAGGAACAAAAACGTCGACAAACAAGCGGCCAAACAGTGAACGGCAAAGCAACGAACGGGACGACACGGGACGGCTTGCTAACGAGTGTAAAACAATAGGTGACGACCAACGGCAAATGACCTAAAAGATCGGCAAATATCCGAACGGGTGGGTTAAGTGGCCGATGAGCAAGTGAATGGTCGTCGAGCCTGTTCTGAACATGTCGAGTGTGTTTGTAACATCTCGAACAGGTTCCGAGCATGTTGGATGGACTATGAGGATGCCGAGCAGCACTTGGAGGGTTTCCAGCAATTTCCAACAGAGAAAGGGACAGGAGATACTGGCACTTCCCCGTTTTCGACCGCGTTGCATTTCCTGGAGCTTGCCGCAGACCGATACTCATCCACTAGACCCGTATCCTTATGATAAAACTTTGCAACCACCCTTCCCACGCCTCGCGGTGCGCATGGGGATTTTTCAGAGCCACGTAATCTCTGGACTGCAAGAGGACATTTTGAACCCTTCTGTGAAAAGATGTCCAGTCTTCCATATTGAAGCCACAGTCCTCCCTGAATACTTTGTACGAATGAGCTGGTCGGAGAAGCCAGCGCTCCATTATGGGGGGAGAGTGGTTTGATAGTGCGTTTGTTTGGTGGGCTTGGTGGAGCAGGGTAAACATGTGTTGTTACAGCCGTGGTGTTTGACAGAAAGAGTGTAGGAGAAATGGAGGACAAAAGAGAGCGGTCACAGTGTGGCCAGTGGGTTCTCCGACCGAAGGTGCTGGTTCTTTCCGGCGGACATCGAACCCTTCCGGAAAGCGATGCGAGCTGTTATGGACACCATTGTGGGAATAGCGGTAGATAGAGATATTCGGAGGGGAAGGGACATAGCGTCAAGCACCCCCTATGGATTTCAGATACTGTTGGACGCAGATCTTTTCAGCCGTTCACCACATGTCCGCCCCTACCAAACTCCCAACAACCCTAACCTAAATACGTAGAAAGCGAGTTCTGCGTATTTTCTGACCGTTAGCACTAACCCTACCGCATACACACGATACCTTCAGCATCTTTATCTAACAACTGGCCAAACACCTCAATCACAACTTGCGGCAGCCATTCCGACATCTCCCCGAAGACCGTACTCCTATCATGTCGAGATATCATGACCAGGCATATCCTCGGCCATACTCATACCCTCGGCCTGATCTCATCCTCTGTCAAAGCCACCGATTCTCGGCGGGAACAGGAAATTGGGAGCTGGTGAAGTTGAATGTTATAATGGACTCGGCATACGCTGGAGGTATCCGGGAAAGGATCTGGGTGGTCTAGAAAGGATAAAAGGTAGCTTGTTTTCCGTTTCTTAGTTGTTTTCGTTCAATCATCCAAATTGTCTTTCTCTCTTCTGTTACTAGTATCCTTGAGTCCGTCAGTATTTCGTTCTTTTCATTTCATAATTGTCTTGGTGAGAATACTTCTCCCGTTTGGATATTTGAATACGATCCTTATACCGCACAATTGTCTTACTATACGTGCATACCGATTGCCCAGACCGCTGTCCGTAAACCTTGTTGTCAAAAACGCCAGTCGTCACAAGTCCAAATTCCTCCTGTAAGTGGTGTTTTATCAATGTTGTTCAATGGTTTAGAGAAATAAGCTACTTTATTCCCCCCTTGAGCCGGGGTTCACTGCATGCACCATTTGTGATTTTATATGTACCTCCCCTACCCCGGTATATACTGCGTGCTTTTTGTATTATGAAGTCCAAACTTTCGATGTGTGTGAGGTCGCTGGAATCTGCCGGAGGAGGGGGGTCAGTAATCCATTCCTTACCGGACTTGTAAAAGGCACCGCCGCCCTAATCGGAACGGCATTGTGTTCCTAGTGCTAAGCGAGGTCATTGCGGCCCTGGACTCCGTGTCCACATGGCTCCCCAAGTTTCTAGAACCCCAGATCCCGGCAAGAATCACGAGGGTGGTACCCGAAGCGACATTTGGCGAACCTTGTACCTGTACCTGTAGATGGGGGTGCGAACGCGGGTAACTGGCTACGCATAAGTGGAGGCTGTTGGAAATCATGGAAAGCCGGAGATACTGCTCGGAATGCTCACAACTAATCCAACATGCTCAGAACCTGTCTGGTATGTGTAGAACATGCCAGACATGTTCAGAACGTGCTCGGCGTACTAGAGCCTCCTTTGCACTATTACCACCGACTTTTTTTCGCGTATCCGCCCATTTATCCGTTGTTTTGTTCGTCGTTCGCGGTTCGTCGGTGGTGATCGATCGTTCGTGGGCTTGTTCGGGCCGAGGGCCCGTCAGAGATGGGAGTGATCGCGGTGGACGGAACTGGAACGGGAACGGTAAGCGGCGTGAGTGTTGAAGAAATGCTGCTCGGCAGCGGGAGTCTTTGCAGGGCCTGTATTTCATTTGTTAGCCAGGGAGTGGGCATAAGGAATGGGGACTTGTGTAGAGGAACTGGGAAAGCGAGGGACGAGTGTGGAGGGCGGTGGAGCGAGTGGGGAATTTCACCCCATCGGTTATTTATACTCCTGTTATTTCCTGTTCGTTAGAGAGTCAGCTTTTCAGCAAGAGAGAAAGTGAGTTGATCGCGAGAGAGTGTGGATGTGAACCTGAGGAATGAAAAAAATTGTCTTACCCCGCCTTTTCTTCGGTGCTTGGCGTTTCGTCTCCAACAAGCGACGGCCTGTGACGGCGATGCCGTTGTCGTGAGTTCATCTCCGGAAAGCCAGCTATTTACGAGAGGCGCGTGGAGCATCATACCTGGGACTTTCTATGATAACTCTTTTCAACATCGGTTCACGCTGTACCGGTATTTCTGGTTTCCTTTTTGGGTTTGGCAGTGTGTGGTAGTTTATGTTTAGTCTATTTGGGCAAATTATTTGACAGACAGGGTTTTTTTTTGAGTCGCCGGCGTTCATACCCTCCATGGGAAAAAATAATTCAATGCGGTAAGAGCCATACGAGGAAGGCTAAGAAGCTTTTCACATCATGAACCCCCCCCCCTTTAGTCTCATCACTAACCTCCGTACCCTGATGATTGACGGTTGTGCGGTGTGTCTTTCGAATCATCACATCCTAATGGAAATTTCTTTGCTCGCCTAAATATTATTAGAGCTATTGAAACCATTTTGCCAACGTCAATTTCCATTCATGATACCCGATCGAGATACCTGTCAACTGTAGTGCATGTCCAGCAAGCCTGCCCTGTAGCGATCCTAGGACCTCCGTACTGTATATTGGACATAATGAACCCTCCACTAAGCGCTAGCCTTACAAGTAGATCCTATTAACCGTAAGCGAATATTTGACCACCCCGCTTGCTACTTGACTACCGTAGTCTACGGTAGTGCATGCGCTCAACGCGGTCTAACAAGTCTTGGAACCAAAGGATTTACCTCACCCACCACTCCCGGAACCGAGCTACTAACCATGACCTTAGCACCCTCCTTCCCCATCCCATCAATGGCATCGTCCAACAAACCCAACTACATTAAGCCATTCATAATCGCGCACTTTCCTTCCATAAAACTCGTCCTGCCCGTCGTAAATGGCTCCGTAATCACACAAATACCCCGTTGTTTAGCGAGAGCTGTGTCCTAGAACGGCTTCTCTTGAGAGACAATACCCGAGGCTTTTTGGTAGGCCTTTGTGCGTGGGAAGGTGGCGGTGGGATCCACGTATGCTACTAGGTCCAAAGGTTGAGTTATTTGGGTTGGAGTCAGGGGGGGTATTTTGTTAGCGCTGCTTGATCAAGAAAGATTTGCTGCGTTTGTAGATGGATGGTTCTTACGATGGTGTTTTGTGGGGTTTTGTAGAGGAAAAGAGGGGGGGGTGAAGTACGTGGGGAATAGGCGCGAGGTGGAGAGCTTGAAAGGCTTCGAGTAAACGACTCTTGGGAGTATGAGTGGTGTAGTCTACCGGCAGATTTGCGTGGTTTTGAGAATTCTGTGCAAGTACTCTAGCACTCAAGGGTACTCTACTTGAATAAGCGGAAATAGCGGAATGTTATCATACAAAGCGGTGAATGGTCCTTCGAAACCAGCACTCAAACCTTCCTATACCAGCGAGTGGTTGGGAATCAACACTCGTCATGAAAATGCAAATCCCAGACGGAATTTCAAGTCGGGAAAGGGCCCAATAAACTATGGAAATTGCGACTGCTACTGGAAACATATTTTAGAGGTATTCAATATCGGTTCTGTGATAGACACCCTTGTGAAGTTATGTAATAACACAAAGTAACAAACTAGAATCTTCTGTACTCTTAATGCCCTGATGTTTGTGAACACGACCGCTATTGCATAACACCGAAATCTTGATGCTCTGACCGATTTATTGTGCTTATGCAATAGCAGTTGTGTTCACTAATATCAGGACATTAGTAGTATCCAGCTTGTAATCTATAGGATACGAGTGTGATACCTCTGCACCCCCTCATCCGTCCAGTTCGTCTCCGCAATTTCTTCACCCTCTTGACCCCAAACATCATGCGCCTCCTATCTTCACAACCCTTTCCAAATCTTTGTGCCGAGTTTTGCGCACACAAAGCCATGATAAAATCTGAGAAAGGAATTCGGGAATATGGAATAGGGTATCTGGTAACATGTAGCAACCACAAACCAAGGATTCCTAGCACCAGGGGCATGATATCACCCACTTTCTAAATCATCTCCGACATTGCTATGTTTCAACAAGGGTTAGCAATAGCTGTTTGGGCCCTTGATTGAACGGTACGGGAATAAAATCGGTGTAGTATAAAGAGCTTAGACGAATATCCAAATGGGAGAGATATTCCAGTAAACAAAACGGAGAATGGAGTATTTAGAAAAAGGCACGACTGATGACACAGGTGCGCTGGACGAAAGCGAGAGAGATGAAACTGACGATGGATGATAATAACCCGCAAAACGGAAGTGCCTCGCTGTTTATCCTTCCTTAATGATACTGATCCTTCCCTGCGTGCTTCCACAATACCAATTCCTTTACCCCGTTCGATTATTATAAACTAGGCTCATATTGCTGTGTCATAGCCACTTCTTCTGATGTGCTCCCGAGGGTGGGAGTAAAAGACCGAGCGTATGATCCAACCGAGCCCGATGTTCTCCCAGTATCCACAATTGAAAGGAGTAGTCGGACGGGTGGTTGATGCTGTTGGCCTGTAATCCAACCGTTGCCTATCAGGTTCAACATACGGGATGATGGTTGTAAGCAAACCGGATGGGTTAGGGTGGTTTTGATGAGCGAAGATGAGCCGTTGTAAGAAGGCAGGTGTGGAACCTATACCAGGATCTGGTGAGCAGTCAAAAAAGACCCTCCTCCGATAGCTAGGGGCACATGGCAGGGCAAGGACCGATATATTGACGTACCGGTAGTTTGAAGTCATACGGCCGTACTTCTCATATTGTTGGAGATAGTGGGAAGTCATGGAGACTGCTCGGCATGCTCACAATCCACCCAGCATGCTTAGAACCTGTCGGACATGTCTAGAACATGTGCAATGTGTTCAGAGGATGCTCGGCATGGGCGCGATACCGTAGCACTATTCCTTCCTCATTCTTGATTCTTCACTCGCCCGTCCATCCATTAGGCTATCCATCCGCCCATTCGTTTACCTGTCCGCTCAATTGTTTGATTCTATCTGTGCCCGTCAGCTCAGTCGTCCGTTTAGCTGTCTGATTGATTGTTTGCTCGTTCCTTCACCCATCCATTCAACCACCCATTCGGTCACCCACCAATTCGTTGGCTGCTCCATTCATTTGCCGGCTCCTGGGTTTGTTTAGTCGTTCGTGGTGTCGTGCCTAAGTGTAGTGGGGGCATGCGGCCGCGGGGGTAGGAGGTATATGGCACTGGAGGTGGAAGCCGTATCGCTGTGGAGGTAGTGTGGCTATGAGAACAGCTGTAGGAGTCTTTATTGTATTTCCTTTGTTAGCAAGAAAATGTGCGAAGGTGGAAAGAGGCTTACAGGGGCGAGCAGGAATGAGAAGCCGAGTGTTTGTGTGTTTTTCCTGTATCTCTTTTGTTAGCAAAGGAGAAAGATTTTCCTACCCCGCTTTCCCACTCTTGCCCAGTGTTCTTGGTATTTCGTTTGTATAGAGTGATAGTTAGTGATCGCATTCGGGACCTTCGAGGCTCCGGAAGTCAGAGCTGTCTAAAACAGATGAAAAGTTAAATATCGCTGGTATTGGTGTGGCACGAACGATTGAATAGTGCGCGGTAGCCGTAGGATACTGCACACGAGTACTGTCCACGACTGCATGTGAACTACCTGGTGGTCTCGGAGGCAGCTGCTCCGGTGGCCTCCGCGCGCTCTGGCCATTCTGCTCCTTTCATTCTTTCCCCCCTGGCCCAAAACTATCTTCACCAGCACCGATATGGGGGAATCCATTCACCTACCGGTACCCCGTTGGCAAGGCGCGGCTTTCTCGCAACCCGGGGGTTAATCAGTGGGTTAACTCATGTGCTGTTAGTAGTGTGGCCGCGCTGTGCTCTAGGGGGGGGTGTTCGGTTGGGTGTGGGCTCCGATCTCCCGATTGAGCTTTGAGGATGATTGGGTGGGATTGGAAGACAACTGAATCTGAACGCCAAAGATTAAGATAGATCGCCTCTCTTGGACGCACACCAATAGGATCCGGAAGCTGCAAGTGAGCGGTTTTTTTTTCTCCCAGCATGCATTACCTTATGGGAATACGGTAATCCTGGAGCCCGTAGGAAGGACACTGGAAATCTGAGAGGTACTCGAGTACAGTGCAGAGTATCAGTGCTCGAGTAGTCGCGCGTTTGATTCCTTGTATTAAATCGTTATTGCCACGCGCAGAGTAAAATCTCGGCTCAAAAGCATATGGCTTAACCGTGTGCAAATACCGTGAGTTGTGCGAGCTGGCGCTTTTTGCTGCCCCTCCAGCATCATTTCCCTCTTCCCAGGAATTCCTCTGGTAATCAGCTCCTGGGGTAATCAAGCAGCCGGATTGTAATCGGAAGTCCCTACCGCATGGCTCGCCTAGCGGCCTTCAGATTTCAATCCGGCCGGTTGAGTACATCTGCATGCTAGGAAAGCCGTGTGCATTACCGGCATATCATTGGTTCGTTGGCGCTGCTGCCAAGGCGGGTTGATTACCCGAATAGCACGAAAGAATTGAACCGTGCACTATAGGGAAATGGGACAAAAAAGCCAAAAACAGAGCCTCTTCCCCCCCTTCAGAGCCTGTGAAGAAAGTTAACCTTACTAGGAGAGGGAAGGCCAACGACACGGCACGCGGGCCCAAAATTGTCGAGTTTTTATTGCATTTGGTCACTCGAAGGTTGTGCATTGCAGATACCTGCCATGCATCGATCCAATCGCGGCAGCAGCACATTCATCCGATATTTGATGCTCGCACTGCGATTGAACGGGTCGTTAGTTGCGCATGAACAAGGCCAAGATCAAAGCATGGCAGCTGAACTTTTTTACGGTATGCAGTGGCAGTAGTACTGAGTATTCACAAATGCCCTTCAGCGGCAAGTACCGTACTCGTACAGTACACGGGTGCGGGGTATTATATGGGAGCTCAGGAATCGCGAACCGGAGGTGCCCGCTGTTACTGGTAACAGGAGATCACTCGATGGTGGTCCGATGAAAATAAAGTGTTACGGGTATGATACTCGAGTACTCGAGCACTCACTCCTAATTTTGGCCCATAACACAAGTTTGCCACACCTTGAGCCCGAGCCGATAATCAGTCAGCTATCATAAGTTCTCCCAATACCACTGATGCCGGATGGAAGTGGGTACTCTAGGCCTCTTTGGTCTAACTAGAATAGTGTTGGGGGCTACCTGGGTTGGTGGGGTATGTTGGGGTCGCACATACGGTACTTGGAGGAAGTGTGTTTATGCACTACGGTAACGTATTCCACGCCATAGCGAGCCATTCACCCAAATACTACTAGTACGGTAAGTTAGCCACCATTCAAATCGCAACCGAAATGAAATCAATCACCTCGCTCAAACTTGCAGATAGCTCGCTATGGCGTGGAATACTCGAGTACGTTAACTCAAATATCTCAACTTTTATGTACGGGGGGAATGTCATCCAATGATAATTTTAGCTTCAACAGACCGTGAATTTCTAATCCCAAAATACCCCCCCAAACCGACATAGCAGGCGGAGCACGACCAAAAGGACGGCCGTGAACTACGGTGACTCGGCTCAGTGATTCTACCCGAGCGCCTTAGAATTTACAATCACATGATAACCTGGAGATAAGAAGAGATGTCTTGAGTGACACTAGCAGGGATCAGTAGCAGGTACCGTATACTTTTGTTGTCCTGGTAGATTAGAGACTTTGCGATTTTCCATCCAGAGTCAAATCCAAGCGATCTCATTGGCCCAGAACCCTGTTTGACCCACATCCAGAGTCTTTTCGCCAAGTCCCTATTCACTCTCTTGCCCCCACTAAATAGTCCTGTTCTCCACCCGCCGCCTTCTGTTGTGCCACTTTGAATATTGTCCCGCGCAACCCCCGCGGCAGTAGTGGTATTGGAGTAGAAGTAAATTGAGTTTTCACAAATAGAAAATTATCTCCCACATAGCACTATATGCTAGCAAAGTATCGGCCAATCAGATAAAAGGGTAACTTTTGTAGCTATTGGTAGCATTAGGGAACGAGTAGTGTGGGTAGACTTGATGGGGAGTCGCAAGCGGACATGTCTTCCCTTCTCGGAGAGGGGCAACTTCTAGCCTCCCTCCGAACCTTTCAGTTTCCTCTATCCTTCCTCACTTCGTCGAAAATCTTTACGAGTAGTATCAAAGAAGACATTCAGTTCCTACCTCGACAAAGCACAACTTCACGCAACCAACGAATTGACCGATAAGATGAGCAACCAAGGACTAACCACTCGTTCTGAGGACATTCCCTTACCCCAACGGTAGGCTCCGGGGTTGTCTTTTGTATAGATTGGCCCTTTACATCACTGATGTCAGCTATAGCTCTAGCTCAATGGCCCATAGCAATATTCAAGGCAATTATAGCGGCAACAGCGGTTCTCATAACCAAATCCATTCCGGTAACATCAACATCGACTCCGGAAACACCAACACGAGTAACACAACTAACATTTTCTACGACGGCACGGACTCCCCCGTGAGCGATGCCAAAATTTTGCAATCCTTATGCACATCAAGTTACCAGTCGCACCTCGGTCGCGTTCCTGATGCGGCGGCAGGAACTTGTACCTGGGTTACCGAACATCGGGAGTATAAGGAGTGGTTGGGGAAGACATCGCCAGATTCCCTCTGGCTGTCGGCAGACCCGGGTTGCGGAAAGTCCGTCACTGCCGCATTCCTAGTGAAGCATCTGAAACGCTGCACGGACTCCATCGTTTGTTATTTCTTTTTCAAGGACGACAGTGAGGAGCAGAGGAGCCCGACATTTGCTCTTTGCGCGATACTGCATCAGCTCTTTGAGCAGAGGAACACGCTCTGCAGGTTCGCAAAGGCAGCGTTTAGGTCTCAAGGCACGAGGTTTACGGCGCAGGTGGATACATTGTGGGATATTTTGGTGAAGGCGGTCGCTGAAGGGGGGTGCGGTAAGGTAGTTTGTGTGGTGGACGCCTTAGATGAGTGCGATGAAGGGGCTCTAGCTCAGCTCACCGGCCGCCTCTCCAATCTCCCGGGATCTCAGACTCCCGATATACCGTTGAAATTCCTATTTACAGGCCGCCCGTACCATCGAATCGAGAGAGCGCTTGGCTCACGGGCAACCATGATCCGGCTCAGAGGGGAGGATGAAGTCAGCGCCATTAGTGCGGACGTGACTCGTGTCATCGATGAGGGAATTAAGGAACTAGAATCATTCTGGGAGCGGCCTGGAGAGTTTGGATACCTACGAGAGCTCCTCGAATCTTCTGCCGATGGGACTTTCCTTTGGGTTTCACTTATGCTCGGGATTTTAAAAGATAGTGTGGATGGCTCTCAGCGGGAGTTTATCAACCTTGTCTCGACTACTCCTCGCAATCTAGCACAATTATACACCAACATTCTTAATAAAAGCCCCGACCCCAACCAAGCTCGTCGAATCCTGCATATAGTGGTCGCAGCTGCCAGACCACTTACACTTCGGGAGATATATGTGGCATTCAGAATCGGGCGGGATCACACCACCAGCAGGGACCTGGAAGATCTTTCCCGTAGGAGCGAGACAACTGTGAAAAATCTGTGTGGGCTCTTCGTCCGGATAATTGACTCAAAGGTCTACCTAGTTCACCAAACTGCCAGGGAGTTCCTAATTCAAGGCACATCGAAAACTCCGGGGGAGTGGCAGTACACCCTCTGTTTGATAGATTCTAACTTCATACTAGCTCATGTTTGTATATCCTATCTCTCACTACAAGACTTTGAAAACAACCCATTAGGAATGGATGCTGGAAGGGCGGAAATACACAATTATGTCCAGAATTATGCGCTTCTCGATTACGCAGCTAGGCATTGGGCATACCACTTCCAAGAGTCGCGGAATCGGCAGATGGAGCTTTACGAATTTACACGTGCGATTTGCGAGCGTGGGTCCAACAGATTTCTAACATGGCTTAAGGTGAATTGGGAAAACGCGGACTGGTATTGTCCGTTCCCGAATGATTTTACACATTTGATGATAGCATCGTGGCTGGGGCAGCAAACCGTCATTGGGCGACTATTGAAGGAAGAAGGAGATATCAATGCTCGATCGGTGAGATATGGCACAGCATTAAATGTGGCAGCTCTGAGGGAAGAGAAAGATATAACTAAGGCCCTTGTGGGGAGGAAAGTTCATGCCTATCTCGGGGGAAAGGAGTATAACATTTTACTTGTAAGGCAGGCCCTTTGTCGAAAGTGACTAGTGCATTGTTGAGAATTAATTGATATTATCACAGACGGTAGGTGAACTTTCTATCACCGGAGGTAGCTGGAGCTGATAGGGGCATGTTTATCGTTATAGTGGGTAAGTCAAAGTCCATGATCTTTGTATTCATGGGGTGATGTTGCTAATACAATAGCGTGAGAAACCATAGAGGGTAGGAAGAGCGCGTTCGGGAGATTGAGCAGGGACCTAAGCTAACACTGGATTAACGCACGGGGCCTAGAGGGTAAGTTAGGAACCACAGGCTAGGAGGTAAGAATGTGTAAATTGCTGATTGGAAGGGAGATACAGGAGGTATGAAAGCCGGTAAATAGCCAGGATCGTGAAAGGGATAGCTAATGCTACAACTGCGAGATGCTATAGCTGGTACGTAAATGGGTGGAACAATATATTTGAACAGAGCAATTGCTGACCTCTGGATGGCCGAGTGTTGTAGGACGTAAGTGAACATGATTAACTAGAGTTCAGGGACAAGGCAATTGATGACCCCTGGATGGCTGCGTGCTGTAGGGTGTAAGTGAGCTTGATCAACCACAGTTCTAGGACGAGACAATTGCTGACCTCTGGGTGGCGGAGGGTTGTAGCTAGTAAGTGAACGTGATCAACCACAGTTCTGGGACAAGACAATTGCTGACCTCTGGATGGCCGAGTGTTGTAGCGAGTAAGTGAATATGACCAACCACAGTTCTGGGACGAGACAATTTCTGACCTCTGGTGGACCGAGTGTTGTAGGATGTAAGTGAACATGACCAACCACAGTTCTGGGACGAGACAATTGCTGATCTCTGGATGGCCGAGTGTTGTAGGAAGTAAGTGAACATGATCAACAACAGTTCTGGGACGAGACAATTGCTGACCTCTGGGTGATCGAGTGTTGTAGATAGTAAGTGAACATGATCAACCACAGTTCTGGGACGAGACAATTGCTGACCTCTGGGTGGCCGAGTGTTGTAGATAGTAAGTGAACATGATCAACCACAGTTCTGGGACGAGACAATTGCTGACCTCTGGGTGGCCGAGTGTTGTAGATAGTAAGTGAACATGATCAACCACAGTTCTGGGACGAGACAATTGCTGACCTCTGGGTGGCCGAGTGTTGTAGATAGTAAGTGAACATGATCAACCACAGTTCTGGGACGAGACAATTGCTGACCTCTGGGTGGCCGAGTGTTGTAGATAGTAAGTGAACATGATCAACCACAGTTCTGGGACGAGACAATTGCTGACCTCTGGGTGGCCGAGTGTTGTAGATAGTAAGTGAACATGATCAACCACAGTTCTGGGACGAGACAATTGCTGACCTCTGGGTGGCCGAGTGTTGTAGATAGTAAGTGAACATGATCAACCACAGTTCTGGGACGAGACAATTGCTGACCTCTGGGTGGCCGAGTGTTGTAGATAGTAAGTGAACATGATCAACCACAGTTCTGGGACGAGACAATTGCTGACCTCTGGGTGGCCGAGTGTTGTAGATAGTAAGTGAACATGATCAACCACAGTTCTGGGACGAGACAATTGCTGACCTCTGGGTGGCCGAGTGTTGTAGATAGTAAGTGAACATGATCAACCACAGTTCTGGGACGAGACAATTGCTGACCTCTGGGTGGCCGAGTGTTGTAGATAGTAAGTGAACATGATCAACCACAGTTCTGGGACGAGACAATTGCTGACCTCTGGGTGACCGAGTGTTGTAGAGAGTAAGTGAACATGATCAACCACAGTTCTGGGACGAGACAATTGCTGACCTCTGGATGGCCGAGTGTTGTAGTTCGTAAGTGATCATGATCAACCACAGTTCTCGGACGAGACTATTGCTGACCTCTGGGTGACCGAGTGTTGTAGTTCGTAAGTGAACATGATGAACCACAGTTCTGGGACGAGACAATTGCTGACCTCTGGGTGGCTGAGTGTTGTAGCGAGTAAGTCATCATGATCATCCACAGTTCTCGGACGAGACAATTGCTGACCTCAGGATGGCCGAGTGTTGTAGGAAGTAAGTGAACATGATCAACCAGAGTTCCGGGACGAGACAATTGCTGACCTCTGCATGGCCGCTTGTTTTAGGATGTATTTAAACATGATCAACCGCAGTTCTGGGACGAGACAATTGCTGACCCCTGCATGGCCGCTTGTTTTAGCATGTATGTAAACATGATCAACCGAAGTTCTGGGACGAGACAATTGCTGATACACAGCGTCTTGGCTCATCCAGATGGTGAGCTCCTTTTCCTCTTTTCCATCGCCGGTAGTTTTTTATAACTCATCCATCCGATGCACGTTTACAGATTGTACGTAATTCGCACCTATTTTCTCCCCGCCCCTACTTCCCGTTCTGCACTAACCCTAACCCTACCCTTTCCACAACAGGAGGTATGATATGATATGTGTTCCGGTCCACGTGCTGTACCCCACCAGAAGACTAACCCATTCGTGCTTTGCCATTTCAGTTTGTACGCAAATCCCTGTCCCCTGACAGGTAAGCTGTAACTGATCTCAGCCTGTATCTTTCTTCAGCTTGTCTGTAAATCCCATCCTCCCCCGCTACCCCCACTGACACAGTGTCTCCCAAAACTCTTTGTGCGAAATAGCTGGTGAGTGTTACAATTTCATTACTAATAGCCTAGTCGGCACTGAATATCTCTTGACATTTCTCGTAGCCTGTGAGTTGTTGTCCACCATCACCGCCCTCAACCTTGTTAACCCCGCGCTAGTTTTGCATCCAGGATGTCCGTGACCTGCACACCGTGCCCGGGCGCTGGATTAAGTCCTTGCTAAACCGCCGTGCTGGCTACTGGTGAGTGTCATCTCGCGCTCTTCTTTGTGTGGGGAACCCTTGGATCTCTTACCCTGTGCAACAGATTAAGTGCCTCGACTGTGTAATTTGTGGGTCTCCTATCGCTCAATACGTTTACTTGCTCAAGGCTACGGCGGTCTTACGCATACCTTATCCTAGTCTATGTCGTTGGAATTGGTTTGGGTGAGGGGTATGATAGCGAATATCGGGATGTGGGACTTTATGGTGGTCGGCCGTTGGTGGTCTCTTATATTTCTGTTACTCTTGTACTTGCATCATCAGAGTTAAATCACTTTAAAACAACTTAAACCTCCACACCCGGAACCTAGTAGTGTAACCGATCCCGCACTCTTAAGGCGTACTGTTTGGCATTATACTACCGATATGGCAACTTGATATGCTAGATATATATTATCACAAAATTTGTCACCAACCAATACTCGGTTCCCGATCATCTATACAAATTTAAATAATATTATGTTTATTTAATTCCCGCTTGGCATAAGATAGGAAAGGTAAGGCCCGTCGGCCACTTGACCTAATTCGCATTGCAGCGGGGCAAATCAACCTGATCCGGCCACTCCCGTACTATGACACCTTGGAGAGCTCCGGCTGTTACCCGCGGCAAGCGGCCAGGCCGGCCACAGCATGACCGATTCCAAAAAAATAAGAAAACGAGAAAAATTTCAATGCGAAGGGACTCACGGGCACTCATCGCACATTGTCCAACCCCGGATCATTATATATTCCCTCCCGTAGCCCAAAAGTAAAAGGGTCAAAATTCACCAACCCCTAACCGCAGCCCAACAGATGACTAGCAAAGCCGTGTTGGAAATCGTGGAAAACCACCGATACTGCTCGTCAAGCTCAAAGAACGTCCAACATGCTCGGAAGCTCTGCGACATGCTGAGAAATGCTCGATGTATCTGGTATCCCGTCCATCGATTTGTCTGTTCTTTCCTTGCCTGCCGTTTCTTTTCTACTGTTATTTGTTCGTCCTCCAATTCCGGCGAAGAGTTTGCTGGTTGGAAGCAGTCCTGTTGTCTCGCACCCGCCGGAGGAAGTATGGCTACGGGAGAGCCAAAGGGGCTGCACGGAGCAGTGGGAGTCTTAGTGGAACCTGTTTTTGTTCTTTGCACTTTTCTTTTGTTAGCTAGAGGGGTGCAGATGGCAGAGGGTATCCGTGGAAGGGAAATATGATCCTGGCGCAATGAGGACGGTAGCATCCACAGGAAGGGAATGGTAGCTGTCCTGCGGTGATGGACGGTGGGAGTCTTTGTAGCGTTTGTCCTTCTTTCGTTTAGTTTAAGCTGGCGGAAAAGGATCGCGAGACGTAGATGGAGGAGTCTGGGCAAGCACAGTGAGCGGAGGACACAAAGAGGATGTTTCTGCCACCGCTCACCCACACTCCTGCCTTCCTCCGCCGCCAGTTAGTTGGCCAAGCAAGAAACCGAGTGAGTTGTGGAGGGACAGAGTTGAACGCGAGCTTCTCAACTTTTGGTCCTGTCTTGGCTAGCAGAGTTTTGACCCTCCTGACTAAGCACCGCTTAGTTTTCCGTTCCCGGAGTATCGCGACCTCACCATTCCGAAAGTCGTTTACAGTAGTCTACGAGTACAGTACGCCGTTTTGATCAGCGTTTTATCATACGCGGTTCTATCGGTTGATCGTCCTAGCCGTTTCGCTATTCGATCGATTGTACACCCGTACGAGATCTTAGTGGGTCAGCGTTTGGTCATAGTACCGTAAAAACTCGATAAATCCACTATCCGAGATCGGGAACTTGGCTCGCCTGTAGGGGGGTACCGGTATGCGCAACCAGAATCACTATCCTAAATCACAATGGGCTTAGCGAGGTAGGTTATCCAAGTCGCGAATACCTGTTAATGAGATCTACCAGTTTCGGCTGACCCAAGCTATACTGTGTCGGGAAAGCACTATCCCTTTTCCTGGTGTTTTGTTTTGGATTGCGAAATATCGAGTCACGATCTCCGATTGCGGATTTAACGAGTTTTTACGGTACAGCATTCGGCAGTGTTCAATCGTGCTCGCATTTTCGACCTGTTTTTCGTCAGTCGTTGCTGCTTAAATAGCCCATCTCCCGGTCAGCCGTCAACCCAACACAAATTCTCCTCAAAAATGCAAGTGGGATAAACAATTTAATCGCGGCAGGCCATCACCGCCTCTCCCCATACTCCAACCGTTCCGTCGAATAACGGCCGCCATCAGGTGACCTCCAACGAGCGCGCATCTCACCACTCAGAGGCCCACTCGAGTACAGTCGGCCCTCAAAACCTAGAGAACACAAGTGCCACAATTCAATACATACTGCCTCTTTCTACCATATCCTCAGAAGTCAATTATAACCTATATCATAGCATTGTCGTTGAGTTTGGATATTGTAACATTTTCTTGAACGGAACGAAAAAGGCTGTTATTGCGAGGGGTAAAACTCATGCACTTTTGTCCTCCAGACATGTGAAGAAGTGATTCTTGTGAAAACCACAACGAGCTCCCCTTCGCCAAAGTTCCCCGATCCTAAAGCACCTGCTCCCGCATATATCTGAAGTTAAGGTATTCTTTATCAGGTGTATAGTAGGACCTTAGCATCAATAACCATCCATAGTTTGTCATTTTACACCAGAAATGGGCAACTTCAATGACTTGTAACCTATTCAATAACACCGCGGATCTAATCGAAGTACAGTATAAGTGTCGCTATCGGCTTCACAATTACTCAAGTTTTTCCTGCAAAAGCCGGATCATTTTTTCCACCTTCATGCGGGCATTGGTAGCTAAAAGTTTGCCTTATGTGGCCTTGCAGAATACCTTTTCTGCAAATACGGGATTCAAACAATCTTTTGCTCACTCCAAATACTTCTAGTATTTTGCTCCTGGGATATATTGATGGGGGTTGGTTTTCTTTTTTACCAGGACGAATTCAATTTGTGGTTCTAAGAGGTTTTAGCTAGTCTTAATTCCCCCGATCGAATTTGTTAAGGGGTTTCCGGATGTGAAGTTGACCGTTTTTAGTGTAAAATGGCTAACTACTCATGATATCTTATGATACCGGTACAGTACCTGCAGTGCGGTAGACCTAGCAGGCCTTCCGGCTTCACTATTAGTGTCCCTTGAAAAGTGGTTGAAAATTTTCGCATAATGTACCGGTATTCGCTGAAGGTCCAGGGAAGCTTTGGCCTGTAGTCTATCCCTGACTATCCATCGCTTCCCCCCCTCTGTTCCTCTAACTCAAATGCGTCGCTTGGGACATGTCGCAGGGGTCGGCTCAAGCCGTTGTCATTGCGGCTCTTGCACACAATCCCTAACCCTACATCATCACCCCACTAACCCCACTAAGGACAAACCTGACGTTCAACTAAACACTACCGGTATCGTACCAGGGATTGTCAATGCGCTTGCTTCCAGTCCCAACACCCAAATACCGACCCCAACTCTGCATCTTCCACCACCCTCCAGACCGCCCCTTCCTAAAACCAATCGCAGTCTACTTCCAACGGAATGGATATCCCCGCCTTCGCGGAAAAGCAAATAGAGCTTCTCCAAGCCGAACGCGATGCAGACATAACCCTACAAACCGCCCTCCTTTCAACCCTGCCACCCATTGCTCTCCTCCGCCACGGCCTCGCACTAACAAACCTCCTCCCAACCTCCCAACGCACCGGCTTCGGCGGCCGTACAATCATAGACCTTGAACCCGACTCGGCAATATTCCGCACCGGTCTTCTTCCCCCGCATGGGATTCGCCAAGGCGACATAGTCCGGGTAGAAGCGCAGCCAGGAGGCTCTGCTAGTAAGAAGGAGAAAACCGACGCTAAGGCCGCTGGGGTTGAGGGTGTTGTGCATAGGGTTTTTGAAGGACGGCTTGCAGTTGCGGTGGAGGCTGCGGGGGATGAGGTCGATAGGGTTTGGACCGGGAAGAGGCTGTGGGTTGTGAAGGTTGCGAACGAAATTACGTTCAAAAGGATGGAGAAGGCTATGGGATTTCTGAAAGCTATGGGGGAGAAAGGCGACACAACTGGGCTGGTGGATGTTCTATTTGGGAGTAGGGCTGCGAGGGAGGTTGCAGAAGGGTACGAGAAGATGGAGGTGAACTGGTTCGATGAGGGGCTGAACGATAGCCAGAAGCAGGCTGTTAGATTTGCGCTCGCGAGTGAGGAGGTTGGTGGGTTGTTGTTTCTTTGTGGGAGAGTGAATGGGTGGTCGCTCACTATAACACTCATGCAGCACTGATACATGGACCCCCGGGAACCGGAAAGACACAAACATTACTGGAAATCATCCTTCAACTCGCCACTCCTCCAGCAACAAGTTCGTCTACTCCCCCGACCCCAAAGAAGATCCTGGTATGTGGGCCATCAAACATATCAGTGGATAACATAGTCCTCCGCCTTCCATCCTCTCTCCCAGTAATCCGTATGGGGCACCCGGCCCGCCTCCTCCCGAAGGTTATAGAGCGCAGTCTGGATAACCTAACTCGTACCTCCGAGCAGGGTGAGATAATCACCGACGTACGAAAAGAGATGGATGACCTCCTATCGAAACTCAAAGCGACCGGAAAGACGCGGATGAAAGGTCGTGCTCGAAAAGAAGGCTGGGATACAGTCCGCCACCTCCGGGGGGAATACCGTGAGCGAGAGAAGAAGTGTGTCGCTGAGATTGTTAAATGGAGCGAAGTGCGTGCCCCATTCATACTCGAGCGACGGAGCGTGAGCTAATAGTGTGTAGGTTGTATTAGCGACACTCCATGGCGCCGGCAGCAAACAACTCTGGAGCGAGAAATTCGATATAGTAATCATCGATGAGGGCTCGCAAGCCCTCGAGGCGCAGTGTTGGATTCCACTACTATTAACAAATAAATCTGGTATTCAAAAACTGATACTAGCCGGAGATCCAATGCAACTGCCACCAACAATAAAGTCGCAGACAACAGGCGTTATCCCCAAACCCCCAAAGACAAAAACAGAAATACCGGATTCGCTAGAAATAACGCTATTCTCGAGACTACTAGCCATACATGGTGAAGGGATAAAGCGTCTATTAACCACCCAATACAGAATGCACGCGACGATCATGCACTTCCCGAGTCAGGAACTGTATAACGGCTCCTTGATTGCTGCACCCTCAGTTGCCGAGAGGTTGTTATGCACGTCACTGCCCTACCCAGTAACCGAGACAGAAGACACCTCCATCCCACTGCTTTTCATAGATACCCAGGGCGGCCTCTTTCCCGAAGACTCATCCCCGCCCACCCCCAGTACCAAATCCCCAACCTCAGAGTCAAAGTCCAACACTCTTGAAGCACGGCTCGTCGCAGCACACATCCACGCCCTTATCGCAGCCGGAGTCCGCCCCGAAGACATCGGCGTGCTAACGCCCTACTCTGCCCAAGTCTCGCTCATAACCAAGCTTCTCCGCGGCACATACCCGGCGGTAGAGGTCAACACCGTAGACTCATTCCAAGGACGGGAGAAAGAAGCGGTGGTGTTTTCGCTCGTGAGGAGTAACGACAAAAGGGAGGTGGGGTTTTTGAAGGACAAACGGAGAGTGAATGTGGCTGTTACTAGACCGAGATGCCATTTGTGTGTTGTTGGCGATGCGGAGACTGTGGGGCAGGGGGGGAAGGGGACGTTTTTAGGGAGGTGGATTGGGTGGCTGGAGAGTGCTGAGGGGGTGGAGGTTAGGTATGCGGATGTGGGGGAGATGTTGGCGGGATGGGCGGGAGGGATTGAAGTTGAGGGGGATGATTAGCAGGAGGGCTGTGGTGGTGGTGGCGGTGGTTCTGGATAAGGTAGAATTATTTGCTATGATTATTGGGAAAAGTGCAGACCGCAACACGGTGCCCCCCCCCTCGAGAACCCACGCAATCCCACCCAACAAAACACCACCACCTACCCACACACCCGGGCGGGCGTAGCTTTTGCTTCATCCTTCTAAATTAGTACTACATTTCTGGAGTTTTTCCCCTGACGTAGTTGACCTCCCTACCTTTCCGTGCTTGAAATTTGGGAGACGCGCCTCCTCCAAAGTCCCTTCTAAAATCGAAATTGTGAATATCCGCGGTTGAGACTGCCTCTCCAAATCATCGCGTCTGAAACAGATCTTAACTCATAATAATACTCTCTTACTATTCTCGGCCAACAACAACAACCCCCGCCCAAGTACGGCATTCACACTTGATTGTGGTGAGTAGTTATTAACACCGCCCTCCCTACCGGTAGTAGAACCCACGCCCGGAAAGCACAAAAGTGGCATTCCAAGCGGAGGGTGTACTGTACCGTACTGCCGCTAAGTCCCGTAGGTTAGTAGGATGTGTAAAGTACTGTACAGTATGATAAACCACCTTCGATTTTCTTGCAGCAACTCTTCCAATTCGGCATTAGCCCGGAAACGAGAAATTCAGCAACGACAGTTAGATTATATAGCGCAGTACTGTACTGTATCATACGGTACAAATCACTACATAAGGGATCAGTAGGAAAAATAACGCACAGGCACAAACGGTAAAACTCACAGAACATAACAGTGCGGAGAAAGTCCTCGGCGTTGTTATTCACCGGAAAGTGCGATTCCCCCCACCCCATCCAGCTGCTTGTTCACTGGGAAATCTTAATGATCACCTGTTTAACCTCTTCTATACCGGTACCGGTACCGTAAGAACTCGAATAATTGAACCTGGAGCTAGCACGTTGGAGTTACTATACCTTTGCTGGTATCATAAGGTGCGGCACTTGTTTTTCCTTTTTCTTTGTCTTTAGCTGGTGCCTCGAGGGTTAATTTTCGCGGTGTTTTCGCCCACCCCCCCACCCCCCATTCAGGAGAGGGAATTTTGAACGTCCTAGAGAAAAACTCGCTGGTTAACTAAAGTGTTCGTGTGACATGTCTGGTATTAGTCGTATATTCTCTGCAGATTATTGGATATGATGGCTCGGTTCGGCTAACCTCTGAGCGGTCCTGTCCGTTCGAGTACCGGTACTGCTTTCGTCCGTCAAAAAAGGGTGCGAACGGCCAAAAAGTGAACAGTACGAGTACCGTAGCCCATGAGGTCCTTTTCATCAGCCGTTGGTTTGACAACCATGCCTCGGCTCCAACACCTACAAGTAGTCTACGAAATAGTGTCGGCCTAACCAAACACCCCCCAGAGGAGGAGGCTTGAGGAACCGTCCATGGTGGCTGGACGGTCGCTTCCGGAACCGCGATTGAAGGGTCCGTTACCCTACCGTATTAACCGAACGAAGCCGAGGTATCACCCAACAAGCAAGATCGCCCCGCTTTCTTCAGCCGTGTTGCTCGCAGAAAGTTTACTCGGGTACAGACCACTATAAATTTCAATATCACTTCTACTTCCAACCGAGACTCCGGACGGAATATCACGGCCCAGGCTACAACTATGCAATCCGTCAACATGGGCAGGGCATATCTGAGGTAGGTGGTGGGATTCTTGGAATGAAATGAATATCGCTAACAGCGACTAAAGCCAGTTCCCTTGTGATCGATAGCCTGTGCGATCAGGCAAAGAAGGGAGATATCGCCGTTGCTTGCCTATACTGTGACTATTATTCTCAACAAGAGCAGACAATCACCAACATGATGGGAGCTATTCTGAAGCAGCTAGTAGGCAGAGGGGATATCCCGAAGTATCTACGCGAGGCGTTTCAAGAAGGGAAGAAAGAGATTGGTGGCAGGGGGCTGCGACTTCCGGACCTGGTGAAAATTTTGAGGACCACGATCGCCTCGCTTCCCCAAGTTTTCATCTGTATCGATGCGCTAGACGAGTGCTTACCGAAGCACCTCCCGGGGTCTTCTTGGGTCACCGAAAAATGTTGTCCGGAAATCCTCTTAGACGCGGATATTCTTCACCGAGAGGCCCCATGTCAGGGAAGATATTCAAAGATATTTCAACAAGGCGGCCGTGATACCCATCAGTCCTGACCTGGACGATATTAGGAATTATCTAAAGAGATGATACTAGACCGGGGTGACTAGCCAGAGGCGATGAACGATGATTTACGGGCCGATATTGTGGGAACCATCATGGAAAGGATATCTGATATGTGCGTAGGATGGTTTAACATTTCCGTTCAATCAATGATGTATACTTACCATTACCGAGAGTGTAGATTCCTCCTTGTTACACTCCACATGGGCGCCATTCTGGGAGAGGTGGTGACAATTCCTCAGCGATGAAAGAAACTTGAAGAGATGACAAGGGGCAGTGGACTGTGCGATGCGTACTCGAGTACACGGCAGCTCTAGCAAGATTGCAGGCGCAGAAGGGAAACAAGTCCAGACTCGGGCTGGAGGTGCTGATGTGGGTGTTGCGTTCGGAAGGGCCATTACGTGCCGAGAAGCTCTTGTCATGCCTTGGGCACAGAGATAGAATCTGTGGATTTGGATATTGAAGCCGTTCGTGCATTGCCGACGCTCCTATCATCTTCTCTGGGCCTTGGCATGATCGGGGTCTTCGTTAATCGTCCGAATGTTGGTGTTGTTTGGTCGATGGGAGGTACTACGCGCCCACGGAGGCATACCCCACTCCCGCAAGATGCAGTCAATCGCTACGGCACAATACCTACTTAACCGTTTGTGTTTAATTTTACGTTTCCCGGTGCGCAGGCCCCGCAAGCAGGATACCCCACCTACCGTAAGAGCTTGAATAATTGAACCGTGTGCTATGAAGTCCAAAATTCCCTTCTCTGGAAAGGAGGCGAAAAACACAGCAAAATCACCGCCCCCTTCCCCCTTCCGAGACAGAAAAGAAAAAAAGTTTGTTGACCTTACTGAGAAAGGAAAGTCCAACGACATAGCAGACGGTTCAATTATTCAAGTTTCTACGGTAGGAATGGTATAGCAATTGCCGTTATCGGACGGTGTTACGGTGGTCTCGGGAGAGAGAGAGAGGAGCAGGGCTTTGGTATCAGAATCGTTTGGGTCCGGAACGTCAGTGAATGGTGGCTTGGGCTAAAGCACTTGATCGTAGAAACTCACCCATTATAAGAGTCTTTTGAAGATGGGATAGTAAAATTACCGGCGACCGGACACAAAGCACGATCAACTTAAAAAAGAGATTCCGCAGCATTAGTAACATTCCTATGCTCCACCCCACTCACCAGACTCCTCCACCTTCGACATGTCCCTCTAAGGATGATCACAAAAGCCTAAAGCCGGTGCTGTAGGGCGAGCACTAGTACCCGTACCCATCCTCCACTTTTACCCCCACCTCCTCTCTCCCACCTTTTAACAACCCCGTTCTTCCAAAAGTCAGTTGGTGTGAGCGGGACGACCGCACCTCCGCTAATCTTCCAGAAGTGTGGAGCCGCAAAAAAAAAAAAAAAGTGAATTCGTTAAAGTAGGGTAACCTAATGAGAATTGGCTCCCCGTGACTACATAGTAAGCGCGAGCGTGTAGCCGCTAGCCGGAGGATGGAGGCAACCGGGGTGCTTACGGAAGTGGAGTTGGTTGGTGAAATATTTTCGCTCGCGGTTATCCAACAGCCGCCCATTATCATATCATACAAGGAATGCACAACTCGGCTACTGTTTACCCGAGTTACTGTGTACTCGAGTAAGTTGTGATCAAACACCCCCCCCCCGTTTTTCAAGTATCATAGCGTCCACTCCACAACCAGGAGCTAAACCAATAGTGCACCTCCACTGATACTCCTTAAGGGGGGTGTTTGGCAACACGACGTTCGAGTGGTAAGACTACCTATCATACCGTACTCAAACTGCAGTTTCGAAAATGCAGTTTGAGTGGTTTCCCAAACACCTTGAGGTAAATTTTGAAAATTGAAGTCGATAAAAGAGAAAATCAATAATCAAGAAAAGATGTTAAAATCTCAATTTTAAACAAGATTAATTAAGTACGAGTAGGTGATAAAGTAGGGTTTATGTACTAGTACAGTTCTGTACTGAATGTTACCCTACAAAAAAAAAAGTAAAAAAGGGTTTGTTCCCAAACTGCAGTTTCGAAACTGTCATACAGAAAACTACGGTTCTGGAAACAGCATGCTGCTAAAACATACCAATGCGCTGAAACTGCCGTTTTTAGTGGGTTTACTATGCAAACGTTGTGTTGTCAAATATGCGGTTTAAACTTTCGAATTCCACCGAGTCACATTCAATTCAAGTATACCGTGTCTAAATTAGTTCGTTCGCTCCGTGCCATCTCGGAACCCCTCCAGGCCGGTGTCGGCCTTGAAATCATTTCTTACCCGAGCGGTTCAGCTACTACAGTACCGGTATATTGTAGGAAAAGTCAGGGGGGGGGGGGGTACTGTATAATAGATTAAAGATCGGAATGAACATATCATAACTAGATGGCAACAATGATAATCTCGCAACTACAAGGAGAGCGGAGGAAATCTTCTGAGTCAGTTATTCGCCATACAGTCCGATCGCCCCGTCAAGTGTTTTCTTAACCTCGAAACCTCAGTGACCCCGTATCTAACCCTTCCTATAAGAATTGCGGCAGAAAGTTGGGGAGATTCCTGGTATTAAAATACCATTCGCTACTAAATTATTAATACTAGTTAACGGCTGAACAGAACTGTTAGTGTGGCATGTCGCGGGTTAGTCATGTGCGTGTGCTAGAGGATGCACACGCACCCGCGCGCTAAATAATTGGATAGTTATTGTCACACAAAAAGCCTGATAGCCCCCCCCTTTTTTCAGCTCTGCTGGCAGAAAGTTCTTGCACGCCCTCAATATAATACCGTGCCCGCACAAGCTCTTGTACCGACCCTACATTCAACTATTTCCACGTTCAAACAACACTCCAGAAAGGATATCATGGCTCAGGCTACATACGTACAGTCGGTCAACATCGGCGACGGGAATGCCAACTGCGGCAACATAACAGGCAGCTTCAACGTTTATAACACCGACGAAGATGTGCAGATAATGCGTTGGCTCTCTCCACTAGAGCCGAGCAACAGACACCAAGGCGTGCGCAACGACCGATTCGATGGTGTCGGACACTGGCTTTTGGAGGCTAGCGAATTTCGGGGGTGGAGAGAGTATGGGGCTGGTGTCGATAATACTGTCCTGTTTTGCTCCGGGAATCCGGGAGTGGGCAAGACATATCTGAGGTAAGTGGCGGGATTCTTTGAACGAAATGAATATCGCTCATGGTGAGAAAAAAATCAGTTCGCTGGTGATCGACAGTTTATGCGATCAGGCAAAGCAGGAAGATATTGCCGTTGCATGCCTCTACTGCGACTTCCTTTCCCAGAAAGAGCAGACAGTCGCCAACATGATGGGAGCTATTTTGAGGCAGTTAGTAGGGAGGCGCGACATCCCGAAATACCTACGCGACGCGTTTCAAGAAGGGAAGAAAGAGATTGGTGGCAGAGGACTGCGACTTCCTGACCTGATGAAAATGTTGAGGATCACCATCGCTTCGCTTCCCCAAGTTTTTATCTGCATCGACGCACTAGACGAGTGCTTGCCGAAGCAACTCCCAGAACTTCTCGAGTCGCTGAGAGATATTGTTCGGGGGTCTCCTAGGACGCGAATATTCCTCACTGGGAGGCCCCATGTCAAGGAGGACATCCAAAGATATTTCACCAAGGCAGTTGTGATGCCCATCAGTCCTAGCACTGATGACATCAGGAGCTATGTGGAGATGAGGTTATCCAGGGACCCCGAGCCAGATGCGATGAACGAGGGCTTACGAGCAGACATTGTGAGAATTTTCTTGGAAAAGATATCAGATATGTGCGTAGGAAGATTTATCATTTCCGCTCTATGAGTGATGTATTCTGACAAAGATTGTTTGCAGATTTCTCCTTGTTTCGCTAAACCTGGACGCTATTCTTGAGGGGGCCACAATTCGTCAGAGAAGAAAGAGACTTGAAGGGATGACGCGAGGAAATGGACTTGGTGACGCCTACGCAGAAACTCTAACCCGAGTGAGGGCGCAGAAGGGGGATAGATCAATACTAGGACTGAAGGTCCTGATGTGGGTGCTATATTCGGAGCGGCCATTACGCGCCATTGAGCTCTGCCATGCATTAGGGGTGGAGGTGGGATCTGCAGATCTCGATCTTGAAAACATTCCTACGTTACGGACGCTGCTATCATCTTGTCTAGGCCTTGTTACAGTCGAGGCATCTTCATCTACGGTACGACTGGTGCACTTTACTCTACAAGAGCATCTCTCTAGTGATCCGACCCTATTCCATGGCCCCCAGGCAACGATTGCGGAGGTTTGCTTGACATACCTCAATTTTGGAAGTGTCAAGGACCTTCCGCCGACTCTTCGTTCAGCCCCCTCAACAATTCCATTTCTAGAGTATGCCTCTTATTACTGGGGGGATCATACCAGAAGAGGGATGACGGGAGATGTGAAAACACTTGCGCTCAGGCTTCTCAATGGATTTGGTGGGCATATATCTGCTCAACTGATGCTGCTGCGCTATATACACGAGAGACAAGCGGCCCCTTATTTTGGCACGGCGGCAAGACCTACGGGATTTACAGGACTCCACGGGGCGGCATTTCTTGGGATTGTTGGGATAGTTGGTGCTTTATTGGAGATGAAGGAATTGGATGTTAATGCAACTGATAGCATGGGGGGTACTGCTCTCACATGGGCGGCCGTCAGAGGGCAAGAGGAGGTTGTAAAGATGCTTTTGGAGCGAACGGATGTTAACCCCGACCAGGCAGACACCAAGTATGGCCGGACACCACTCTCGTGGGCCGCTTGGAGCGGGCATGAAGGGGTAGTAAAGATGTTATTGGAACGAGCGGATGTCAATCCCGACCAGGCAGACCCCAAATATGGCCGGACACCGCTCTCATGGGCCGCTGGGTGTGGGCACGAGGCGGTGGTAGCGATGGTTTTGGAACGAGCGGAGGTTAATCCCGACCGGGTAGACACCCAAGATGGCTGGACACCACTCTTGTATGCCGTGGAGCGCGGGCGTGAGGGGGTTGTAAAGATGCTCTTGGAACGAGTGGGTGTCGATCCCGACCGGGCAGACACCAAACACGGCAGGGCGCCACTCTCATTTGCTGCTGGAGCCGGGCGCGAGGGGGTAGTAAAGATACTATTGGAACGAGCGGATGTTGATCCTAACCGGGCGGACACCAAACATGGCAGGACACCACTCTCACTTGCTGCTGGGGGCGGGCATGAGGGGGTAGTAAAGATGCTATTGGAACGGGCGGGTGTCAATCCCGACCAGGTAGACACTGAATATGGCAGGACGCCACTCTCATTTGCTGCTGGAAGCGGACATGAACGGGTAGTCAAAATGTTATCGGAACGAGCGGGCGTCAATCCCGACCAGGCAGAAACCAAAAATGGCAGGACACCACTCTCACTTGCTGCCGGAAGCGGGCATGAGGGGGTGGTAAAGGTGCTATTGGAGCGAGCGGAGGTCAATCCTGACCGGGCGGACACCGGATATGGCCTGGCACCGCTCTCGTGGGCCGCTTGGGGCGGGCATGAAGGGGTAGTAAAGCTGCTTTTGGAACGAGCGGGTGTCAATCCCAATCAGACAGACACCAAATATGGCAGGACGGCACTCTCATATGCTGCTGGGGGCGGACATGAGGGGGTAGTAAAGATGCTATTAGAACGAGCGGATGTTGATCTTGACCGGGCAGACACCAAATATGGCCGGACACCACTCTCGTGGGCCTCTTGGAACGGGCATGAGGGGGTAGTAAAGATGCTCTTGGAACGAGTGGGTGGGGCAGACACTGAGTGTGGCCGGGCACTACTCTTGTTTGCAGCTAAGTTCGGGATTGAGGGGGTAATAAAGGTGCTTTTGGAGCGAGAGGATGTCAATCCCAATACGGTAGACGCCAAATATGGCCGTACACCACTCTGGTGGGCGGCAAAATACGGGCATGAGGGGGTGGTAAAGGCGCTTTTGGAGCGAGAGGATGTCAATCCCAATACAGCAGACACCAAATACGGCCGCACCCCACTCTCGTGGGTGGCTGAGTCGGGGCATGTGGGGATCGTAAAGCTACTTTTGGAAAGGAAAGATGTTCGCACTGCCACACCAGATAACGAGAACCGAACACCACAATGGTGGGCCTGTTCCGAGCACCATTCTGAAGTTGTGAGGATCCTGCAGGAACATGACGATATCAATTCCGATACAACTAACCCCACTGGCCAGGCATCACTCCCATCCTCTGCTGGGCATGAGGGCGAGTCCGCGGCAGAGATCCAACTCCAGGCCGATGATCCTAACACTGACATCACAAATCCCCCACCGGCAGACCCCAGCGCAGAGGATGGTGGGATGCCGAACATCAATGACTCTATTTCCAAGTCCGCTGATACCAACGTCCCCCTAGCCGAACCGTCCCCCCCGCCTCAACCCCCTTCCACATGGCCAAGCAAACCTGACGCCCATCCAAACACCCGACCAACCTTCTCGACTGTTGTCGACCGCTATATTATTATCGCCTCTTTTGTTTGTCTTTTAGCTATTCTCGTTTACATCCTTTCTTCGTCACGAGATATATTCTCGTTGCACAAATAATTTCCGAGTAAGTCCAGGGACGTGGGAAACACCTCAGTCGCTTTAAATGTATCATCATGTTATATAGACTTTTTTTTTTTTTTTTCGATAATGGCGTTTTTTTCCCCCGGTTCGAAGTGGTTTTTTTTTAGCTGGCGGTTTGCGATTTACATATGATACCTCGTTTTTGACCTCTTTCTTCGCATTTTCCTTCCTTGGCGTTGAGCTTAGGATTCGTCCATATCCTCTTGTTATCTTGTCTTTCATTCCTGTTTTCCGTTAGCTAGTTAGTTAGCATCTATCTACCTTGTGTTTTGGGAATAGTAATGTACTGTACTGTACCTATATGCTAACCTCATTGTATTTCCCTGAGTAGCAATAATGTGACTATATATATTTTAACCCTCTGTGAAAAACATGTATCGCAGGGCACAGAATTTTTTTTTTTTTTGGCTTGAATATTTATTTTGCGGTTGCCAAACGAACACCTAACTTATATTTCTGAAATAATATTATCATGATATTATTTTATGTTGGAATATGTATATGCCATTTTCAACTTTTATCGCAATATATTTTTACGGTGACCCTCCGAACAGGACATTACTCATCCGCTCATCGCCCCCTTTCGACCGCGCATTCGGTTGCGGTTACAATACAGCGTCTGACCGTCGTAGCCCAAGCGCCGAATTTTCACTTCATTCCGAGGGCCCTGGGATTGGAGTGGATAAAAGTAATCCCGATTCGATGACCCACGACGACATCGCGTGCGTCTTTATTAAGGGCCAGTGCTCATCAAGTAGACCAAGTCTTCGGTCTCCTACTAGACATCTAGCGCATCCAACAGCTCCAAGGCTAGTTGGGGAAACTCTGTCAATGGGAAAAATAAGGGAATTGGTCCCGCTGCTACTAGGATGGCAAAAGCCGCCGGGGATCCAAAATCCGATATCATGAGTGTGCCTGGTAGTTCGAATCAGATACTGGGAGGCTTGTTGACGGGTTCCTATTCATTGATCAATGTCAACCACCGAGCCATGTCCATCTTACCATCCCAACATATTATGTCTCTCCCACCCTCTCATTTGCTGCTTCTTCCTTTGAATGGGACGTTTGACCGAAAATTTATCCCTCTTCCCTATTGGCCCGATGCACTAAGCGTAGGGCATAAGATTGATGATAAGATTCCACCCACACAAAATAACAGCTATCCCGGTTCAAGGGTGCGTTCTAGGTATTATAGCATGCGGAGATCTGGGCGCAGATGTTGAATAGCAGGGTTTGGATTCGCAACATAAGATCGTCCAAGGGAATCTTAGTCAACGGACAATGGCTATCGCAGGAGAACCGGGACAACGAGTCCCGGGAACTTCGAGCGGAAGATGTTTTGGAACTGGGTATCGATATCGTTTGCAAGCACGACAAAGACAATTATTCACTATACAGTAGCTGCAAGAGTTGAACATGCCGATTTGTAAAGTCCGAATGTTTGTAACTTCGAACTAAACAGTGCTGGTATCGCCCCCATAAATAGCGTCTTCATAATGAATCCTCGAAATAACCATCCCTCTCCGGAACACTAGCATGAGAGGGTGTTCCAGATTCTAAGGGTCATAATCTTTGGTAATGTGGGGAGGACCTGCCCGTCACCGGCAATCTTAGTTAATGATCGTGCGGGTCACGGTGGAAATGGTTGTGAAAAGGTTCAAGGTAAGTGAATACCCAATAATTGCACTCTGCGAGAACCGGACTAATTATCTACCGCGTAGCATGAGCTGAAATACTCGAGTAAGTAAGGCAGCAGTCTCATGATTTACAAACGACTTGAGTTGTTTTTGATTCTCTGATTGGCTCTAGGCCAATTGCTGCATTGGAGAATATTCCCCCTAGTGTAAATATGGCACTTACTGAGCTCCTACTAACTCCTCCGGTCTCTGCGCATACACGGTTAGCCCAGAACCAGGTTTCTGTACCACCACTAATCCCACTTTCCACGTACCGGGGGTTGTAGGTAAGTCTGTCGAACTCTTGGCAGCGTTTACTATGTGATTTTGGCGCCAAGAGTTCGACAGACTTTTTTCTAACCCCTAGTACATTCGAGAGCATCCAGGGGCCAGCAGATATCCACCCCAGCCCGAACACGCCTACGGTTAGGTCAGAAAACACCGGGAAGCCGGAACAACCGCAACATTTACACGGGCTTGTAGATGCGCTAGAGGAGGCTCGCAGAGAGCTACAGGCCAAGACCGTCCCGGTTAAAGAGCTTGAAGGGACGTAGAAGAGGGAGAAGCATGAGGGAGCCAGCTGGAGCCGGGAAACAGTTCGTCCGTAAGGTGCCAAGGGGTTTGACGCCGAAATGATACGCACCACTAAGTCTATGGGATTATCCAATGAGGGCCATGAGTTGTGGAACGAAAAGCTGCTGGATGGGCAGTCGGAAGCTGAGGTTTCAGAGGATGAAAGTGTTAAATCGAAGTAGTCGCTCACCTAGATGGTCGAGCAGAAACTCTGTGGGGAGATGTTAAACAAACCAAGCATGGAGAGCAACTTGGCAATATCACAACAGGATGCAGGCCCATATGTATGCACCATTGGTCTGATACTCTTCGGGGTCGGCTTGATTGCTGTCTTGAACATATGGCATGGGGCTGAGGGATAGGAAATTCCCGCGCATTCCTCCTTGGAGAGAATACTCTGTGGGGGTTTGATTTTCTCTGTACATCCAAATAACTTGTGCGTTTAAACAGTCTGAGGGGGTTAAGAAGGAGGAGGGAAGAGGAACTGGGGGTGTTCGTGCTCGAGAAGCCAATCTCATGATTTACTTTCTTTTTGTTTCTCGACGAATCTGCACGTTACCGCCATTAACATGCTGGATCCACTATGCCACTATTCCTCCTCTGTATTCGTATGTTTGTCTACTCACTACCCTCAGCTTTCCTCTTCCCTTACAGCTAGTCACACCTCGTTCACATTTCTTTTTATTACCCTCCGGCCATTACCAGATCCATTTGCTTGCTTTACTGCGGGTTTTTTGTGCGACGAGCGGCACCCCCCCAGATCCCCTCCCCCAGTGTTCAGCCTTCCGCGGAGATGGGGGCCGGCTTCGGAGGAGGGACGGACTAGCCTGGCGATGCAAGAGTAGCCTAAGGAAGGAGTTTGTTCTTGGGGAATGTTGCCATGCATGGGCGATTGAGTTACAGCATCTTCGGAATACCTTTCTCTTGTTCTTGTTCTCTTCTTCCATTATACTCGCTTAGTCAGCGGTTTGACCTTTTCCTTTCCATTTTCCTTATTCAACTTCAATTTTTTTGTTTCTGCGTCGTTTAATTGCCCATCTCAGGAATGCTGTTGGGTGGGTAGTTCTATCATCTCCCTGCTTATTCTGGTTCAAAGAGGTATGGTTACTGCGCAGTGAAAAAGTGAAATAGTACAGGCGCGCATATATACAATACAGATATGTTTGCCCCACCTAACTGATTGTTCAACTCACCCCTCCAATTCCCCCTACCAGCAGATCTGGTGGGATATCCTCGCGAGATTCCCTCCTGATAGAACCACATCCTAAAGACTCGGCCATCGCCTGAAGAAACCTATCCAAACTCCTCAAAATCGACCACTACTACACCCCCCTCACAAAACCGGTAGCCCCCTCCCCTTCTAGCTCACTTGCAACAATCTTGCGAAACCACTATAGATCAGCAAAAACATTCAAGCCTACACCAAAACTACCAGGACACCTCTGCATTTGCACGCCTGCCGCGCCAATTTTCCTCTTCTCCGGGGTTCAAGCACCAGTATCCTAAGTGGTGAAAGTGCGAATGCCCCACTGAGCACATATCGCCACAAGCGCCCATCCAAGAATGCGAAAATAGCACCATGGCCTCAAGGTATGATGCGGAAGATTGGGAATAACGTATGCCCGTGAGCTGGGTCGGGCCGTGGAGTGTAGTCAGCCCACTATGGGAGATTATCGCAGTTAGGCGTCCCTAACGCGGAGGTGGGATTCCCGCTGTCAAGCTAGATCGTGACTCCCGCCGACCGAGGGTGTATATAAGGGGGTGAAATTCAGAAGATATCGCTGTGGGATTTGGGGGATTGATGGCGATGAGGGTTTGTAGTGACATGGAGATGAGGGTTAGGGTCGCTTGTGATTTGTGAGAGAGGTGGGAGGATAAGAGTGGAGGATAAGAGTAATGTTTGGAGGGCCGTGGCCGAAGCCTAAGTGGTCTTTACGAGGTAAAGATGAGACGGCGGCTTCACGGCATTTCTGCTCCCGGAGGACGAAGGAGAAGGGGGAATGTTTGTGTCAGAAGGTGGGTGTGATACCGTATGATACAGTGCCCTACTCTCGTATCCCTTCCTCATTGCCGGCCCCCCGGGCGTCGTCCTACAAGAGATCACTCACCTATTCCGCGCGAACAACCCTTCTCCAGCTCCCCGAACAAGTAGATCGAGTCCAACCCGGCGAGGACAGCATCGGGGGGGTGGTGCTCCCCCATGGAACACAAAGCGGAGAAACCATTCAGCCGATTTTTGTGTGACGGTGCGGATTGAGCTGAAGTGTTTTTTCTCCAATCGAGATGATGACTACATGGATGGGGACTGGCTCGACGAATTGGTAGTCGAGTTCGTACGCCTCTCTCTCTCTCCTCTCACCACAGTCGGCCTGTGGTGAGCGAGCATTCGGCGATAGAGATGGGGTATAGTGAGATTTTACGTGTCATATTTTGAAAGATAGCCGACAGGAAATGCTCTACTCGAGTAGTGTTAGCTTTGGCGAGAGGTACTCGAGTACTGCACTATATAAGCCGCTATTCCAACGCAGCTTAGGGGATGTGGTTTCTTCAGACCATAGTCTAGTCTTTGCAACCATGGCTGCCACTTCCGTCAACACTGCTACCTATGCTGATGAGAAACGTAGCTACCATCCCTCCCCAATTCTGTCAATCAATGCCGGCCACTAACCTTACCCCATCAGCAATTCCCACCACCTTCGGCATCCTCTTATACCCGGGCTTCCAAGCCCTGGACATCTTCGGCCCCATCGACGTCCTAAACACCCTCGCCCTCGGGAAGAAGCTAAATCTTTACATAATCGCCGAAACCCTCGATCCCGTGTCGACCAAGACGACCATAGCCAACATTACGGGCTCCGAATTCAGCGAGAGCATCGTGCCAACCCATACCTTCGCCACGGCTCCCCCGCTCGACTTCCTCCTCGTCCCGGGCGGCCTGGGCTGCCTAGCGCCGGGCGTAGAGCCCACGCGCGAATTCATCAAGAACATATACCCCTCGCTAAAGTACCTCATGACCGTGTGCACGGGGTCCGCGCTGATCGCGCCGACGGGCCTGCTCGACGGGCGCCGCGCAACGGGGAATAAAAAGTCGTGGGCGTGGGTGACGAGTCAGGGGCCTAAGGTGAATTGGGTGGCACAGGCGAGGTGGGTGGTTGATGGGAACATTTGGACCTCCTCGGGGATCGCCGCGGGGATGGACGCTGTGTACGCTTTCATCGGCCACGTTTGGGGCGAGGAGCAGGCGAAGGAGTTGGCCATGACGCTGGAGTATGAGAGGCACACGGACCCGCATTGGGATCCGTTTGCCGAGTATTGGGGCGCGACGTGGCCGCTGACGCCCGGTGCTGGCGATGGAGAAAGCATCATCGCTGGTTGGAGTGGTTAGGGGTAAGCTGTGTTGTACCGGTACCGTAGTTTGGCGTGGGGATGGAATTGTGTTCCTCGTGGTTATGCTGTTATAATTGTTTGATCAACATCTATGATAGGGGGGCGGGAATCGATATTTAGTTTTAACGAGTATCCATCCGTGATCGCCAACATGTTAATTAGCGGTGAAAATTGTCTTGTTCGAGATTTTCTCGGCGCTTTACGGTGAGGGAAACTCTGTAGCCGGAGTTACTTTGCCAAGAAATATTGTCCACCTTCAACCAAAGGATGTTCAACCACCACTCTGATGAGAATTATAGCTCAATTAAGTGATAGAATGGGTGACCCCCTCTACACATTAATAGAGAGAAAATAAGAATATCCGAAGTTTTTCATTAAGCTATTAGGATTTGAACCTAGGTCAAAATTTGGGAAGAAGTAGGGAACGTCCTGGACACGTTAATTACTGTTAATATCCTTGACAAAAACACTGTTTGTTAATAGATGTTTGCTAATATATTAACCTGTAAAAAAAAAAAACCTGTCTTGGTAAGTTAATATACTATTACTAAGCTAAAAAGAATGTACTACCGTAAAAACTCGAATAGTAGAAAAATGTGCCAGGACGTTGTACTTGCCTCTCCTAGTAAGGCGCTGTGTATATTCCTTTTCTATTGTCTCAGCTGAGGGCTGAGTTTGCAGTTGTTTTTCCCCTCGCTTGGCTGAGAAGGGGAATTCCAACGTCCTAGCACATTTTTCTTCTATTCGAGTTTTTACGGTACGGTAGTACGGGTACAGTACTGTACGCCTGTTCCGGCTAATGATACAAGAGTCCCCTCTCCACAGTCAGGACTTTTTTTTTTTTTTACCAATACGAGTGCGGCGGCCGATTGATATATATCCGTCACGTGGGTCTGATATATCAATCGGCCGCACTCGTGCTATGATACCGTACCAGGTCAAAGAGTTTTTTCCTCCCGGCGCCTTAACGACAAATTCCCCAATTGCTACTAGCACCCTCTTGAGAAACATTTTAAATTTTAAATTTTAAATTTTTTTTTTAATCAGCTAGGTAGATTGCTATTCATTTAAACTTCTAGAAGTATGATAGAACTTCAGAAGATCAAAGCTGGCCTCAATGGTCATGATAGTGTTAGCATGTTGTGAAAGTGACCTAGAGTTTTTTGTATGGGACTCTCTATACAGAAAAGTACAGTACACGACCACTAATACAGCACACCTAAATGGAATTTTGTCTACTATCATACCTTATAATATTTAAAAAAAAACTCTATATTATAACATTGCCCTCCATATTATCTCTAGACCTTGCCAATGAATTGTTCAAATTTTGACAGGTTCTCACCTTGGGATTATGCTATGAGAGAGGGTAGTGAAGATGGATACCGGTACATCGGACGAAAATCTTTGGCCTACCGGTAGTACTGTACTGTACTGTACTGTAGATACCGCCCCACACTTGGGATATAATTCAAGTTTGGTGTTCATGACGATAGTAAGTTTTAAGTTATCACTGACTAATTTATGATGAGGAACACTTGAAAGGGAAAAGGACTTAATAGTATGGGTAAAAAGAATTGACCCATCACCTAATCAATCACCTAGCTGGAAAGAAAGGAAAAAGAAAAAAAGGACACCTGGACGCGGGCACAAAAAAAAACGGAAACTTTAAATCATAACTTCATGTCCTTCACCCCTTCGCACTCGCTCCATCCGACGCGCACGGAGGAGAAACGGGAAAAAGGTAAGGAATAAGAAAAGCAAAGAGGGAAAGAGAACAAGAGAAACACAGCCTAGCAAATTCACGCGCCCAAAGCTGCCCGAACAGCCGAAGCCACGGCCTCCCTATCCTCCTCCGAATAGAGCCTCCCAACCACATCCTTAGCCTTCGAAACCATAAACTCCCATTCCTCCGACAACTCCGGGAACTTGGTCTCCAGCGCAACGATAACCGCCATGGTCGCGACAAGGTCCGCATCCGCGTGCGCCCCTTCCAACCCGCGGTCCTGCAAGCCCAGCCAAGCGAATATCCTCCAGTCCGACTTGAACATCCCGTTGAATTGCTGGAGGGTGGCGAGGTCGGAGGCCAGGTTTTGTGGTCCTTTTGGGACCGACTCCGCTTTACCCCGGAGCCTACGTTTAGGCGCGGACACGGGCGGCTCGGGATCCTCGTCCGGGAGGGGTACTGACGGGTTGAAAAGTTGGAGTGAGCGTCGTCGGGTTCGGGAACACCCTGCCCGGTTGGAGGGGCTAGATTCCGGAGATGAAGGACTAAATGATAGAGATTGGTTGGAGGCTGGAGCTCCGAACAAACCCGCGCCGAGACCGCGTGGCGAAGGGGGAGATGGAGCTCCAAAAAGTGTACCCGACTGTGTCGAGGCTAGGCCCGGAGGTGGCGGACCCGCTCTGAATTGCATCTGTTGCTGTTGTTGAGAATGCACTTGGGGTAGTGCTCGAGATCTGCCTCCGGTGGATTTACGTTTTACCACAGCTTTAACCCCGCGACTCGGTCCTGAGGACCTGGCTTCCGGGGTGGAGCAAAATGAATATCGAGGGCTGGTGGCTTGTTCCCCCCCCGCAAGTGCACCCGCGCTCTTCCCCACTTGTTGATCTGCATTCCCTACCCTGACTGGTTGGTCCTCCGCAACCGCCACAAAAGAGGTCCACTTGCTAGCCAGCCCGAATTCAACACCGACTCTGGCCCCTTCATTCGCGATGAGCTCGGCGTGCTTTGTTGGCTCTTTCTCCTCATCGTAGATTCCCTCGAGGTATGAAAGTCTGCCTTCTTCAAAGTCTTGGAGGAGCTTACGTCCGGCTAGTTGATACAGGCCGAGTGATGCCCCTGCGGTAGTAACCGCTTGCACGGGAATCTCAATTTGAAGCGGGCAAATGGTGTTCGAGCTGGTATCGTGCGCGGTACCCTTGAGGAATACCTTCTCCGGTCTGTCGCCGTTGGATATCAAAAAGTAGATTGTTGCTCGGGAGTATGGGAAAAGTGCGGGGACAACTGTGGGCGCTTGGATGACCTTCGGTAGTGTGAGATTGGGTGCACTACTAGATGGAGCACTAGGAGCACTGTCCGGGTCGCAGCTTGGGTCGAAGAGGGAAATCGGAGCAACTGTGCTGAGGGCCACAGTGGCCAGAGTCGCACGCTGCTTTTCAGGCTTTCCCGCCCAGTCTATGTCCCAGTCGTTGACATGAGGTGTCAATGCTGCCTTCAACATGCGCATGACCTTCTTCTGGAGATTACTAGTGGTGCTGACAATCTGCGAATACCCCCTTCCAGCTCGAGATATTCCCTCCACAAGACTATGTGACACTGCATCGCCAACACCGAGTGAGAAGAAACGAACATTCCCATCCTTGGAAGACTCGTTGATGAATCCAAACAACCTTTCCGTCTCCCAGACCTCTCCGTCCGTGAGGATAAGGATTTCGGTCCTCATATCCGGTCGCCGCTTCTTCATAGTGTCCATCACAGGGGCAAGTATTTCCGTTCCACCCATGTTGGAATCCAACCCCCTGGCATGAGCCTTCGCCGCGTTCAGTGACTCCCCCGAATATTTCTGCGATTGCGGCCAAAGGAACGAATGGTTCGATCCGAAGGAACAGATATTGAAGTACGAGCCTACCGGCAACGAGGCCAGGAAAAGTTGGAGAGCAGATCGGACGGTGGCAATCTTATCGTGCATCGACCCTGACCGGTCAACAACGAATATTATTTCATGAGCCTGCGGAGGAAGAACGAATTTCGGAACCATTGTGACCATAAGCGCAGACGTATCCTGGAGGGTCGGATGAGGTGCGAGGAATGCTCTAGGGTCGCCGGCATTGTTCGCATTGATGAGAAGGGAAAAATCCTTGTCGAGCCCTGTCAGGGACGGCGAGGCAAGAGCAAGGGTTGCATGCGCCTTCCTCGGATTGAAGTCTGCGTCGTCGGCACTAGAATGGGAGCCAAGGCCGATGGAGATAGGGTGACTGGGTGAAGTAATGCCCCTTATCGTCCCACTCATGGTTGCGGTGACGGAGAGGGAAAGCCCGGCATCCTCCGCGCAGCCAATATCCCGAATATCTCGCGAGAAGTTTCCCCAACAAGTGCGCCACCGATTACTGAGAACCAAGTCCGTGGTGGCGGGCGCGTTTCCGTACTTTGGAGCAATGACGGTAGGAATAACGAGCCTGACCCCATCGACATCAATGTCTTGCTTCAATTCGTGCACGTACTTGATGACCACCACCACCGAGCCACCGGCTGGGATGTTTCCGACGCTGGTGGTAAACACCTCACCGGTATCTTGGGTGAACAAAGCAGTGACTTTTCCGGCGGATTTGGCAGCTTGGTAGATGGCTTCTGCCTTGGCCTTCTCCTGAACCACTCCCTTAATCGTCTTCTCCCCAACCAAAGCCTGGAAATCCGTGACAGCGGAGGATTCGTAGAGGGGAAATGTGTACTGTGATTCAGCGATAGCCTTCGTCGACGAATTGTGATAAACCTGGGTGAGGGTATGCGAGGCGGTGAGATCCACAACGTGAGACTTTACTGTGCTTGAAATGAGCGGTAGGCATTGCTGGTAGCCATTCTCGACGTAGACAATTCTAGTGACCATGGTGACGATCTGCGTGGTGTTAAGAATGTGTTTGTTTGAAAGATGGGGGGGGGGGGAAGTTACGAAGGGAGGAATTTGAGGGGGTTCTTGCGGGGTTCTTGAGGGGCTGGAGGTGGTCAAGAGGCAGAATAATTAGGGCGAATTGTTTTTAAAAGGGCTACATTGTGAGTCAACGCGGAAGGCAGCATGCCCTGATTTTCTGACGTTTGTGAAGGTATGATAGCTGCTAGACTATTGCCATAATTATGGCCCTTCAAGATTTTAGTGGTACGGCACAGCATATGATATCTCAGTCTGGCGCCGGTTGCCTCAAGGCAGACATCTCGGCAAGGGTGGGAGATGTCTGCTATGATAGCCGGAAACTTTGTGGATCGGAGGTCCAAGCCAATTAAATTACAAGAATTAATGCGGCTGTGAGTGGAAGGGATCGTCCGCAAAGCTTGGCTGCACGCAAGAGTGAACGAAACTCCTTGGCGCCCGTGATTTTTATTGGGTACGCCCAACCGATCCCTTTGCCTGTACTCGAGTACCGGTACCGAATTTCACTGACTTTTAGTGCCACACTAACATGGGGATCAGCGATAACCAATACAGAACAAGAAAGGACAAATCGGTAGATCTAAGATCAGGAAACACAAGTGAGAAATTAACAAGCCATGATACTAACAACTAACCTCTCAGTCTGTCGTTCTTTATTTTATACCCAGCCCCAGAATGAAAACCTTTCGCTACAAATTCTGCATGGTATCCGTCTCTGCAGACAACAACAACTTCTTTCCCACTGCCTCCACTTCCCTCTCAACTTCCTCCTCGTCCTCCAAAAAGAAAAAGTCATATTTCCACATAAATCGAGCCATTGTACAAATCAATAAAAAAACACCACAAAACTCAATGCTTCTCATGTTATAACTTGGTTTGCATACACGTACGGTTGCAGCCTTTTCAAATAAGAGAATTAAGGAGAGACAATTGCAAAGAAAGATATTAAGTAGAAAAGGTTTTCTTCAGATTTCTACCTTGTTGCATTGTCAACTAATTTTAAAGACAGAAGCACCTAACCCTTATTCGGCTCCTTCAACTTTTCTTCTACCTGAAAGCTCTTATCTGACCGTCATAGTTTTCATTGAACCTCTAAGACTCTATCTAAACCTCCAAGTCTCGGTCAAATCCTCCAAGCCAGCATCCAATCCATAGCTTTCTTCGAACCTCTTCAGTTACCATCTAACTTCTGAAACCTTTGTGCAACTATGTGAGTCTTTATTCAAGTATGATAGCGAGCCCTACAGAGTGAAACAATATTGGCCAGCAGAATAACAGAAGACTAACATGAATTGTAGAAGACTACCGGGGACTACCGGGGACTACCAGATGCTACTGAGGAGAGTAGGGACTGCAGGAGACTGCGGGAGATTGCAGGAAACCACTAGGAACCCCGAAGGACTACAAGGAACTGTGAGTACAATATATTAGTATACCATAAACAATTGCAAAAAGGATTGAAACTTAATAGCTAACAAGATCATTCTGGTTATAGATTTTTGGACGAGGCAGTAAGATGGCAGTGCACTGTAGCCTATCTGGCCCTGCCAGTCCCGGGCATGGTCCATCCTAGTACTCTCAAAAAAACAAGCCATCGGCTATTGCCTATCACACTCCACTCGCGGAGCGAACAGACCAAACTGCTAGAAATACCAGTCTTATCCTCCAAGTCCGAGTCCAATCACTGGGACAGTGCTCGACTCCAGGCCCCCCACCCAACCCCCCAAACCCACGCCAAACTGCCTGAACTATCTTCCCCATGCGATCTTCCGATACCCAAGCTGGTCCTCAAACCCCCTGCCGGATCAACCTCAGCCTCCATTTCGCTCTCCTAAGCTAATACAAATAGTTCTCACTATAAGGGATGTCTTCTAAAATCATACCATAACAAATAAAGGAACCTGAATGCTGACCGCTAATCATAGGATATAGCAGTTCCTTAATCAACTTCATGAAAGAACTTGAAGCAAAAGCTCTTACAGAGAGATACTTGAAACCCAGAACGCTCACAATAGCTACATACAAAACGAGTTTGCCGTATCTTTCCTTGAGGTCCAAGACCGTTCCCAATAGCCAAGAAGACTTCACTGCCTTGAGCTCCAATAGGGGATTTCGAGAGATAGCGGCATAAAAAGCAGTACTGTGGCACGTTTGTAATTGGATTTCGAATAAGTTTGTGAGAAACTGGGTCTTTCCTCATGGAAGGTAAGGAAGTGAATTTTGTAACATATCCTTTTGCATGACTAACTGAATTGTTTCCTTTAGGAGTAACACCGGGACAATTCCGTCCATTCAGTAAAGGTACATTAGGTGTTGGAAGTGATACCAATTCTTGAATTCGAGTGGGATTGAGCTGCCGATAGCCTTCTTGTACAAGGTCCCAAGCAAGACACTCCCGAAATCGTACATGTGTATGCCAAGGAGAGGTGCGTTGATTCCCCGCTTGAGGTCCTATGTGTTGCCTTGCAAGAAGAAAACAATTAATGACTGTAGTATCGAGGAGCCAGAAAAATAAAGGCATCCAAGTTCGAACGACGCGCAGTTGAGTCGAATAATAACTACGACGCTGGTCGGCAATGTCGACACCTCCCATATGCATATTATAATCAACTGTAGTAGTGGGTAACGCAAGCTCCCGCGATGGTAACTCTCCCCATACCTCATCAATCATATCTCGATAGGCGTTACGGTTTCGTGGGCGGCGAGGACGGCGTCATGTAGGGTTTGTATAGTTTTGTGGCTCAGGCCGCATATCATATGCAGTCGTAAGAAGTCTGACTAACGTTTTGTCTTGCCAGATGACTGCAAGTACTTCGCGATTATCTGGAATTACTCCGGATACTGTTCCCCAAGGTAAGATTGTATGTTGCTTGCTAATTTTTAATATTCTTGGATATTCAGCTGAATTTGGGCGTACAGTTCCACAGGCGGCAATCTGGTAATTGCGAAGAGTTTGAAATAAGGGAATATTCGAAAAGTAATTATCGCAAAAGAGAAGGAACTGGTATTGCTAATAGGGTAGTTGTGTAGCTAAATTGAATACAGCATGTGAGGTTGGACTCAACTGAATGTCTGCGGCATTCTCTGGATGTGGTAAATCGTGTCCACAAAACTGATCAACACGTGAAGTATACATAAAGCATTAGGTATACCCATGCTCACATAGAGCTAAAATCTTAAAGCCCTCTGGAATAGGTTTGTTAGGTATTTGTACAGTATGTACTGAACGACCTACAAACCTTACCATCATTTCATCTACTGCAACCTCTGTAGCCGGAGTACAGTAAAGCTGGTATTTCTTCTGTAAAGAAAAAGAAAGTGGCTCAAGCTTCTCAAACCAAGAACATCGTAGTAGGTTTTGCCTAGGTTCTGAGATATGAAAATATCGTTTAAGTTGTTCAAATCGGGTCTGAGTTATATAGTATGAAATTCTGTATATTCTTTTAGCTAATATAAAAACGATATACAAAGCAAAGAACTCTGATATTAGAATACAAGTAATAGGAAGGTATACTTATGTAGAGGTGCAAGTCCATCTTTTCTCCAATAATCCAATACCAAACTTGAATGGTGGATACCCATATAAATAATCATACCAACAAAAACCATCACCTCAGCCCCTTTCATAAAATACCACCTTCGGCTACCCTCTCCTCCAGCTCCCTTTGCCGTTGCATAGGAATTGGTACTAAGAGCAAGGTTTTCAAATGTTGTATTATCAAAGAACAACATAAAAAAGTCAAGTGGACGGAGAGGTTTAGGGTTGGGATTGTGGATGGGATCATATTGTCCGGAAAACCTCCTTGGTAAGTGCAGAATCCGATCATGACGCTTCTGAGGATGCTTGTAAGGCTGCAGATGGGGTACTGGAGGTAGTCGAAGGTTGTTTGGCTGCTGAGGTTCTCGTTGTTCCAATTCTGGAGCTTCCTCATGGTCGGCGATATTTTCATTTTCCAGAATATCAGCAACTTGCCATTCACCTAGCTGGCGTCCTCTTCCTTCAAACTCCATCTCGCCCTCACTGCTATCATTCCTGTAGTCCTCATCATCTATTTTCGTAATCGTTTTTCGTTTCGTTCTTGCTGATTGTCCCTAACGAAAGCTGTTTCTGATATTATTTCTACAAGTATAATTTTAACTATTCTGTTGTTTCTTCAGATTGGCATTACCACCAGATTACATCACTGTTGTCATGATCATTGCTAACTTAACCCTTTCCAGTTACAACTACATCAATCGCCTTTACTACGGTACTCACCTAACCTACCCCTAGCGCCTGTCCTTGAAAACAGTTTAAGGGACAACCTTTTTATGACACAAAAAAGTGGTACGAAGCAGGGACTTTGGAGTCACGTGTTGGTTCTAGCGAGAACGCGAGCCTTCAATTGCTTATCAAGTGTCTGGGGAGAGCTATTTCTTTGATAATATTATAATAGATGTATGATATTGGATTGAAGGCCAGGTAGTCTACCCTACCCTATCCATCGACTATATTCGATCAACATTAACATTAACTAAGGCAGGAGGAAATAGTCTACCAGTAATTTAGGTAGAAATCCCCTCGGCCCCCATCTTCCCCGGCTGCGGGGTATGGTATGACACTCGTAGGGTAACTTCGCAACCGAAGTTTTGGTTGTGTCATTCCCTGAACCCTGAACCCTGTGCCTGCCCTCGGGTCTGGGGGGATCTGTCACGCCACAAAGGTTAGCCCTACGATGGATGGAGAGCCTTATCTTATCTCCTCAAGGATAGCAGGGTTAGGTTTCCCCGAATATTAGTCCATCACGCTCAGCCGCCCGGCTCTTGTGTGAAGTGATTCACAACTTTAGACTGCCCTTCACGTGAGAGCGATTTGGGCCGAGCGGTCTACCGGTACTTGAGCAGTCTACCACTGATACACCTTATCCCGCGCGATGCGGTGTGTGGTGGGTTATACGCGATGTGGGTACCGGGTTCTGATACGGTATGCTTGTACCGGTATGAAAATAGTACTGTATGATACTAATATTAAATTTAGGAAGCTGGCAGTTCGGTTTTGTACGAATAGTCCATAATTCGTGTGATGACTAAGGCGTGTACAAGGGTAGGGACCCATTAACCGGAATGGACAAGGATGTATTTGGCTGGATAATCTCGAATAACTGTTCCATAACTTCTTACCGGACCTTGTAACCTATCTAAGTTAGAAAATTGTCATGTTCCAACCAAAGCTGACTGGTTTCTCCGGGGGGGGGGCATGATCCCAGCATATGTACTAGCATTTGTACTGGTGTTTGTTTGTTCACCATCGTGGATGATAATTATGGTGTTCTGGCTGTCTTTGGCCTATACGCCCGTAGTGCTGTCTTGACAACGGTATTCGTACTGTATTAACTTCTGTTTTTCCGGTGTGACACTGTACTGTACTGTACTGTACAGTGCCTGTGCATGTCTCTAACGGATCCTTCTGACTGAAAAGTTTGTTACTTTTTCAGCCCTTCTACGCATGGATTTGTGGCATTTTAATCTGCCCCTCCCCTGATCCCGCCTTCATGTACAGTACTATACTTGTATATTGATAACATTGGATTGTCTTTGCAGAAGTACCCCCCGATCGTTAAACTACGAGTTATCGAAATCATAGCTCTTGCAAGTGCCGACCATCATGAGCCAGCACGCATTCATTAACCCTATTCCACGGGTTGTGATTGATGATATGCTGCAAATTAAACTCCCTAGCGGCGCGCGCTAATATTCACCAAGTGTGGACAACATCTAAAGCCACGTCCAACGCGACTGGAAGTCAAAAAAAAAAAAAAAAAAAAGCAATTGCTTCAGCCATTATATCATAGTCACCAAACAACGGGGAAATTGTGCAAGGGTGTATACCAAGTGAGCGGAGGTAGAGGCGGGGGTAATGTCCTGTTAGACCATGCGCAAATCGGCGGATACTAACCTTGCGGCTTGATGGCGTGCCACCCAGCTACCTACCCCCCCCCCCCCTAGACGGTCAAATTTTTTTCCCTTCACTGGGTGGTCCGACATTATGGCTAGGCTTTCATAGGATGTTGGAGAAAATAAGTCATCGTTCCCCCGGGGCTCGGGGGAACAGGATAGTATACCATTCTGCCGATTTACCTTAGCTGAGACATCCAGATCCGTCAATGATTTGTGTACCGGGAAAACCCAAATCACCCTCGCGGTCGCACACAAATACCGCCCGACTTCTTGGCCCACGGGAGCGACTTTCTCAAATTCAGCGAAAAGACCACCTCCGGGCAAGCAGCCAGAAAAGCCCTTTCCCGCAATGAAGAAGTTCGCGGTGACGGGGGTATCAAGAGGCCCTGAATAGAGGGATTTTGCAGCGAGGTGTTGGCTTAATTCTAGCTTGTTGCGACAGTAACGGATCACAGGTTAGGGTTTTTGTCTCACTTAAGAGATAGGGTATGGTGCAGTGCTCTTAGTTCTATCATAGCTTAACTAGCCGTAGAGATCCCGAATTTGCTAACAACCCACAACAAACTTTTGTGCTCTGCGGTCATCAACCATGTCAACCTTGATCACACAATTGGGTTTTGAAAAAAATAATATATAAAAAAGTTAAGGAATTAAATTCAACCATCTCAATCTAGTATAACAACAAACATAACAAGCAAAGAGAGTGTCTATTCATGACTGGCATACAAGCTCTGCTCACTTATTAGGATTTTCAACAAACTATAATCCAGAACTGCAAGTTTGCTGTCACAGTAAACACAGTTGTGCGATCCCTACCTTTGCGTTGCGAAATCCCTCTAATAGCTTCAACAACCTCGCCACCGTTCTGCCCTGCCAGCGCAAGGCGGAAGCTGAAGCGTTCCACCACCTGGCCATTTTCTGGCTCCGGAAAGCTCCTCGTGTAAGTCCACCCGGATATCCGGGCCTGCGTGGTCTGGCGGTACTCCTGCAGCGGCCGGATGGGTACCCCGAAGCAGAGGAGACCCTCTGCTGATTACTAGATTCTCCGGAAATGGCCTCGGACAGCAGCAACGCTGGGACAATCTCTCCTGTGTACCAGATCCAATCTCTATCCGGAAAACACAGAAAAAGGGCGCGGGGTAGAAGGGCTAGCGAGGTGTGCGTTGGGGGTGTAGAGGGTGGTCTCTCGGCGATGGCCGCGCGGATACGATTACACATGGTGTTTAGACTAGGAAGAAAAAAGATAACCAACGGCCTATGTTAGGCACTCGGGTGCAGTACTGTACTGAACATAATCGTCCCCAGGATTGCGGGTAAGAATCTCGTGGATGCAACCCCGCTCCACCTCAGTGACACCCTCCTCCACCCAACTCCCCCCATGTTCTGTCGAAGCTTCATGTTTATGTTGGAAATCATGGGAAGCTGCCGATACTGCCCGGCATGCTTGCATTTACACAGCATCTTTATCGCCCATCCGTTCACTTATCCGCCCGTACATCCGTTCGTGCACCGTTTGTTTGTTTGCTGTTTGTTCCTTTCCTCATTCGCCGTTTATTCGTCATTCTTTTTGTTTGTCATTTCGCTCGTCGTATCGCTTGCCCGCGAGGAAGCTAGAGCAAGAAGTATGGCTACGGGAAGCCAACGGGATCTGTGTGGAGGATAGTGGGTCAGCATGGAAAGCGCTAGATAGGAGGATGGAGTTTGTCTTTCTTTTGTTAATATGAGTTTGCAAAGAAGAAGTGGGAGACTCACATGGGCAGGGAATACGGGAGACCAGTGGGAGTGAGGAGGCTTTTCGAATCGTTTATTTATACTCCCCTTTTTTTCTCCTGTTAGTTAGAAAGTTAGTTGAGAGCAAGAAAATCAAGCAAGTTGAGTGAGAGTCTCTTTGAGAGCGTGTGGAACCAGAGAGAGGAAATTTTCTTACACCTCTTTTTGATCGTTACCTGGTCATCTTGGCGCTTCGTTTCGGTCAAGCAATAGGCTGTAACAGCGGTATCGTGGAACTTGGCTGCTCCGGAAACCCATAGCTGTCTAAAATTTTAAGCCTAAAAGACAGCTTTGGGTTTCAGGAGTACAAATCTCACGACACCACTGTCACGGCCTATCACTCGACCGAAACGAAACGCCAATGCGAGCAGGTAACGATCAAAAAGCGGGGTAAGAAAATTTTCTCTCTTTGGATTCACACTCTCAAAGACACTCTCACTCTGCTTGCTTGATTTTCTTGCTCTCAACTAACTTTCTAACTAACAAGAAAAACACAGGAGTATAAATAAACCATGCAAAAGCATCTCCTCCCCGTCCCACCACCCTCCACATATACCCATCACCTTCCCCGCTCGTCCATACAAGTTCTTCCTTCTTCTGCGTGTTTCCCTGCTAACAAAAGGACAAAAGAAAACACCACGCTTCCCCACGTTCCCGACAACCTTACAGCTCCCGTAGCCATACCACTCCCATATTCCTATAGTTCCCGTAGCCGTACCATTCCAGTGGCTGTACCGGTCCCACTCTCATCCCGTCTCCCATGCCGGCATGGATCCAGCACCTCCCGGCGATGGGTTCGATACGGCGAAGGAAGAAACAAAGGAACCCGCGAACAAACAAACAGACTCGAGAATAAATGGACGGCTGAACAAACGAGCGGGCAAGCGAACCAACCAGCGAACAAGCGGCGGATGAGCGACGAACTGATAAGTGGATGGGTGAACGGATGCCTCAGATAAAGCGATAAAAATGCTGTCAGTTAGCGAACATGTTAGATATAGTATAAGCATGCCGAACAGTATCGGAGGTTTCCCATGATTTCCGGCAGAGCCTTTTGTCTAACCATTCTCTGATCTCTGCAAGTTGGTGATCTAAAACGCGCTAGTCATCGGGAAACTCAATACATCAGTGCTTTCTGCAACACTCCTATGGCAAAAGACACCGTTGCTCGACATCGAATTCCATAGTGTGATATGCGGTTTTCCAGTATTGCACTTTATTGCTACAATTCACCATACGGCACCAGCTGTATTCAGTCAGGTAGAGTATGACATTATCCCAGGGGGTGACAGGGATTTCACTGCCTGACTCGGGAGGCAAAAAACAAGGTGAAAAAAAAAAATAGCGGTGGCCCGAAGGAGATTAAGGTAGGATGGAAGCCGATATTACGCAGCGCTAAGTGCCATTCGGTCACTCCCGGAAAGTTGGGATACCGGAAAGTTACCGCGTACACCCCAGAAACCCACCATACACCAAGGCATGCAGGCGGGGATCCCGAGCATCTGAGCCCCAGCGAGCAAGAGGGACAGAGAACACGATGGCAGCTACTAAACACACTTAGGGGGTAATTCCCTTAGCTTATGATACCCAGAGGCCAAGCCAAGCGCAGGCGGATAGGACAAAATAACCCAGGCAAATCAGAGCACTGGCTCCCAAAAGCCTATGCTGGGCCAGGATATCTGCACTCAAGACAATTTATGAAGGGTATAGCGGCATAGTGAGTACTGTACAGGTATTGGGAGTATATAGTTCTCCAAGAATAGGAGCCAATTTCATAGTTGAAAGACCCCTCACTATATTACCCCACCACCGCCGCCGCCACGACGAGAGAGAATGAGGAGCTCCACCAGCCTCCGACCCTCGCCTCCAAGCTCACACGCGGAAGGCACTCACGTGATAAGCATGAACCCCGTTAAACTATCTCCGTAATGAGGCCGACGTCAACCATGACCCGAATTTTGCTTCAAGCCACCCAAAACCAACCCCATGCCACAACATCTCAATATGGGAATATCCCACTATTAAGAAGACCTTCGATCACTTTGAAAAAAAAAAAAAAAAGAGACCTTTATATTAACCCCCTTTAGTATCCCCCAACAATCTAGACTTTTTTTCATTTTTTTTTTTTCAATCAATATTTTAAGCCGGTGGAGGCGAGTAATAATCGTTTTAAAAATAATAACTAAGTTAAGGCCTCGTGCAGGTTTTTGATTTGCGCGAGTCATAATAATTTAGTTAGCTTTTTTAAACACACGGCTTTTCAACGAGTGGTTAGGAATATTGACACTTTATTTGGTTTATCGATAACGAAAATAACGTGCAAGACTACACTTCGAATGGGAGGAGGAGGGGAGTGGAGGGGAAATAAGGAGTTATACAGTACAGTACTAGCTGAAGGGTTTTGGTCCAACCCCCCCCCCATTTATATTAAAAGTATACAACAACTTCACCACCCCTCTCTCTCTCTCTCACAGCAACAATGTCAAGTAGAATATATACCAAACTTTGGTAGAGCATTGGGAAAAACTTGTAGATAATATAATAATATTGGGAAATACTAACGGAATTTTTAAATATTATAAAGTGGTGGAGAAAACGTTCATTTTAAGTATCAAATGGGGGCGTTGTTTGTCTTGCACTTTTTTTTTTGTATGATATGGAGCCCCCGTATAAAAATCTAGGTCACTTTTATAAATGCTAATGCTATTGTAAATAATGGCTATAGGTTTGGTTCTCTGCAGTTCTACTTCTGGAGGGTTAAGTAAATAAGCAATTTATCTAGCCGGTGGAGATATTTGATGTGTTTTTTCAAGAAGGGTAGCGTTGGGAATTGTTGGTTTAAAAAAAATGTCTATTTTTCCGCCTAAATCTGGTGGTGTAAAACCCGGTGTTGGATGAAAACTTTTGAAGTGGGTGTGATATGATACTTTTTATAATAGAAAGGATACATAGAATGTGCAAAAAAGAGGGTTTTAGAGCCAAAAGAAATCAACAGTAAACAATATCACAGGAATAGGAATAATTATTATGATGGAAATTTCAAAGCCACATGGGATTATATCAATACAATATCATAGGAATTAGTACTGTACTGTACGGTGCTACAGATGTATGCCCATAAACGCCACACTCTAAGTTATATACAGAAATTCACAAATCCTGACCCAAAGTACGAACGAAAATCCAGGGCAGAGGCTTGGAAGGGTATGTGATAAATATATACATTCCAGCTGCGTACGATTTCGTTCAACCAATTTTGTATAAGAAACCATCGCAGAATGGAACGGAACAGCCGTTGCCAAACAGACCCTTAGGTCATGCATATTGGAAGGGCGTGAGGTGGGTGACGTATACTCGGGCTTAGGTCTTGCCCCAGGTCGTAGATGCTGGTGCTGTAGAAGTGCGATCACTCTCGCGTGGCCAGGCTGCATGGCCCACCAGAGCGGTGTTCAGCCAAATTTGTTCGAGTAGCAAGGGCTGACGTCGTGCCGTGCAAGTAGAGTTTTCAGCACTCCCTAGTGTCCGTTGCTAGCAGCGCAACAGAGTGGTGTTTCGCCGTACATATCTGATTCATTGGGATTGACGCCGTCCCGTCCGAGTAGAACTTCCACCACTCCCTCGTGCCCATTCCGAGCAGCCCAACGGAGTAGTGTTTTGCCACCCTTATCTTGTTCATTGGGGTTGACATCGTGTCGTGAGATTAGAATTTTCACCACTCTCACGTTCCCATTCTCAGCAGCACACCAGAGTGGTGTTTGATCCAACTCATCCGGCTCATTGGGGTTGACGTCGTCCCGTCCGAGTAGAATTTTCACCACTCTCTCGTGCCCGTTCCGAGCAGCACACCAAAGTGGTGTTCGACCGTACATGTCCGGTTCACTGGGGTTTATATCATCCCGTCCGAGTAGAATGTTCACCACTCCCTCGTGCCCATTCTCGGCAGCATACCCGAGTGGTGTTTGACCGTACCAACCTAGTTTATTGGGGTTGACGTCGTCCCGTCCGAGTAGAATATTCACCACTCCCTCATGCCCATTCCCAGCCGCACTCCAGAGCGGTGTTTGACCATACCCACCCAGTTCATTAGGGTTGATGTCGTCCCGTCCGAGTAGAATATTCACCACTCCCTCATGCCCACTCTTAGCCGCACTCCAGAGCGGTGTTTGACCGTGCACACTCGGTTCATTGGGGTTGACGTCGTCCCGTCCGAGTAGAATTTTCACCACTCCCTCGTGTCCATTCAAGGCAGCACAACAAAGTGGTGTTTGACCGTACGCATCCGGTTCATTGGGGTTAACGTCGTCCATTCCGAGTAGAATTTTCACCACTTCCTCGTGCCCATTCCAAGCAGCCCATATAAGAGGAGTATTACCCACGGTGTCCCTTTTATTGTTGTGGTAACCTTCCACCTTTACCAAACAAATTACAATCTCAACAATCCCAAAGATCGATGCACAGTGTAGACCATTGAACAGGGAAAGTTCACCGAAACGAACCCAGTACAAATAGTATTTTTGTGCTTCCAAGAAGATTTTGGCGGATATGTGGTTATTGTAGTCGTCAAATAGCTTTAGAGCAAGAAATTTCGCATTATCTGAAAGGTCCTTTTTTGCGTGTAGTCCCCAATATAAAGAAGAATATTCGAGAAATGGTACGTCTTGGAGACTGGGAGAGGGACTGGTCGAATGAGCCTTGACCTGCCGCGAATTCAGATAACTTAAGCAGGTTTCTGCAATTATCGAGTGAGTTGTGCCAAAAAGCTCGGGATGAGCCCGGAGGTACTCTTGAAGGGTGAAATGGATTAACCGGACAGTGGAAGCCTCTTTGCCCAAGGCAACAAGTCCTTGGCAACATGCCAGCAGTAACCCTATCGAAGGGACATTGTCCACATTGAGATCGGGTGACCCGATTTCGACCCCTAGGGCGTGACAAAGTTCACCTGACTTCAATGGTCGCTCCGAGTGAGAGATCCACATCAAAGCCACCATTCCGAGTCTCGCTTTCTCCCCACCCTGTCCCTTTATCCGACCGATCGTTGCACCATAAGCATCCCCCAATCCCAACCCATCGTTCATTGCGCGTAACTTTTGTCGCCTGCGATGGATGGTGGTTTCTTGTAGGATCGCATCGATATTTAGCGAGACTAGAAGGAATCTAGATATGCATCTGTCAGTGGTAGCTTTCCCGACGCCACTGCTTCTACTTACATTTCAGAAACATCTTGCGGAATTTTCTCCAGGATGTCTGCCTCCAGACTATTGTCCATCGCATCCGGGTTTGTGTCCTCGCTTAACCTTGTATGAAGATATGTAATAATATCATCTCTCTTTGGACATATGGATATGCTCCTTACTCTTCCAGTAAGACGCCTTACGATCTCGGGCTGAATATGCGGTCTACCAGTTACGAATATTCGCGTTCCGGGACACTTTTGGAGGATCTGGTTTAGCGAGTCAAGAAGCTTGACTCGATATCCTTCCACACATTCATCAAGAGCGTCGATGCATATGAATATAGGCTTTCCGGTGAAGGTGGCCTGTAGCATCTTTACAGCATCGGCAAGTTGCGGTGCTCGCCTACCAATGGCGTTTTTCTGGCCTTTATAGGCTTCCGCTATCTCTTCTGGCATCTCTCCCAGTCCGCTCGCAACCTGCTTGAGCAGGGCCCCAAGCACATTTATTGAAGACTGTTCCCTTTGGGCAGCAAAGTCGAAGTAGAAACACGCCACCATGACATTTTGTCCCCTGACCCGATCGCACAAGCCGTCTATCACTAATGAGCTAGCATTGAGACTTGTTAGCACTTGAACCTTTTCATCTATCTCTCAAGCCTCGCGCTTGTTACCTAATGTAGGTCTTGCCGACCCCCGGATCTCCGTAGCAAAATAAAACTGCACCATCGGATTCAGTTCCCCCACTACCAGCGTACCAGCTTCTATACTCCTCGGTTTGTAGGACCCATTCCCCTACCCCCTCGACTCGGCGCTCTTGTATGTCTCGGTGTCATAACCTGGGCTCTAGCGGAGATAGCCAGGCTAGGATATTAGGTCGTTCATCGGCAACAGTAATGTTATAGTTGGTATTATTGGAGTTGATATTATTGGAATAATATTGAGACATCTTTGCTTCTCGGAAGCCGGTACGGTGGAGGATAGGCGATCGAGTCGGTCGGTTGGTTGAATCGCGGAGAGCTGAAGAAAGCGGGGTCTTTTAGAGAATATTATAGATACCCCAAGGCTGCCTAATCAAACTCCTCCAAATTTGGGTTGAAAATACCCTGCTTGCACCTACCGCATCTGTAAAAGGAAATCCCGTGCCTCTCTACATGTTACCGGCATCCCGTGCCACAACACAAATCTCGGCCAACATCCTAGAGAGCCTGTGCTGGAAACTCCTCGCTTAGCAAACGGTACCAGAATACCACACATGAAGTCTTAGGGATTAATCAATCTGCATGCCAGCTACCCGAGTAAATAGCTCAAAGTATGAGAGGATAGTCCCTCGTGAGGCCGATACAAGTAGGAAAGATTTTCCTGTGACCTTGTACAGTACAGGGTTCTATGAATATAAGAGCCGGGCGTTTGGATACCCATCACGACCGCCAAGCACAGTGCTTCCGCAGTACATGGCATTGCGGTGTTAGGGTACGGGTATGTTCCCACCTTCCTCATGCTCAAGGAGCAAGTTCGTTGAAACCAAGTATCATTCGACGGCGAACTTAAGTTGGGATTCAGGAAGTCATTGATTATGCTGATGAATATGAATAGTCTTCCCAAGATTTACCGCTATAAGTTACCGACTATGCGAGAAGGCAGATAAAATTTCCTTTGACACCAGTGGTATTCTACACCTCAAAACATAAACGAAACTATGATTCGTAGAGTACGTGATGGAAAAAAAACCCTTGTCTAACCCTGGCTCCGTCCGTTTGTATTGTACACACGGCGACACTTACTAGCTATTATCTCCAAGGTGCTAACTTGGTCATCACCGCTTATTTTTTAACCACATCACAAGTCCTCATTCGTTTGGAGATATTGCCTCCTGAAGTAATAAAGAGTATTTTGAAACGAGTTTTTGAGGTGCATATAGAGTGAGAGGCGTGATTAACGTTTTTCTTAGAGACCTTCTCCTTTTCTCCAGCAATCCTAGCAAACTATATATAATACAACGAACCCAACCTCAAAGATATTCATAGATACGCTTGATCTATAGCATTCCAGACGTTCACTCAAGGTTATCGGGATGCCCCGGCTACCTCCCCCCACATCACAACACCTTCCGTTGTCTACAAATCTCTTATTTCTCTATACCACCCCTGTCAGTATCTGAGACATGGATTAATAAGCAAATTTGTTAGTTACTACAAATTCGCAGATGTGCAAACTTCAGACCATAGCTAATATTAGCTGCATGATCATGACTACGCTCATCATCACTGGGGAATACAGAGGTAGTGCCTTGGTCATCTCTGTCCAAGACACTGACAGGGGTGGTATAAAACTTTTCACCATTTCAGCAGTCCAGGAGATATCATTCCTTTATATTAGGTCGCATTCATGTTGGTGATAGGGTGCTTTTCATTTGTTTCCGATTATTCGGCCCCTATGTTGCACAAGCTGAGTATCCTTCTACCCTTTAGGTTTGAAGGTGTATACTGGTATGGGAGCAATGATGCATTAAAGGCCGAAGACAAGAAACAGGTTTTATCTGATGTTAGATGATGTCATTATTGTTCTCTTTATTATATGCTCAAGCATTAGGCCTTCCCCCCAAGTTTCTTTAAGAGTTATTGGAGTTGTTCGAGCTAAAGTAATCAATTACTATGGCTCTCTGCGAGTATACTAGAGTTTATTACAACACGAATTATTGTCCGGAGTATGATGGAAGTGGTTGGTATTAAGATATGAGAGATGCTATAGGAATAGTTGCTGTTGCAGGAGTGTTAAGGATGTACTTGTATAGATGGCGGGAATTTCTGGGATAGGTTGGGGACTGGCATGGAAACTAGTATGGAATCTTGAGATCTTGGGGTTTGGGAGGCTATCCTTGACTACCGGTAGGGGTCTTGCATATATTGACTGCTGCCGCCGTTCTGTGAAGATAGCAATACGCGATGCCATCAGGGTTGATATAATACCCAGAGGCCAGTCTAAGTGCTTGAGGATTGGACGAAATATATACATGAACACCGCTAAGCTATGTCTGTAGCGGTGCCGATCGCAATCATGCCCGAGTTATAATTCGTGCCACCCAAACCCAACACTAAGGCTGCAACATTTCAATCGAGGATATCTCGCTATTAAGACCTTCAATCACTTCGAAAAAAAAACCCTTTACATAATTCTCCTTAGTGATCCCAATACTCCGGAGGTTCCCCTGAATCAATATTTTAATGCGGTGGAGGCGAATAATTTTTTAAAAATCCACTCCTCCGTGCCCATTCCGAGCAGCGTAACAAAGCGGTGTTTTGCCATCCTCATCTGGTTCATTGGGGTTGACGTCGTCCCGTTCGAGCAGAACTCTCACCACTCCCTCATGCCCATTCAGAGCAGCCCTCGTGGGGGGTGTTGCCCGCACGGTCCTTGTGGCTGTTGTCGTGCCGCAGTGGCTTTCCTCCTCGGCCAAACGGGTTGCGGTCTCGACAATCCCGGAGATCAATGCACAGTGTAGCCCGCTAAATAGGGAGGGATTATCGAAATCAGCACCGTACGAATACGGTTTCTGTGCCTTTAGGAGGATTTTAGTGGATATGTGGTTATTATAGTCGTTAAATAAATTTAGCGCAAGAAATTTCGCGTAATCTGAAGGGGGGCCATTTTTGCGCGCATTCCCCAATGTACTGTGCAGTACACACAGAAGAATATTCGAGAAATCCTATATCCTGGAGATCGGGAGAGGAATTGGCGGAAAGAACCTTGACCTACTACGAATTTAGAAAATTTACTCAAGTATGATACCGGTAGGTTTCCGCCATCGTCGAGTGGGTTGCGCCAAAAGCTCGGCTTGATCCCGGAGGCGGGATCAACCGGACCGCCGAGGTCCCCTTGTCTAGGGCGCCAAGTCCTTGGCAACACGGCAGCAGTTGAAATCGGGTGACCCGATTTCGACAGCTAAGTTATGGCGTGACAAAGTTCATCGGTCTTCAATGGTCGCTCCGAGTGAGAGATCCACATCAAAACCGCCATGCCCAGTCTCGCTTTCTCCCCACCCTATCCCTTTATCCGACCGATTGTTGCACTGTAAGCATCCCCCAGTCCCAACCCATCGATTGTTGCGCTGAGCTTTCGTCGCCTGCGATGGATTGTTGTTTCTTGCAGGATACCATCGATATTTCGCGAGACTAGAAGGAATCAAGATATGTATCTGTCAGAGGTAGCTTTCTCAGCCCCGCTGCTTGCTCTTCGCTCCCACTGCTCACCATACACATCCACTACTTTCCATACCCACCCAGGCTTCTCCAGGCAAGTCTCCCTCTCCTTCGCTTGCCCCTTCGCTAACACAAGAGCGAAAAAACAAACTCCACAAAGACTCTTTTTATCCTGCCACTCCCGCCGTCGTACTGCTCCCGCTGCGCTACCGCTCCCGGAGCTTTCTCCCATGGCCGTGATACACCCAAGCGCATCGCCGAAATAGCCCTCACGTCAGGTGCGAACGAACGGCGAAGCGCTGAATGGCAAATGGCATTCGGGCAAACTGCGAAAATGAACGTGCGAACGGAACGGCATTCGGGCAAACCGCGGGCAAACTGCGGACAAAGATGAGCGGGCGGCAGAGACGAGGCAGTATGACGGGCATGCCGAGCAGCACCCGCTCCCAACACCGATTGCGCCTCCCGTCCAGCTGGTTAGGCGAACGATCTTCCCCCGAAGGCCGGCAAACCCGGGCTGTGCCTTCGCTACTGTTATAAAGGTTCCTCAGACCCTAAACGAGGACATGGGCTACCCGAGACACTCCTGCTCTCACGAGGCTGGGCTAGGAAAGGTTGAGAAGAGTTGTCGTGACAGTTTTTTCCTTTGTTTTGGTGTCTACTGGTGGTGTTTCTCTTTTCTGCCTGCCTTCCTTATTTTGGGGGGGAGGGTGGCGGTTGGTTCCATACCAGAGGGACTGTAGGATTGAGGATATCAAAAGGCAGGGGGTACGGTGGCGCTGGTAACGGCTTCCACTGACAGGGCAAGCAAGCCCTCTGTTATCCTAATTACTAACCGACCGAATCTCATGGGGGTTCGATTCCTCCACCCCTGGTGGTCCATAGCGGGGTTGGGAGTAGTGCGTGGCATGGTATTGCGGACCCTAGGAGAGACCTCACCGCGTTCAAGGCGTGGAGTCTGCGGACTAGGCACCTGGTCCAGTGGTATCGCGGCTGTGAGCGAAACCTCCTCGTGGCCTTAAATTATGACCCTGAACCCGTAGTCAGATATCAGAAAGACCGTAAACGGGATATACTCAAGTATCTGAGGGGTCAAGCCAGTAAGTGTGATCGGCTGAGATTTGGATAGGTCAGCCCTGGGCTCGGCTTTAGGTCGTATCCCGTGTGAGGAGAAATCTGACGGGGAGCTTGGTAAGTCCAGTAGGCCCCTTGGTCTGCAAGGCGCAAGGGGAAGCTGGGTCTAGACGTGGTCGGCCTGCGGGGGCAGAGGCCTAGTGGCCCTGCGCAGGTATCGCGAAGCGAAGGTTAATACCCTTTGTGAGGCGAGGCGGTGTTCTTTGCTGCCTCGAGCATTGCCACCGGCCCGAGAGGACGGTCCGTGCACGTCGGTCGAATTTCGGCGAGGCCTGTCATCCGGTTGGGAGGGCGCTACATGAGGCTGGCACCCAACTCGGAGATTCACCTTGCGTTCGGCTTAAGGAGCAAACAACGGTATTTATAAAAGGAACGTATACGGTCTGGTAACGCGGGCTGAAGCCTCCCTACTAGCATCAGTAGGTCCCGGGGACTGTGGTGTCGGGTTCGCTACAATCCACTATGGCGGGTTCGCTGCGATCCGCTATGACGGGTCCGCTAAAATCCCTTATGGCGGGTTCGCTGCAATCCGTTATGACGGGTTCGGGCAAGCCTGGGCGGACCACTAACCTCGGGGCTTTGCTGCGTCGCTATGTTAAAGCCATGATGTTGCCCGGCCAGTAATGGCATGAGGTACGGGAGAGGTAAGAAATGCTTCAACGAGACTTGATACATCTCGGCGTCAATGCGTTTCCTAGTGGGGAACCCACGGTGGTTATGGGGTGTAGTGCGTAATGCAACACCGGCGATCATTGATCAATGGAGCGCCCCCCCCACTCCGTTGATGTTGGACAGAGTCGAGTTTCTTTTGTTAAAGGTTTTTAGGCCATACCTTAGGGTGAATGCCATGGTTTTTCCTGTACTTGGTACAAATAAACTCCGGACTTAACAAAAAAAACAGGGACTAATCCATCCAAAAACTTGCATGCCAACTAATTAGCTTAAAGTATCATAGAATTTCCCTTGGTGATGCCTATGCAAGCAGGAAGGTTCTTCGCACAACCTTATATACTGGGTTCTGTGGATATAGGCGCCCGGCCTATAGACACCCATCGTGACTGCCAAGAACAGTGCTTGTGCAGTGCAGCGCATTTCCCGTGTCACGGTATGTTCCCACCATCCTCACGATCGAGAAGCAATTCCGTCAAAACCAAATACCGTTGGACGGCTAACTTAAGTAGGGATTCAGGAAGTCATTTAATATGCTGATGAATATGAGCACCGGTAGTCTCCTTATCAGAACCAAGGGAAATTTTTGGATCCAAGATTCACCGTATTAACTTGGATAAGAGCAACACGTCTGCGGGCGTCGAACCTTTCTCTTTTGACGGGGACGGGAGGAAGCGCCGGCAAAACAAAACATAAACGAACCTACGATTTCGTAGAGCGCCTGAAAAAATCCATTCGCTCTGATCCTGTCTGTTTACACAAACGGCGACACTTACTGGCTATCACCTCCGAGCAGGTAACGTAGTCATCACCGCTTTTCTCGCTTGTTTTATAATCCCATCACAAGACCTCACTCGTCCCGGTTGTTGAACTTGGTGCTTATTCGTCGTACAGAGCTAGTTTCATCCCTATGCAACTTGCTCCTTATACGACTCATTACTCTCATTTCTCGTCCTATTTATCATTCCTCTCTTAACATTAGCTCCATACCTTATTCAACCATGGTATGTCCCCTTTTATTCCATATTTTTATTTCATTTGCTTCTCCTCACCTCTTAGACTATGTTATTATTTTTGCCTGTTGTTTTGATCGTGTTCTATTCTTCCTCCTAGATTGAGGATATTAACCCATAAGAGTCCATGTAATCAAAACTCAAGTTTCACTCCGTTTCTCTCTCAAACTCATTGATATAGGTTTAGTGTTAGAACTGTTGAAGATATTGTCTTCCGTTGTCTACAAATCTTTTCTTTCTCTATTTCACACATTGCTTTCCGAGCTCTATATCATTCCTTTATATTGGGTCGCATTAATTTTGATGATAGGGTGCTTTTCATCGGTTCCTGATTATCCGCCCGCTATGCCGCATAAGCTGAGTATCTTTCTACCTTTTAGGTTTGAGGGTGCATATTGGTGTGGGAGCAATGATTCATTAAAGGCTGAAGATAGGAATCATGTTTCTTCCGATGATAGATGAGGTCATTATTGTTCTCTTTATATGTTCGGGCATTAGGCCTTTACCCCGAGTTTCTCTAAGAGTTATTGGAGTTATTCGAGGTAAAGTTATCAATTACTATGGTTCTCTGCAAGAATATTAGAGCTTATCATAACACGAACTGTTGTCCGTAGTATGATGGAAGTGGTTGGTATTGGTACATGAGTGATGCTGTACGAATGGTTACTGTCGCGGGAGTGCTGAGGATGTGCTCGTATAGCTGGCGGGAATTCCCGGAATGAGGACTGACATGGAAACTGGTATGGAATCTTGAGATCTTGAGGCTTGGGAGGCTGCTCTCGACTACCAGTAGGGATCTTGTGTATATACACTGCTGCCGCCGTTCTGTGAAAATAGCAATACGCGATGCTATCAGGGTTGGTTCACATAGCGAAAAATACAACACAATAAAGTGCAGTGGCTACGGTAAGCCCACCAGACTTGGCTAGCCAGGCCAGTGCAATAAAAACCCAAGTTCCCAGCAGGAATGTAACAAGGGCGGTATAGTAGCGTAAGGAGAGAAACACGGCCCGCAGAGAAGGAACATAATCCCCAGTCATGTCCCAAATCCACAAGTAACCCCCGGTATTGCGGATACGAATACCCGCGACCCAATTTCGCCCCTCCTCAACAGCGCCTCCCTGCGCGCGACCCTGCTGAATGCTGTCAAAGCCCCATGTTTAATCCTCTCGCCAAACCACGCCCCGACCCCAGCAACACGCACAGTACCCCGACGGTAAAAGGGACCACTACCCTGCGCCGGAGTTTATCATACATTGAGAGATACCGCTTTCCGGTTATCGTGCACCACGACGGTAACATACGGTACGGTATCAGTTTGTCCACATGCATCGTATTGTCCAAAGGCTATTGTCCCGGGGAAACCAAGGGGGTTCGCAGCGCACGACCTGGGCGAGGGAGAGACCACGCCGAGGTGTAAAAGAAAAAGGTTGAGCTGTCTAAGTTAACAGTCAGCTTTTAAGTTGCTTTTTCAGGAGTGTCGGGAATACTTGCACTTTATTTGTTTTTTACCAAATAACTAAACAACCCGCGCACTTATACGTGGGGAGGGGAGGAGGGAAAATGGAACTGTAGAATAAAATATAAAATGTACAAGGAATGTGCGAAGAGGGCTTACGGCCAAAAATCAACTAATAATACAGTAATGTTATCATGATGATAAAAGTTTTATGATGGAAATTTCAAGCCATCCCATCTTATGTCAATACAAGAGGAATAGTAATGCATGTACACCCACCAAAACCGCACTCTAGATCACGGATAAAAACTCACAAATCCTGACCCGGGTACAGGAGAAGAGCTGTGTAGAGGTTTGGAAGAGTATGCGATAGATATATGGCATTCCATCCGCGCACAATTTCGTTCAACCAATTGAAGAATGTTTAAGCCGAGTTTCAGTGGCTAAGCAGCTAGGGAAGGAAGAAGGCAACCATAACGGGAGGGCGTCTTAGGGTATGGCGGGTTAGGCGGGCACGAGAGGGGGAGGATGGTGGCGGTGACAGACATGTTTAGGGAGTAGTTGCGATCCTTGCGGAAATGCCACAGAAGCTAGGTTATCCATATTCAGAGGCAGTGAGGGGGGAGGCGATGCCTCCTCGAGCTTAGGTCTTGCCTCAGGTGGTAGATGCTTGGTGTTGTAGCTCTGTTATCACTCCCGCATAGCCACTCTCAACAGCCCACCAGGGCGGTGTTCGGCCCAATTTGTCCGGGTAGCAAGGGTTAACGTCATTCCGTCCGAGTAAGATTCTCATCACTCCCTCGTGCCCACACCCAGCAGCACACAAGAGTGGTGTTTGGCCCAACACATCTGGCTCATTGGGGTTGACGTCGTCCCGTCCGAGTAGGATTTTCACCACTCCCTCGTGCCCCCCGCAAGCAGCAAGCCAGAGTGGCGTTCGGCCCAACACATCTGGTTCATTGGGGTTGACGTCGTCCCGTACGAGTAGGATTTTCACCACTCCCTCGTGCCCATTCAAAGCAGCACAACAAAGTGGTGTTTGGCCGTACCTATCTGGTTCGTTGGGGTTGACGTCGTCTTGTCCGAGTAGAACTTTCACCACTCCCTCGTGCCCACCCAGAGCAGCCCAAGCAAGAGGAGTACTACCCACGGTGTCCTTTTGGTTGTTGTCGTAACCTCCCGCCTCTACCAAACAAGTTACAATCTCAACAATCCCGAAGATCGATGCACAGTGTAGACCATTGAACAGGGAAATTTCACCGAAACCAACCCAGTGCGAGTAGAGATCCTGTGCCCCCAAGAGGATTCTAGTGGATATGTGGTTATTGTAGTCGTCAAATAGCTTTAGAGCAAGGAATTTTGCGTTATCCGAAAGATTTTTTTTTGCGTGTAGTCCCCAATATAGAGAAGAATATTCGAGAAATGGCACGTCTTGGAGATTGGAATAAGGATCGGTCGAAAAAGCTCTCACCTGCTGCGAAGTCAGATAACTCAAGGAGGCTTCCGCCATCGTCGAGTGGGTTGTGCCAAAAAGCTCGGGGTGAGCCCGGAGGTACTCTTGAAGAGTAAAGTGGATTAGCCGGACCCTCGAGGCCTCCTTGTCCACGGCAACAAGTCCTTGACAACACGCGAGGAGTAGCCCTATGCAAGGGACATTGTCCGCATTGAGATCGGGTGATCCGATTTCGACTGCCAGGGCGTGACAAAGTTCATCGGGCTTCAATGGTCGCCCCGAGTGGGAGATCCACATCAAAACCGCCATGCCGAGTCTCGCTTTCTCCCCACCCTGTCCCTTTATCCGACCGATCGTTGCACCGTAAGCATCCCCCAATCCCAACCCATCGGTCATTGCGCTGAGCTTCCGTCGCCTGCGATAGATTGTTGTTTCTTGTAGGATCGCATCGATATTTAGCGAGACTAAAAGGAATCTAGATATGTATCTGTCAGGGTAACTTTCCCGGCGCCATTGCTTCTACGCACATTTCTGAAACATCTTGCGGAATTTTCTCCAGGATGTCTGCCTCCAGACTATTGTCCATCGCGTATGCGTTTGTGTCCTCGCTCAGCCTTGAATGAAGATATGTAATAATATCATCTCTCTTTGGACATATGGATATGCTCCTTACTCTTCCAGTAAGACACCTTACGATCTCGGGTTGAATATGCGGTCTACCAGTTACGAATATTCGCGTTCCGGGACACTTTTGTAGGATCTGGTTTAGCGAATCAAGAAGCTTGACTCGATGCCCTTCCACACATTCATCAAGAGCGTCAATGCATATGAATGTGGGCTTTCCGGCGGAGGTGGTCTGCAGCATCTTCACAACATCGGCAAGTTGCGGTCCTCGTCCACCAATGGCGTTTTTCTGATCTTTATAGGCTTCCGCTATCTCCTCTGGTATCTCTCCCAGTCCGTTCACAACCTGTTTGAGCAGGGCCCCAAGCACATTCGTTGACGACTGTTCCCTTTGGGCAGCAAAGTCGAAGTAAAAACACGTAACTGTGACATTTTGTCCCCTGGCCCGATCGCACAAGCCGTCTATCACTAATGAGCTAGCATCGAGACTTGTCAGCACTTGCACCTTTTCATCTATCTCTCGAGGCTCGTCCTTGTTACCTAATATAGGTCTTGCCGACCCCTGGATTTCCATAGCAAAATAAAACTGCATCATCGGATTCCATTCTCCCGCTACCGGTGTACCAGCTTCTAAACTCCTCGGTCTGTAGGACCCATTCACCTACACTCTCGACTCGGCGCTCTTGTATGTCTCGGTGTCGTAACCTGGGCTCTAGCGGAGACAGCCAGGCTAGGATGCTGGGTCGTTCATCGGCAACAGTAATGTTATAGCTGATATTATTGGAGTTGGTATTATTGGAGTAATATTGAGACATCCTTGCTTTTCGGAACCTGGTACGGTAGAGGATAGGTGGTTGAGTTGGTCTGTTGATTGAACCGTTGAGATCTGGAAAAGAGCGGGGTCTTCTAAGGAACCTTATTGATACCCCAACGCAGTCTAATCAAACTCCTCCAAATTTGGGCTGACAATACCCTGCTTGCACCTACCGCATCTGTAACAGGAAATTTAATTACCGATGTCCTGCGGCACAACATAAAACTCGCACTGCGATGCGCCAACGCCTCACCGTAGAGAGCATGCGCTGGAAACTGCTCGCTTGGTACTGCACATACCAGTATACCACACACGAGGCCTTAGGGATTACCGTAATCGATCCAAAAGCCTGCATACCAACCAATTAGCTTAAAGTATCATAGAATAGTCCTTCGTGATGCCGATACAAGCGGGAAAGATCTTCCCGTAACCTTGTGCCGGGTTCCGTGGATATACGCGAGCACAAGTAGACGCCTGGCTTTTGGACACCAATCATGACCGCTAAGCACAGTACTTATGCAGTGCACTGCATTGCGCCGTCGATGTTCCGGCCTTCCTGACAATCGAGGAGTTAGTTCGTCGAACCAAATATTGTTCGACGGCTAACTTAAGTAGGGATCCAGAAGGTCATTGAACACGCTGATGAATAGTTTCCCTACCAGAGCCGGGGGTAATTTAGGATTCAAGACCTGCCTCTATAAGTTACTGACCAAGCGAGATGACAGATTAAATCACCGTTGACGCTCATAATACTCTGCACCCCAAAACATAAACAAAAACGAAACCACGATTCGTAGAGTACGTGATGGAAAAAAAGACCTTAGTCTAACTCTGATAATTTATGGTCCCGTTTATACACGCGGCGATACTTACATCTCCAAGTAGGTAATTTAGCCATCACCGCTCCTTCCCCCTGTTTTATTACCCCATCACAAGACCTCACTTGTCCAGGCTTGTGTTCGAACTGTTGTCATGAGTATGATGGAAGTGGTTGGTATTGGTTTGAGTGATGCTGTAGGAATATCTGCTGTCGCGGGAGTGTTAAGGATCTATAGGTAGCGGGAATTTCTAGAATAGGGACTAGTATGGAAACCCGTACCGTATAGAAATTTGAAATTTTGAAATTTAGGAGGCTGCGCTTGACTAGGGATTTTGTATATATTGACTGCTGTCACCGCCCCGTGAAGAAAGTATTACGAGACGCTAGAAGGGTGGACTTCGCATTTCACGAACGGTGGGTCCGCGTAGCGAAAAATACAGCATAGTAAGTACAATGATATACTATTGGACGTGTGGAGAGCTTCAGAGTTTTTTCATCCTTCCTAGAAGGTTCGCGTGGGCAGTTGTGTGGTGATGAAAATTCGTGACTTTTTTTGTTGACTTGTTTGTTTTATTATAAGGAGAGAAACTCCTCTCCGGAAATGATCATCGTGGGGTTTCTTTCGCTAGAACCGGAAGACTCTCAGGAAACATTCTCCCGAGACTCCCGTATGTTTATCGATCAGAGTATATCCGCATACGTATTCGAATTTCTTTAAGGTGTCTTGATCGACTTCACGCTTCATCCGGCAACTCACCCCACTTAGGAGACGAGCTGTCACGATTGCCAAACCCTACAAAAAAAACATCGGAGAGACATGGAACTCAACCAGCACCGTAAGCCCGCCAGACTCCGCTACCCGGACCAGCGCGAGAAAAACTCAAGCTCCCAGCGGAGATGAGGGAGGGATGGTATCATAAGGAGAACACATGGCCCGCAGAGGAGGAACAGAAACCCCAATCAGGTCTTAAATCCCCAACTACAGTAACCCCCGGCATTGCAGACACGAATCTCGGCACTCAATTTGGTTCCCTGCCAAAAACGCCCTCCTACACGCGATCCTGCTAAACGCTATCAAACCTCCATATTTAACCCTTAGTTAGTAGCTAGCTTTTAGTGAAATAGTAGCCATTTACGTCGCTTTTCGCGAGAATCAGGAATACCCGCATAGAATAATTTTTTTCTCTACATCTAGACAACCCTCACATCAACACTTCAGAGCGGGGGAAGGGGAAACTAGATTGTGGAAAAAATAGGTGGACAGTGAATGTGCAGAGAGAATTTACAACCAGAAAATTATGGGGGTAAATATCATGGAAATTTCAAGCCACGGCCGCTCGTCTCGACACCATAGGGATAGCCCCCTTCATCAACACCAAACTCTAGATTATGAACAGAAGCCTACAAGCCCTTTCTCGACTACACAAGAAAGTCATATAGAGGTTTGGGCGAGTATGCGGTAGATATGTGCATTCCCATGGCGTACGATTTCACTTTGCAGTAAAAAGGGGTAGTTAAGCGGCGTTTCGATAGAAAGCTTACTACCGGAGGAGAGGAACGGGAGTGAGTACGGCAAGGCGGCGTCTTGAATTGCGGGGAGAGCCCTTGGGCGGGGATAAGAGGGAGGTAATGGCGGTGATAGACATGTTTATGGAGCTGTTGCGATCCTCGCGGAGATGGCGCATAGGCTATCCATATTCAAGTGAGGGAAGGACAGTGCCTCCTTGGGCCTAGACCGTGCTGGGGGTGGCGGAATGATAGGGCTGGAGCAGTGCTATCACCCCCTTAGGCCACGTTTAGTAGCCTACTAGAACGGCTCTCCCTACCGGTGGTTTGTCCGGGTGGCAGGGGTTAATGTCGTCTCGTCCGAGTCATTTTGTAGTGGTGTTTCGCCGTTGTTGTGTGGTTTGCCGGGATTGACATCGTTCTGTCCGAGATGTATTTTTACGATACCCCCTCCAGCCTCCTTATAGGGCCCGCATGTCATCAGTGAGATTTCGAGAGTTGCGTTCCATAACTAAAATGTCACATCAATGACGCCCACTTAATAACACCATATACTGTAGCTCTGTTGGTACAACTTTTGTATTGGTTTACAAAGATCAGGTGTTCAACTCCCTCTGAGGTTAAAGTTATTACAATAATTTATATACTTTGATACATGGAGTATGATAAAAGATACTTATTCCAGGCTGATGAGGGATTATCAAGCAACGGAGAAGAGATCTTATCAATATAATATTGTTCTACACTCTAAATCTTTACCTTACCTACTTTATCGAGACAAGCCTTCCTCGACAGATTCTCTGAACAAAGATTTTGGCCTACGTCCCTCAGTTATACTAGAGTTTGGCGTCCGCCTAACAGAGAGGGGGACAGATTGGGTGATGAGCAAAAAACAGCTAACAAAGGGAAAACCGGTTGCCTTTTATCCTTTCTGGATTACTCAGATCCTTTCCCGCATACTTCCAGCATATGCCGAGGTCTCCATCACATTCAACTTCTCCGACTTCCTTTTCCTGTTCCCACCGAGGATGAGAGGATGGGACTGAGGATACCGCAAAAACTGCGGTAATTCGCTATGTCCGGACCAGGATATTGTGCGTGGACAAAATTAAGCGGAGGTGCCAGGGGGCATGACAACCGATCGCTCCCAGACAACCTCGCACAACAGCCCCACCACAAAGATCATTACCACCCAACCTATATCCCATAATA